>OY987301.1:32505627-33105627 GCA_963920635.1 Pseudeuparius sepicola | reverse complement strand
TCTTCAATGAGGAGACCTTCTAATGACCATCTTGGGTGTTCCGCCATGTTGGATTTAGAATGACGTCACACATATAATCATGCATTGTCATCCAAATTAAACGTGTGTACAAAATTTCAGCTCGATCGGTTGAAATTTAACTAGTCCGCCATCTTGAGTGTTCCGCCATGTTGGATTTAGAATGACGTCACACATATAATCATGCATTGTCATCCAAATTAAACGTGTGTACAAAATTTCAGCTCGATCGGTTGAAATTTAACTAGTCCGCCATCTTGGGTGATCCGCCATGTTGGATTTAGAATGACGTCACACATATAATCATGCATTGTCATCCAAATTAAACGTGTGTACAAAATTTCAGCTCGATCGGTTGAAGATATCTGCTTCAAAATTGAGTTGCAAGATTCCACCCGAACAAATTACATACATACATACATACATACATACATACATTGCAAGTTAAATAAAAGCTTTTAAAAAAAGTCCTTTCTAGCGCGAAATAGTTCCATACCCTCTTAAGAGTTAGTACTAAAAAGTTACACCACCACCAGCGTCGGATTTTGGGGGGAGGGGGTGAAAAGGGCAGGAAATTCTTATTTTTCACAGTTTTGCGTGAATATCTAGTAAACTATGAGATTTAGCGCAAACGTCATTCTATATGCAAATGAAATACATTAAATTCCGAACAAGAATTGTTATATACAGAATTATGGTAAAGTGAACGGTTTCCATGATATGGAGGGGTAAAGATTTCTTTGTTTTTATTTCACGTAGTTTTTGTTGAAAAACTTAAAATGATTACAGTATAAATTAGTAACTGAATAATGTATATGTAGAATATATATAGATATATCTATGCATATATAGATACATATTACACCCATAGATTGTTATTTTTTAGTTAGTAGCCTTAGTTAATTTGTACTCACTTTTTTCCCTCACAATTTGTCCTTAGCTTGTAAAAATGAGAAAGTCATGAATAGGAAGATCATGTGAAAAACAAGAAAATATATATTAAACAATCCTCATCGTATGCTTCTGCAGAGATGGATGCGTCCAAAACTGCGAGTGTCGAAGAAGTGGTCTCAATTGTTCAAGTATGTGCAACAATTGCTTAGGACTTGCATGTCTCAATAGAGATACTGCAATCATCGACGACGATTTAAATGATGATTCTCAAGTGGACGAAGAACACGAAGATTTGTTTTCTCTCACCAGCCCGAGTGAACTATTTGGTGCTGACTGATAACGCAATTAATGATTCACCTAAAACTTATAACCTTTTGTATCATTTTGATTTTCCTCCCATTTTTTTCAATATAGATTGTTTAATATATTTTCTTGTTTTTCACATGAGCTTCCTATTCATGACTTTCTCATTTTTACAAGCTAAGGACAAATTAGATATAGGAATGATTTGACATAAAAGAACGAATGGAAATCAGAACGCTATAATGAATGAGGGCAAAAAGTGAGTACAAATTAACTAAGGCTACTAACTTGTATTGGACATATTTACAGTCATATACTTATGAGGTTATGTTGTGACAAAAGATAACAATCTATGGGTGTAATATGTATCTATATATGCTTAGATATATCTATATATATTCTACATACATTATTCAGTTACTACTTTATACTGTAATCATTTTAAGTTTTTTCAACAAAAACTTCGTGAAATAAAAGCAAAGAAATCTTTACCCCTCCATATCATGGAAACCGTTCACTTTACCATAATTCTGTATATAACAGTTCTTGTTCGGAATTTAATGCAGGTATATCATTTGCGTATATGATGACGTTTGCGCTAAACCTCAAAGTTTACTAGATATTCATGCAAAACTGTGAAAAATAAGAATTTCCTGCACTTTTCACCCCCTCCCCCCGAAACCCGACGCTGGTGGTGGTGTAACTTTTTAGTACTAACTCTTATGATGGTATGGAATTATTTCGCGCTAGAAAGAACTTTTTTTTATGTTTGGGTTTTGGCCCAATTTTACTGTACTAAAAAATCTTTCCCTCGTAGTATTGCGAAAATGTTTAGAGCCAGTGACACATTAATATGTATAGTATAAAGTCGAAGATCTCGCCATCGATTCTGGTGGCCGGGAATGGAGGGAAATCTATGCCGCCCCGTCGACACATTTTCGCAGCCGACAAAAACCCCGTCGGCCGGCACGGCATGAATAATAAAAGAGTCTCCCGAATCCGTTCAAGGCCGGAAAACGCCACATTCGGGCGCGGCGCGGCGTACCTGCATATTTAATGGCGGCCGGCGGGGGAGCCGGGCGGGGGCGGAAAGGTCAATGCTACCGGGGTTGCATGCTTAATTACACCCATCGATTTGATCTCCGATCAGATTCGCGAGACTGCACGAGCACATGGCACTACGGTCGACTAGCCTCAAGGTCCCGTCTTGGAAATATTGCACATTCCCACGGCTTGCTGCACTTCACTTCGTAATAATAAGGCATGAAATAAATACAAGAAAAAGTGATAATGGGCAGAAGCACTCAAAGTTATAAAAAAACTAGTAACCGCACACACGTGTTCCATGCTATTTAGCAATCATCAGTATACGGTGTAATATAAACCAAATCAAAAAGATAGGAATGATTTGGGAAGCAACAAATGAAGTCCAGGCAGGAGCAAACCGCACATTTGCAGCTTCAGTCAGCACATCCCCAATTCGGGGCATTGCCACGGAGGCTGCTAAAGCGACCTCATCAGCCACCTACACGAGAAAATTGCTACCGATACCGTCTTACGGAAATATCTCATCATGGATTCGCAGTTTTATTATACGCCAGTGCATGAGCTTATTACCGTATCATAGCAGGTTTCTTATACACTCTAGGGGTGCTAGCTCACGAACACAGTAAACTTGTTTGTGTAGTCTGAGTAGTCAACTTGCTGGTGGCATTTTTGAACAACTCCTTTAATCATGACTGAATCACCCTGTAAATGTCACTTCATGATTAAACGGAAGTGACATTTTTCTATAGAATTTTCTGATATAAACACCTATACTGTTCACGCATCTCTAACTATTTTCGAGATTGTAATATATTTTGTGTTTTTTCCCATATCCTTATTCCATGCAATTAAAAATCTACTCGCAGACGGCCGTGTTCAAGGCAGAACGAAATTTGACAATATAACAGAACATGTTTCGAAACCCAAGAAGAAGATGGATTTTGTTATAAGATTGTTTGATACATTGAAAGCAACAATTAAAAAAACAAAACAATCACTTTTCTACATTTGAAAGCAGTTATTCCCGAAACAGTCTGTCTAACCTCTTCCATTTTAATTTGTTTATAAAAGCATTGCCTTACACATCTTAACACTATTTTTCCATCAATACGTAACTAATTATTAACAAGTTATTCTTCTTTGGGACTAAATTATTAATTTGTTGATAGTGGCTGCCCTTTTCAAGAAAGCCCATGAATAATTCCAAATTAGAAAATTAGCAGACTCTCCTCGAACTCGACGCGACAGCCAATGAATAGAACCCTTTCAGCCACTTTGTACTTTTCGAGGATATCATGAAGGCCGTTTGAATGGCTAGTAATTGGTAGTTTCGTTGAGTTCTACTATAAAGTCTGGCTTCTTAAAGCAAATGTTATTTTTGCAATTTGTGATACCTTTACTTAGCTTGTTTAATCCATACTTCTGCCATCTTTAACGCGTGCATTGGCTCAAAATATAAGCTGTCAAAAGAGTTAATACTTTTCTGAATTTAAAAGCAATAATTAGGTCTCGATATTTACAGTTGACAGTCTACAACAAAATGAAAGATTTCCACATTAAATATTCATATATAATGGATTAAGGGTGTATTTGAAAATTTAATAAAATGGACAAAAATTTAAAACTGCCTGAAAAATATAGAACCCAATCTAATGATAGGTATTCATAAACTATTATTAAGATTTTAATCTTTTTGAAAAAAATTGCAATTTTTTCTCACTGATTCTGATTCTATAAACTATGTCCACGTTCACAATATCAATACCTATACTATATATACTACCTAGGCTTGTAACGCCCTGCTCAGCTACAGCTCCAGGCTCTAATGACTTCCTCCCGTGTGTATAATTACTGAAATGATTAATTCTTGGATAAGAAATAATGAAAATTGGTTGATTTAAGACGTTGTTCTTGTATCTTTGTAGCTCATTGTAAAGAAAAAATTTAAAAGAATATAACTTTCTTTTTCGAGGGTTGTTCTAAAAGATGGATAACTTGTATAAATCAATAATAAACGAACACGCGAATGGTGCTGCTAACCAAGTTACCAAGTTTCAAAATCCACTCTTATCAGTGATACTAAAGCGATGTCGGGAAACACAGCCATCTTACAAAGGAAGATAGTAAATGGGACACCGGCAGTTTCTTCAAAATTATGCTTTTATATTTGTTGAACTAGTTGACGACTCGGTACCAGATTTGTTAATAACATTTCACATAGACGTGATGTTATGTAAGAGTAAACTAGGCTAATTTTTAATAATGAGAGAAAACGTTAGTGTCAAAAGTATGTTTGGAATAATTACATGTTGCAAAATTGAAGTGTTGATTTGTGGCAGATATTAATTATCGACTTGTCATTTCATTAAATCATCTTTTTAGGTACCCGCCTGGTATCCATAGGTATTGTTGGCATTATTAGAACAAGTAAAAGTAAAGAAAAGTAGTCGAAGCAGTTAAGCAACTTAATTAAAAATATATTTTTTTATATATACCCTTTAAACATTAGCGTAGATTGATCTTACACAATTTTTAGATTATTATTATTTTTAATAGGTATAATCATTATGAATATGAAATTTTCACTTACTTTACGTCAATAATTATAAAATGTGGTAATAAACTCAAGGTTTTTTTTCTCAAGATTGTCTTTATCTAGTTAAATGGAGTATAAAAAGTTTTTTCTCCTGCCCACTCTAATCGTGAACATACCTACTATATAGTAGCTTATAAATTTTACAATAATTATTGGCAGATAGACCTTCTTTGACCTATTCGCATTATCAGCAATTTCGTTCCTTTCTCGGGCGAAAACGTGATCAGAAACTACTTCAACCGATATTCAAATAAGACCGTTTTAAGGTGCGTCCTCACCGAAACTAAAGTTCAGAGCCAGCTCGGAACTTTTAAACCTGCACACACCAAAGTTCTGAACCCGGTTCAGAACAGGGATCGCGAGATGGTTCCATATTTTATTAAAATTAGATGTTAACACGTTGAGCAGCAATGAAAATTAAATACTCGTTAGGTAAATGTAAAAAACGATATAATATGTAAATAATACATAATGGAGCCGCGGTGGCGATGTTTGTAGCGTCGCCAAACTATTTAGGTTGAATGTTTTTCTGCCAAGACAAATTGTGGATTCACGGTATTGCTCCTTAATAGCTTTATCACTGTGATTTATTAATTATTGTCCTACACTTCCTAGGATTACTACGGTTTCAGGTTTTCTAGGGTTTTTCGCGGTACTTGAGCGAATACTATCCTAGTTCTATCGGGAAAAGTTAGCCCTAGCCGCGGATGGTAAAGAAGACAACATAATAGTAATTGCCCCACTTCTCAGCGCAAGCATTCGTTTGCTTCTGGGGTAATCCTAGTTTGAAGTATTGTGAGGGTGAGAATTAACATTAATTATAATAAAACCTGATGTTGTTGATAAAATTCAATTTTCTCCCTCTCCCGCACATGTGGTTGCTTCTGGGGTACTCCTAGTTTGGAGTATTGTGAGGGAGAGAATTATTATTATTATATTATTATTTTTTATTATTTATGATTTAATACTCTATTATGATATGTTTACGCACTTTATTATTTATTATCCATTTACAAAATAATCTATTTACCTTTCCATTCTCGCTGTCTAATAATAAAAAACGAAAAGAAACTATGAGTCGGCTCGCAAAGCATCCACACCGGCCGAACAGCCGGCCTTTGATCTTACTCCTAGTACTTAGTTGAAACATTTTACCTATCTACCTGTATCGCGTTCAGAACCAGTTAGGAACCGAAGTTCGGAGCTCGACTGCACTCAACGAGTTCAGAACTTTTGCCGCGCTAGTTCGGAACCAGTTCTGAACAGGTTTAGAATTTTGGTAAGTTCCTACGCGACTTTAATGAATCTAATAGTGTCAGGTGTGGAGTAACTAAAATAAAGCAGAAGCGTTGACTGACGTATTAGTCAACGGCAGGAGCTTCACTAACAGTATCGTAGGTATACGTAATAATATAAAAACCGATTCCATTAATGATGGGAATAATTGAGATGTAGAAACACATTTAGTCGATTATTCAAATATCTCGAGATAATCCATGCGGGTGTATTATATACACCCAACTAAGGAACACAAACGAGCAACGAGTTATTCATTCGATAGGTTGGTGCAGTAGTACAAATATTAGTCGATTATTACTAATACATTTTTGAAATATCTTGATTATCACTTATAGTTTCCATAGTATTTGACAACTTGTAGCTAATTTTTGTTTTATTAGGTTGACAAACAGAATTCTCAAATTTCTGTTAAAGTATTTACTTCTGCATTCTCATTTCTTTCAAAATAAGTAGCAAGCAAAAGAAAAAAACCAATAAAACGTAAAAATAATTTGACAGATCATACTGGCGTTTTGGAATGAAAAAAGTGTTGTTTGATTTTCCACCAGGTCAACCCACACCAAATAGAAAGGTTTATTTCAGTTTCTTAACTGATTATGTATATACATTCCGGAAGTTGTAAAGAAAATGGCAAATATAATACATGCGGGCGTATAGAAAAACATAAGTGCTGGTGACCACTGTATTTTCCAGTATAAACGTTGACTACAAAATTATTAAACCCCGACTTTTCATAAGGTCACTGGGAATTATATAATTCAGTATGGTACATGCAGGGGCAACTTTTAGTTGCGTGTCTCTAAACATGTCGTTCTAAATTCTTGATTTTTTTATACAAGTTGGTATATAAGTATTAATTTAGTGTTGCGTGGCGGCAATAATTTCCGCTTCTACGACTCTTTTTTGTACCATTTCCGGGACAATTCAGGATTTTTGTAGCTGAGGAAATGTACCTATAAAGTTGCAAAACGTGTGGCAACTTTATTATGTTCGTCTAGTTCTTCTAGCAGTGACTATAGATTCTTTCTATAGTCACTGCTTCTAGTCAGCACATTCAATATATCGTAAATTTCTTTTTAAAAAAGCGAGAATGGATGTTGACTAACGTATAAAAAGTACATTTTAATATTTCATATATTTAAACTTATATACTATTGTTTATTATGCAATGTGCTATATATTATTTTAACTGTGGCCTTTTAAAGTCGATAAGACTTTTTGTTTTTCTTATAGGTATAAAGACTAAAAGCTATACACTAATTTGTTTTTGTTGTTTCAGGTAAGTGCTTCAACGTAATATTTACCGCCAGCAGCCTCAAAATAACCAACCAAATTGCTGATACACTTTGTAAGTTATATTATGAGATGATTTAACATTTCAATTTCAGTCATTATTCAAGTAACAAAATAAATCAAATGTATACTAATAATGCGCACGTCGATTTGTTGAAAACTGGCAATAGTAATATGCTCGTCAGCGTCAGTCGAAAAAGATTTTGGTCAGGCTCAACATGACGTACTCGTATATTGTGGGATTTGTGTGCAATATTGGAAATTACTATTAAATAATGTATTTAAAAAGAGTGATGACATTGTACTCGAGTTGCTCAGTGTATTTTTTCTACGTGTAATAGCTGCCAAATGTTTTGATAAACTAAAATAATTTCGCAGAACACATTTAAACAAACAATTTAAAGGTTGCTTGATTTTCCAACCCGTCAACACGAGGAAAGCTTAACTATGATTGGTTCATTTCAGACATAATAATTATACATTGTATAATTATATTACATTATATAATTATATCCATTTAGTAACTGTTCTTCTTCTTTCTATAAATCTATCTGGGGACGTAAGCTTTATCATTTTATATTGCATACAGTGAGTGTATGTAGGCATACCTAGATATATTTTCTAAAATTTATTAGTGACGTTAACAGATCCATTGAACTTTAATTGGGTTTTTCACCGCCAAACTGGTTAAAAGACAACTTTTTCAAGTTGAAAGTGGAAAATTAATAAAATGAACTAATCTTTGAACTCAAAAAATATCTTCGACAAATTCGTTTTCTGAGCTTTCGGAGAATAAATCTTCCTCATTTTTTAAAGATGATGTCACGTCAAAGTGAAATGACAGATTATATAATATATATCTAGTATATATAACCAGAACCAAAAAACAAATATGCCTAGATATATTTCGGCCACTAGCAAATTTTAAAGTGATGACAAGGACAACCATTAAATGCCTCTCACTTATCTTGAAATATAACTCTAATGTAATTATTATAGATAATAGATGTAGATATTATTCTTTTAGTTTTATGTCGAACTGCCTGTACCTATGTGGTTTTCGTGGCATAGAATTAAATTCACAAACGCGAGTATACCTACTAGTGGTAAACACGAAGTTGTGGCAGTAATAATAATTACTATACTTAGTGAATTAAATACTTGTACACAAATGCGACTCGACTTATGAGGATACAAATATAGCAAAAATCGATAGCTGAAAACCTTGAAAGCGTATCGCAGTTCTTACAAATGTAAGTATTATAGTAATGAACTTTCTTTTGGGCATTTATATTTATTCAAATATATTTTTCCTCTTCTTTATTGTTAACTAAAAAGTAAACAATAATTGATTTGATAATATGCTCGATATTTCTTAATATGAAATTATTTAATAAGCATTGGCGGCTTTTTGGAGCTTCTTATAGCGGTAAAGTTATTATAACGATTTAACTAACACCAAATCTATTCCGTTTCACTAATTATGTTTCGTTTCTATCGGAGTTAGGGTATTCGTTATTTAATTAATTAAAACGATGTCTTGTTTATAAATAAATAATAACTCTGTTTGTCTTCAAATTTATTTTAATAAGTTCATATAATTATATATAAATATTATCTAATCAATTACTTTTTACTTTTTAGCCAACAATAAAATACTTTTTTTAACTTTTTTACAATATTAATTTTTTACTTTTTAGTGTTAAATAAACTTACGGATGTTTTACGGAAAAGTAGAGTATTCAATTCTAATATCTGATATGGCGGACTTAACTCTTGTGTGTGAAAATCGATTTGATAATTTTTGTTTACAAATTTACATAGGTACATAAATGCATATGCATACAAATACAAGCAATATAATAAAAGTTGAAAATATTTTGTGTCAATTAAATGTGTAATTTTATCATTGAAGTAAAATAACGGGTATTTTAATTTTAATTTGATTATACTAGTATGTTGTTCCAATGAACCTATGAACAAAATCAATTGCCAATAAATGTGACAATAATTAGAGGTACGCAGAAATCAACCAAATAATCAAGACAATCTTAAAATAAATAATACGGTATGTTTGTGGCATATCATCATCAAGACAAGACCAAGTTAAAAATATTATTTATATACAGGGTGAGTTACGTAGGCCGCTGTGGTCTATATCTTGTTAATACATTTTTAATGCTAGAAAAAAAACGTAGACGAAACTTGTAGAGAAAGATGAGTACTACGTTCCGAAAATATTTTCCAGTATACAGGGTGATCCAATGAGTAGTGGCGACCCAAAGTTATGTTTTTTAAATGGAACACCGGGTATTTTGTTACATTTTTAGAAAGCCCTTAGAGAGTATTTTCTTTTTGGTACAGGGTATTGAGGGTCTATCTTTAAAGGTTAGGGAGTTATTTTAATTTTAAACGAAAGACGGGGCCACATTTGAAAATGTATTACTCAAAAACCAAATAAAATTTTGGGCTATAACTTGGACTGGAGATGGCCTGTTACGCCAATTTATATAGGTATCCATTTATTGCAAATTAATTCGGTCGTTGGGACCGGCACTGTGAAAATTTTTGTTGGTCTTTTCACATCAATATTTGCAATATTTAAGGTCCTTAAAACCTCATCGCTATTTGTTGTTTTTATTTCACATGCATCCTTCCATATTTTGCAAATACGTGTCGCACCTTTTTCTCCGTTTCTCGTTGACAAAGTCGCGTCTCTAGGCTTGAGCATCCGGGGGTGCGGAATCGATCATTTCCCCCACCTGCTTCCCTCCACCCCGCCATTCCGTGGGGGCGGCGGGACGCATTAAAAGCGCAGGATTCGGGAAGATATTGACAGCGTTTCTGGAACAATTTCAACCAGTACCAATATGTTCAAATCTTCGGACACGTATAAACACTAGAAGACAAAAAAATCGTGTTATAAAGGAATTGGTTTCTGCTTGTCCCTTTATAAACTTTTTTTTGTCTCCTGGTGTTTACGTGTCTAAAGATGTGAACGTATTGTGGTTCACAAAGCCGGTCATGCTTTCTAAAACAATAAAATTTTGAGAAGTAATTTTTTTAATTATCCAACAGGCGTTTAAAAATATGATTTTCTATTTTTTTTTTATTTTCCAAAAAGTCTACTTCAAATTGTCATAAATCTAACCGTATACTATTCCTTCCGACATTGGCTTTTTCTTTATGTCCTATGTTAATTCATCCTAAGTATCTTAGTATCTGCCTTCTCTATAATCCAGTATTCCCGAGATTTTTGTGTATAGTGGTTGCTTCTTCTAATTAAAATAGGGTTTGTTCCAACATAAAGTTCCCAGCTGGTCAGAGCCTATCAATTAATGGCAAAAAAGGTGTCGGAAACAGTCAGAGAATTTAAATCCTACCAATTAGATTGATTTGATAGAATAAGATTTCTGTTGTGTTTGAACAGGCCTATACCTAATCAGCCATTGCCTTACATATGCCATCTTTTGGAAATCTAAAAACAAGGAGACATTACAGTATTGAAGTGCCTTCATAAAACTCTGTCATTAACAATCATATTCTTACAAACCAGTGGAATGTGATCTCAAAGCCTGAAGGTAAAATTTTCTCCGCAGATCAACAGCATACATTTAAGAATCCACAACAACAAGTAAACTAAAAATATATTCTTCTACGACTGTCAAAAAATTGCATTATGGTATGTTCGTTTTTAATTAGAAAATGTACTACATTGTACAATGTACACGATTTTTTGCAACGACCGGTGCGGGAATATCATTGTGCACGGGTTGCCACAAAAATCTGTGTGGGAATGTCATTGTGCACGGTTCCGCTATTCAAATTTGAGTGAAGTAGTAGGCCATGGAAAACAATCGCGACTATTATACACGGGCGCTGGTGAATATCACAGCTTTGCTGATTTACTTATGTCTATTTTCGTAGGTACATTAGGGAGAAAATTAAATTAGTTAGTTACTTATAACAAAAGTGACTAGTTCCAGCGGCAATATGATAGAATTGATACTGTGGTATATTTTGGAAACTGAAAATATAACGGCAGAAAATTTAATACCAGAAATTATTTCCAACGATTAAGAGTAAGTACTAATATATCATTTAATATTGTAAATAAGAATAGATAAGATAATATAGTGTATAACTCGCATAGAATGTTCATTTCCCACAAGTATGACAGTTTGCAGCACGAGCCGCAGGCTATTAAAACAATGCCTTGATTATAAAGTAACACGACCAATTCGACTTCAAATTTATTTTAGTACATATTGCACCACACGCTTTTACATTAAATAATTTCATATTAAGAAATATCAAGCATATTATCAATATTATTTTTTCTTTTTAGTCCAGAATAAAGGCTTGTTTTTTTAGTTTTTAAACTATTCATTTTTTTACTTTTTGGTCTTAGACAAACCCATACTTTTACGGTTCTAGAGAACTCCAGGATCTTTTACATCCAAATATAATCAGGTATCTGGTACGGAGGACCTAATTCTTTTATTAGGATATCTGCGCGCATCTAGGTATATTTTTTAACTATTTCAAGGAATCATTGAGGGGTAAAAAATTTGGATTGGAATTTTACCCAAATTGCACTCATTATTGTCTCAATTTCTGTCTAACGATTATTGAGTTAAATTTTCACTCGTTAGCTCAGAGTAGAAGATCGGGTTAGCAAGTCAAAATGAAAAATAAATTTTAATTAAAGTTACTCTCTTTATAGACACTTTAAAATGATCACATCACAGTGAAAGTTCCTTCTAGATTGAGTAAGTCCTTGACTAATATTTTATTATACAGGGTGAGTCAGAATGTATAGTAAATACTTTAAAGGAACGTTCGGCGGGTGGTTTTAAGGGGGGTCTTTCATATAAAAATTTTCGATTTGGGCATGTACCTAACGTTTGAAAGCGGTAGGTAAAACTTTTATGTTTCGAATGTTGAAGTTAACAAGTGTTTTGGGGCACGTTTTGCCAATTTCTACGCAAACGGTTGATTTTATCGTTATGAAACAACAGTACACTTTTGTTGCAAAATGAAAATATACACTGAAATGATGCAAGACCAAAAAGATAACCTCAAAAAAGTTTGAGCAAAAAAATTAATAGGGGTTGTTAGTTTTTACCCTTTTTTAGGGCACTGTGTAAATGAATAAACTACCCTAAGGCGTCTTCCGGTAAGTAGATAACACATACCAAATTTCAAATTTTTAAGTAGCGCCGTTATTGAGATATAATTAAAAAAATACTTTTGGATCACTCTGTAGACCCGAATAACTTGGCAAGGAAAGCCCAAATCGAAAATTTTTATATAAAAGGCCCCCCTTAAAACCACCTGCCGAACACCCCTTTAAAGTAATTACTATACATTCTGACTCACCCTGTATAATATATCATATTTCAATAAATTAGTATACGGGCTCGTATAATTTTTTTTCAGAAGTGCTTTGAATTCATTTTTCTGTTGAAAAATCTCGTACGTAAGGTTTAATATTTTATTATTTATTATTATTTAACTTACTACTCAGCATCTTCCCTCTATATTGATATTAATAATTGTAGCTTAATTGATTGCTTTGTTTAAATGACCCAATTTTGATTATCATTTCACTCAGAAATTTAACTCAATCTATTCGGAACTCTAGACGATTTTTTATTGTGTGTGATCGATTAGAGTCTGAGTAGGTAACTGAATAATTGTCGTATTATACGATAGTTATTAGAAGTTGGTGAAAATATATTTATTCGATATGTTTACAAAGATACATATACAGATATTATGCATAGCGAGTCCGGAATCTCAACGCCGATCGATCCCGGTCAATTGCTTAAGGAAGATCTGAAGCGGTTACTCGTCGTTTAAATCGCCCCAAAGCAATTGACCCAGACTATATTTGCGTCGAGGTTGGAAATCTCCGCATCAGTTGCGCCTCTTATTATTCCTTCCCTCCTTTACAAAGTCAAGCTAATAAAACTGTACTTTGGTAGAAAAAGGGCCAATGTCCATTTCAGCTGATTCGAGAAAAATGAATTTGAATTTATAATTACCTATTGTGAGCTTAAAAATGCAAATTAGCTTTTCTGATAATTTTCAATTTGAGGTGACATATAGAGTAAAAAGTACGTATTTTAAGATGATTCTAGCTATTTTAGTATATTTATTTTTAGTTGCAAAAAATGGACATTGGCCCCGAAAATAATATTGGCCCTTTCTTCGAAAATAAAACGAGTTGTACAGACAAAATTTTTTTATTCAGTTTGATAATACCCACAACTTAAACACAAACTGTCGACCACAGAACAGTCAAATACTGTCAATCGAAATTTGAGGTTAGAATACTAACCTCAAAACAAATTAGGGCCAATGTCCAAAAAAAATAAAAATGACAAACGGCCAATGTCCTGATACTACGGACATTGACCGTTTATTTTATATATCAGTTATAGTGAAAGGGCTGATGTCTACATATTGGCCCATTTTCTATTAAAACGAATTGGACTTAGGCCTTTTCCCACTTAAGATTACTTCAATACCATGTAACTTTGGACATTGGCCTTTTTTCTAACCAGAATATATCAACTGCTCAGTCCGATTATACCCTTAACTCCTAAATGCAAATTTTGGACATTGGCCCTTTTTCTACCAAGGTACAGAAAAACGTGTTACAAACACAATCACTCAACCCTGATTTTGGCGTTTGAAAACATTATTTTAAATCGGCTTAACAAATATGTTTGCCCTAAATAGTACTTCCATTCGCGTAGTGATGTGGAAATAGAAATTCGAAATTATTTTCCATTTACCAATTCATTTAACTGGAAATATGACATTTACTTCACTCTACCGCTTTCTATAGTCACTGCTTCACTTAACTAGCGAAACCTCGAGCATAGATGAACACGTATATTGACAACACCCTGAATAAAACTCAAGTGAATATCTTTGTTTGGGCGTACTGTCAAATAATATGAAAAATGTATATCAACATCGATGCAAAAACCCCTGGATATGGGTGTATAAATTTGCAATACTCAATAATAAAAATGAAAATTGGGGAAATGTGTGTATATGAAAATCCCTATCTCTTTCCAATTATACTGTTTTCGAAAGTCCCACCTGATATTTGACTTGCCTTGTTCAATAATAATTATTATTGTATGTGTAACTACATTGTCGTAAAGTCAAATCCATTTTAGGATAAAAAGTACCTAATTGCTATTTATAATATTCCTATTCCTAATTTTGGATTGCTTTAATAAGCTGTAATATTATTTCATGTTCAAGTTAAAAATGAAGTTAGCCGATATCGATCTCGTTCCAATTATCAAATTGGAAAAACAAGACGTTAATTGTCTCGCTGGTACTTTCAGGTCTTAGTTTGCAGCGAATTGGTAATTTGTCATCCTACATCGATAAATAAGCCTCCTTGATGCATTTATCTTAAATATTTCCGTGAAAATTCGCTACAAACGACCCATTTTCATGCAACAGCATAATCTGTCAGTTTTATCGCTTGAATACACAGTGGCGTAGCTTTAGATTAAAAAAGAATGAGGTTTAACGAGTTCCGACTTCGTTAATGAAGTGCTAAATGTACAGCGTGTCCCAAATAGTTTGTCCTACCCTCTGGATCTCAGAAACCGTAAGAGATACGAAAAAAACTTAAATACAAAAGTTGTAAGGTTGGCAGTGGACGTAACCCCTCTTTTATTTTCACATATACAGGGCGATTCGTATTTGCGGGACAAAAATAAAATATTTATATTTTGACAATTGCATTAATCCTTTGGATTAATTGCATTCTCCATGAAATTTTCTACAGAACCGTTTTTTTGTTTTGTATTTTGGATGCAGCGTTGCCAAGATATCGAATTTTCTTGGAATTTAGGGACTTCGTGGAGGTTATGGAAACTGAATGCTGTATCTTTATTTTAATAGATATCAAAGATATATTTTAGCCGAAGTATGACAGCACAACCGTGTGTGGTGTGGTATGTCGAAATTGGTTTTTGCATATACAGTGTGCTCATAACAGGCTCTCAAAATCAGATAATTTCAAACAGCAATAACTTATTTTTTTCGAATGGAATGACCCATATTTCTATAGTTTGTTGGATGCCGGCGTCCAAGCCCCACATTTTATGTAAATAACATTCTATACCAAAAACTACCCTTTTTCGAGATATTTAGTATTTAAGAAAATTTCTTTGCATTTTTCATTCAGGTGAGAAGGTTTTATCAAGCAAGCCATAACTATTTTTCCAGACAGTGGCAGAAATAATTTTCATTTTAGATAATACGGGAAATAAAATTCCTATACCTGTATACAGTATGTCCACGGATAGACATCCCAAGAGGACAAATGGACCAAAAATTTCATTTTTCGACAAAAAGTCATTCTTGATAAAAGTTTCTGCTTCTCGGAAAAATATGGTCCACGAAGAGAATTTTCGATTTTTGTATGACTATTTGGGACACGCTGTACCTGCATGTTCTTATATTATACACGGTGATTCAAATTAAGTGCACACCATCGGTAACTCCTTTATTTATTGATGAGATAATCGAAAACATCAATAGGCACTCTCCTAGTGTCTGTTTCAGATTTCGCGGTCATGATAGACACTAGAAGGGTGTCTGTCATGACCGAGAAGTCTGTCCGAAAATAGTTGAACCCTAGGGGGTATAACCGGTATTTATGAGATTAAAAGGATTTTGTGCTTTGAAACCGGCAACGTCCAACGCCTTTCCTCCCATCATTTTAATTTAACGGGATGTGTCAAACGGACTGGAGATACCTCTCAATAATTACAGGTGTGTCTTATCAACAAAAAATATACAGGGTGTTCACTTTTAAGTGGACACAAATCAATAAAAAATTGATTTGTTGGGATATTTCAAAAATTTTTTGGATACAAAGTTCTTCAAAATGCGCAACTTTCTACCTGAACACATTTGTCAAATTGCAATTCCAGGGCCGGCTAAGATTTTTTTTAAACCCCGATTTTCACAAAATCTATTTAGGAATTTTTTTATTTAAAATCTGACCATACAGCGTTAATTAGGACCCTCTAAAACCCTTAAGTTCAAAATTTGAACTAAAAATATACAGGGAGTTCGGTTTTACAGCGCCTTAAATTTGCGCAAAGTAGTGATTTCGAGGGCCCCTGGAGAGTCAAGCGTGCCATGGAATGATTTTAAAACAATTGAAGAATTAACAGGACCACCCAAAGTATTGATGGACGAGACTGCAAGAAAAAATAATACAGGATGTTTTTCTCTACCGCTGCTGAAAGTTCAGACTTTTTTCGAATTTTATTCTGATCAAGTTTGCCGTGCTTTTTGAAACAAAGTTACTAATAACAAAATTTATTTAATCTTAACAATAAAATAACAAACAAAATATTTAGATCTTAAACTATCGGGGTTTTTTCAACATAAACGCCTTCTAACGTAATACATTTTTCAAGACGTTTTTTGTTATTAGAAACAACTCGTCTTAACTCATCTATTGTTACGGAATCGCAAGCTTCAATTATTTTTTGTTGTAGCTCGTTTATGTTCCTAGGACGATTTTTATAAAATTCGAAAAAAGTCTGAACTTTCAGCAGCGGTAGAGAAAAACATCCTGTATTATTTTTTCTTGCAGTCTCGTCCATCAGAACTTTGGGTGGTCCTGTTAATTCTTCAATTGTTTTAAAATCATTCCATGGCACGCTTGACTCTCCAGGGGCGCTCGAAATCACTACTTTGCGCAACTTTAAGGCGCTGTAAAACCGAACTCCCTGTATATTTTTAGTTCAAATTTTGAACTTAAGGGTTTTAGAGGGTCCTAATTAACGCTGTATGGTCAGATTTTAAATAAAAAAAATGCCTAAAAAGATTTTGTGAAAATCGGGGTTTAAAAAAATTCTTAGCCGGCCCTGGAATTGCAATTTGACAAATGTGATCACGTAGAAAGTTGCGCATTTTGAAGACCTTTGTATCCATAAAAAAATTTTGAAAATATCCCAACAAATCAATTTTTTATTGATTTGTGTCCACTTAAAAGTGGACACCCTGTAGATTATAAATTTATCAACTATACTTACACTTCTTATATTTACTGTAATTTGTCAGGTACCTATATGTATTTTTTTAAGAAAAGAACAATTGCTGCGAGTGGTATTTCTAGAACCACATACCAACATAGTATAGTCAAAAGGATGTAGGGGAGATGGGGCATCAACGCAAACGAAAATTTCCTGTACGTGACCTAGTGGATCCAGATGAAACTAAAGAGATTCCTAATATCATTTATGATTTCCATATGTATAACAGGAAAACGAAGACTCATCCTTTGATGTGAGTTGCTATTTAATACTTTTACAGAAGTGAACAATGAAAATTAAATAGGTAGGAACTTCTTTCAGGTATTTTACAAAAAAAAGCGAAAAGCATTTGTAAATTTATGGTCAAAAACCAACTTTATACAGGCTTATAAAAACAATGGGATTTAGGCAAGTATAATTAATTATTAACATAAAAATAATGGAAAAATAAAATTTCCACTCCATAACCACATGTTTTTATTTCGGTCAGAGTTGCCTGGTTTTTTTCCTAATATTATACCATTTTTGGTCCACTATGTGGACCAAATGAATAGTAAACCAATTTATTTATTTACATAAACATAATGTTGTATTGCCCTTAGGCGGAGGAAGACGAGAGGCAACAGAAAAGCGCCAATCGAAAAGTGAGATATTAGATGGAAAGAAGGAAGACATAATGTTTATACCGATGAAACGTATATCCACTCCAGCCACTCAGTATCAAAAGGATGTCCAGATGACGAAAAAGTACTTGATTCACTTGTGTCCAAAGGTCAGCGGCTAATTATAGTTCACCCAGGTGGCGCGAATAGATTTCTGAAGAACTGCCTTTTTGATTTTTAAATCAGGTAAGTACATTCTTTGGAATTTAACTATAATTTCCCCACTTATTATTTCTGTGAAAAATATCCATACATTTCAGGTAGAAAATCCGGTGACTACCATGGTGACATGAACCGCATTAATTTCATGAAATGCGGGTTGAAACACAACTACTCCCGAACCTTCCAGAAAATCTGTTCTGGTAATAGATAACGCGTCCTATCATAACGTTGGCAAGATGTGACTTCAGGTCGCCTCAAAGCGAAAATTATTAAGTGTTTAATAACGAGAGACATTCCGCACGATGAAAAATGGACTAACACGGAATTAGTATCACCTAGATTCTGTTCTGGAACAGCATGGCCAGGTAGAACTGCGACTTTCGCCGATGTGGATGCGCTTACACGGTAAAAAACGGGAACAGAAGACTGGAAGAAAATATGCGATCATCTTGAAAAATATGAAATGGAACAAATCAAAAAGAACACCTCTAGGATGACGCTATTGACGAATTATTTTTTTTTGTAAATACGGGATCACCTGATGAGGAAAGTTTTATGGCCGAGGAATACGACTTAGATGTTAAACCTATATTGCAATCAGATATTCTAAACATATATTTGACAAGATTTCTATAAAAATTGCATTTAAACTATTTTACCCATTAACCTATTTCAGAAATAAAAACCCTTAAGATTATGAATTACATTATTTTTCTTAATATTTATGTACAATTCAACCTATTAGGAGAAATGCCTGATGGCTTAAATTTAAAATTGTTTGTCTTTCCCTTATCATTAATTTTTTACAAGTACTTTTGCAGTATAGAGGCTCAGCTGCCTCGCCCAGCTAGGCATGACTCAGCGGGTCTTTTCTTAGGAGAAACCTCAGAGAAATCACTAAGGATAGAGGGAGTAACAACAAAAAGTAAACAGAGCCAACATCTTTTTGAGTGGTGCCATGTACTTCATTGTTTACAGCATTTCATTATAAATAGACGGGTTTAATAATGGGATTAAATGAAAGCGCATGTCCCATAACACTTAATTAACAAATGTAGCTATTAATTTCTTGTATGCAACAATTTTAAACTAAAACTAAATTGCGCCGTTATAGTAGCTAATTGTCACTTTCATAAAATCGTCAACAGATACCTCAAACCGCCCAACATGGCAACGCCGCCGTTGTCGCCGCGTTCATTACTCGGCGGTATTGTTTTGTGTTCGCCCAGCAAGTAAAGTTTTCCGATGGTTTACATACGTATTTTTCGTATTTTCAATCGGTTTTTTTTTTGTTAGTTTATAGACTATTTATTAGTATTTAGGATATAGTAACTGATTTTATATACAATGGGACGTAGAAAGTGTGTGGTGTGTAGCCAAAATGATATTTCTCAGAATATAACCTATCACAGGTAAACGTTGTACATATATGGGCGTAATGTTTGTTTACTTCAGTAAATTTCCTTTACATGTTGAGGGGTGCATTTTGATGCTGCTGCTCCCTCTATCCTTGGTTATTTCTCTGAGGACGAAACGCATTCTACATGTGACGTGCTGACAGTTTCCTTATTGAATATGCCCGTAAATGTAATAGTACCCATTGCAACTTGTAAATTCGAAGATGTTCTGGTAGCAAGCTATTTTGCCAATTAGCATTTGAAAAAGTTTCTCCTGCAGCGCATTTTAGTAAACGAACTCCAAAATTTGTTAATATCTACAGAATAAGACACTTTTAACTTTGGATCGAGGAGTGTCATGCGACGAATCTCCGTTCCCTTGATATATCTGGTTACGCCACTGCTGTTGTATATTTATATTTGGAGTCGCAAATCACCTAATCTCCCAGCCCGGTTCCTAATTGATCGAACTGCATGGCTCGTACATTACACAGGGTGATTCTGATATATCTGGCGTAGTTGTACAAATTGGCAGCAGAGAAAATAATGTCATATGCAAACGGCAGAAACTAGAAACAAATGTGATTAGATTTCAATCTGCAGTTAATATGAATAACGTTTTTGTTTAGTGACATTTACAGACAAAGCTCCGTGCGCCGCCTAGCATTTCTAGTTGTATGCTATTGAGTTTTTAAGTAAAGCCCCATAATTATTGTTAATATGGTATATTGCGCACTGAGCAGTTATGGCTTGCTCTCAATTATTGATGAACGCCGACTATTTTTCTAAACTGTACAGAGATTTTTTAATTTAGTTTTTCATAATGGCACTTCTCGATTATTTCGTCCGATATAAATAACACGCTTCGATGCATTTCCATTAAAAAAGCTCCCCCAAAATGCCGTACAAACCACCCTATTCCACGCAACAGAAAACTCTGTTATTTTTATGGCTTGTATTTATATTTGGATCCTCCTAAATCACATAATCAATCCGTTTCTGTTCCTAACGGCCATTACACAATCAGAATCTGATATCTATCGAGTATATACAATGAAAGGTCAATATCTGAACCTAATGCTAGGCTATTTTTTTAAGAATATATGTAGGTGAGGATGATACACACCATCCGCAACTTAATTCAAAAATTTGATCACTTTGCCCTGTTGCATTCCTTTGAAGATAGGTCTACATTTCCGCGATCACAAATCACAATATTTTCGCTTCGAACTTCGATGTTCAGCTAATATAGAACTCCTTTATTTTTATCGTGTAATTCAGTTGTAGGTTACAATTTCCAAAATCGGATGTTAATATTAAATGCATATGACTACCCGCCTCAGAGAAATAACCAAGGATAGAGGGAGTAAGAACAAAATGGAAACAGAGCCAAAATCTTTTTGAGTGATGCCACGTGCTCCATTGTTTACAGCATTTTATTTCAATATACTTAGACGGATTTAATAATAGGATTAAATGAAGGCACACCTCCCATAACGCTAAATTAACAAATGTAGCCATTAATTTCTTTTTTCTACTCCTATACCGTAAAACGGGGTTACTTTGGCAGGTTTTGACTTATTTTGGCTTTCTAACTCACAAACCGCTTGAAAAAGTAAAATTTTTAAAATTGCACCATGCCTTGTGACTAGTTCACAATTAATCGCCCAATATAATGGTTCAGTTTGTCTACGCATGTCAGAAAAAAAAATTTTTTTGTGGGGTGCCAAAGTAGGCAAATATTTGGGGTTACTTTGGCAGCATATTGAAATTGCATTTGCGCTAATGTAGGCGCGGTCTAAAGCCTTCTTTGGCACAAAAAATGATAAATTTTTTAACCAGCTTCGAGTTTAATTTAAAAATATTTCTGATTTATCTGAGTTATTGAAATTACGAAGCAAATTTCTTAATAATGCATTTATTAAAGTAAACTAAATCACAAAATTATTGCACAAACCTGTAATTAGACATAAGAAATAAAAAAAACTGAACATTAACTACAGTTTGTTCAGCGAATATCCAACGCAATATATTCGCTGAACAAACTGTAAAAATTATCTTTCAAATCATCGTAGATATTGCAGTAGACCCCTGTTATAGGGAGAAATCCATGTCCTGCACCGAGTCGTCGCTGTCAAAATCGTTGTTTGTACAATTGTAACAAACATAGAATGGGTCATCACTCGCTTCGTTGCACACACCACATATCCATTTCTTGCATTCATTACAACAGATCCAATCAGGACCTGTGTAGGTTTTCCATTTTTTAAAACAATTTGCGCACACATCATCTGTGGATTTAACAAGCCGTTTGGCTTGTTTTCTTATCGGTAATATTTTTTTAGGCACTTTAGTTGCAAGTGGAGCTTCGTCGCTATCTTCATCGCTGTTTAAGTTTCATAATGTTTAAGTTCTGGATCCCCGAAGGACCAGCAACTGGCTCTTGGCTAGTAGAAGGTTCTTGATCATTTGATGGTTTTAAGGCATCTTTCGTAAGTCGTTTACCAGGTTCTATTTTCTTGCCACGCTTTTTCGAGTCTTTTTCTTTATTTGTACCGCGCAGATCTTGGAGCAGTTCAAGTAAGCTGTCACTCATCTTAACCTGGGCATTTTCGTCTAATGCTGGATTGGTGGGAATTCTTTTAAGAACTTCCTGTGGCTCAAAAGGGCAAAGCCCTGTAGCTCTAAATCCTGATTTTAAATTTGTGCTCACATTTTCACTTATTTGAATCCACAATCGGTTTAAAAGTTTTGGAAAATATTCCTTTGGAATGGCAACACTTGATTTGGTTTCGCTGCGCCACTTGTCAAGAATTTGACGCCACTTCTTTTTCATCGGGGCGAACACTGCAACATCTAATGGCTGCATAATGTGTGTGCTATTTGGGGGCAATGCAGTCATGTAGACGTTATTTTCCTCACAAGCTTCGATTACAGCAGGGGAAAAATGGGAAGCTAGATTATCCCCAACGATAACTTTCTTGCCAGGATTGTTTATTTCTTTAATTTTAGGTAACAAAATTTCGAAAAACCACTTTTCAAATTGGTCCATGTCGAACCAACCACTAGGGGTGTTGCTGTAGACAGTGCCAGCAGGACCTCCTTGTGTCCAGCCGGTGTATAAATTAGCAGCTTTGTACACCACCATAGGGGGCAATAAATCTCCTGCAGCGTTTCCACATGCCATAATACTAATAGAGGCTTTGGAGTGTTGTTGAACTCTTTCTATGCGTTTGGTGCCCCTTGGAACCACGACTTTTTTGGCACCAGGATCGTCTTGAACGTTAGTCTCATCGTAGTTGAAAACTAAACTAGGATCAATATCTTGCAAAACATCTTTAATATTATCAAAAAATTCCTGAATTTGGTGTGGTCCAACCGCTGCACGAGTTCGCTTTATGTTCGCTGCCAAACGGACACTCAGGTTGTTCGGATAATGAAGTGTTCCAAGAAATCGTACCCAGGAACATTCTCCTTAAATTCCTTAACATTACGACCTTTCTTCTCTAAATATTTGTGGAGCAATTGGCGAATATCGACTTTTGTGAATGGAAACCCCCAGTCGCTCACTGTTAATAAGGTCTTCGTTAGTAATCGTTCTTCATCAGGTGTGAAAACTGTTGGGTGACCTGGCGGACGGTTATGTTGACCCTTCAACTTATTTTGAAGGGTACCACGCGAGATTTTGAATCTTTTGCTTGCTGCTGCCTGACTCATGCCGCCTCTAATGGCTTCCAACGCTCTTTCAAGGTCAGCATCACTAAAGTTCCTGTAAGTTCGGGCTCCAAGTGTTTTTTTGTAATGTCTAGGCATTTTGTATTACTTTAGACCTGTAACAATAGAGAACCACTGAAAAAAACGCAAAATAAAAAAACGGTGTGGGAATAACAATAATATTAGGTAAATAAGACAAACTGCCAAAGTAGGTCGAAGGTGCCAAAGTAACCCCGTTTTACGGTACTAGTAACATACCTATTAAGTAACGGTTTAGGTTATAAGTAAGTCCATTGTTACGAACACTGACACGTAATGACTGACACGTAATAAAAAAAATATATATCTGTTTTTAATTAAAATAAAATTATCACGGGTGCCTTGTTAGCTCGGCATCCGCTCCACCATAGCAACCAACCAACATACTAATTGTTGCCTGTTAGATAATCAGAAGTATAGTTTATCTATTATAATAGTTTTTCTTTCGTCGAAGAAAAATTATAGTACAAAACTCGAGTTGTAAGCTTATTACATACTCGTGGAATTACAGCACTCGCCGCTGCGCGGCTCGTGCGCCACTTTTCCACTCATACGTAATAAGCTGTTTACAACTCTCGCTATGTAATATAGTATTATATAACAATTTTAAACTAAAACTAAAATGCGCTGTAATTATAATAGCTAATTATTGCTTTAATAAAATCGTCAACAGATACTTTAAACCGCCCAACATGGCAACGACGCCGTTGTCGCCGCTTTCATTACTCGGCGGTATTTGTTTTGTGTTCGCCTAGCAAGTCAAGTTTTCCGATTGTTTATATACAGCGTATCCCGCTCTGATGTCCGGAAGAGGGAAAAGGTTTTTATTCGTGGATTTACGACAAAAAGTCACTCTTTATAAAAACGCCTGCTTGTTCCAAAACGCTCAAAACTGTTAAAATATTTTTGATTTTTTATACAGGATGTCCAGTATTTTGAAAAATTTAGAAAAATTTTGTTAGTCAAGAGTACTCCTATACTAGTAACATATACCTATCAAGTAACGGTTTAGGTTATAAGTAAGTCCATTGTTACGAACACTGACACGTAATGACTGACACGTAATAAAAAAAATATATATCTGTTTTTAATTAAAATAAAATTATCACGGGTGCCTTGTTAGCTCGGCATCCGCTCCACCATAGCAACCAACCAACATACTAATTGTTGCCTGTTAGATAATCAGAAGTATAGTTTATCTATTATAATAGTTTTTCTTTCGTCGAAGAAAAATTATAGTACAAAACTCGAGTTGTAAGCTTATTACATACTCGTGGAATTACAGCACTCGCCGCTGCGCGGCTCGTGCGCCACTTTTCCACTCATACGTAATAAGCTGTTTACAACTCTCGCTATGTAATATACTATTATATAACAATTTTAAACTAAAACTAAAATGCGCTGTAATTATAATAGCTAATTATTGCTTTAATAAAATCGTCAACAGATACTTTAAACCGCCCAACATGGCAACGACGCCGTTGTCGCCGCTTTCATTACTCGGCGGTATTTGTTTTGTGTTCGCCTAGCAAGTCAAGTTTTCCGATTGTTTATATACAGCGTATCCCGCTCTGATGTCCGGAAGAGGGAAAAGGTTTTTATTCGTGGATTTACGACAAAAAGTCACTCTTTATAAAAACGCCTGCTTGTTCCAGAACGCTCAAAACTGTTAAAATATTTTTGATTTTTTATACAGGATGTCCAGTATTTTGAAAAATTTAGAAAAATTTTGTTAGTCAAGAGTACTCCTATACTAGTAACATATACCTATCAAGTAACGGTTTAGGTTATAAGTAAGTCCATTGTTACGAACACTGACACGTAATGACTGACACGTAATAAAAAAAATTACATATCTGTTTTTAATTAAAATACAATTATCACGGGTGCCTTGTTAGCGCGGCATCCGCTCCACCATAGCAACCAACCAATATACTAATTGTTGCCTGTTAGATAATCAGAAGTATAGTTTATCTATTATAATAGTTTTTCTTTCGTCGAAGAAAAATTATAGTACAAAACTCGAGTTGTAAGCTTATTACATACTCGTGGAATTACAGCACTCGCCGCTGCGCGGCTCGTGCGCCACTTTTCCACTCATACGTAATAAGCTGTTTACAACTCTCGCTATGTAATATACTATTATATAACAATTTTAAACTAAAACTAAAATGCGCTGTAATTATAATAGCTAATTATCGCTTTAATAAAATCGTCAACAGATACCTACTTTAAACCGCCCAACATGGCAACGACGCCGTTGTCGCCGCTTTCATTACTCGGCGGTATTTGTTTTGTGTTCGCCTAGCAAGTCAAGTTTTCCGATTGTTTATATACTGCGTATCCCGCTCTGATGTCCGGAAGAGGGAAAAGGTTTTTATTCGTGGATTTACGACAAAAAGTCACTCTTTATAAAAACGCCTGCTTGTTACAAAACGCTCAAAACTGTTAAAATATTTTTGATTTTTTATACAGGGTGTTCAGTATTTCGATAAATTTAGAAAAATTTTGTTAGTCAAGAGTAAAGGACCATTGTTTTTTGACAATATCGAAAAATATTATCACGGGTCATTTAGAATCCACAGGGGGTTACAAATTTGAGGTTTCAGCAATTTATGTTGAATTTTTTTAACAAGGCGGGCACCTGATTCGTGTATAGGAATAATAAGAGCAGTTTAAAATCACGAGTGGCTGTGGCTATAACAACCAAATGTTTATACCATTTTTGCAAATATTCCTCTACACGAAATACAAAATATGTAAGTATAGAGAATTTATTAGAAGAGTTGAAATTTGTGCAGAAATTGGTGGCAATAACTTTGAGTGAAATTTATTTTTGTAAATTTTAATAAGATTATTCCTTGTTTAAGTAAATTTTCCATATCGTTAGGAATAAATTGACGCAATATCATTAAAGAAATTGATTATTGTATAAATTCTGCAAATATCAAATAAAGCGGCACAAACAAATTACCTGCCCGCCTTGTTAAAAAAAGTCAATATAAATTGCTGAAACCTCAAATTTGTAACCCCCCGTGGATTCTAAACGACATCCTTGATAATATTTTTTGATATTGTCAAAAACAACGGTCCTTTACTCTTGGTGACTAACAAAATATTTCTAAATTTTTGAAAATACTGAACACTCTGTATAGAAAATCAAAAGTATTTGAACAGTTTTGGGGGTTTTGGAACAAGCAGGAGTTTTTATAAAGAGTAACTTTTTGTCGTATACCCACGAATAAAAAACTTTTCCCTCTTCTGGACATCAGAGCGGGACACGCTGTATGTATTTTTCATGTTAAATGTTTTTTTTTGTTAATTTATAGACTATTTATTAGTATTTAGGATGTTAACCTATCACATATAAACGTTGTGCACACGGGTGTAATGTTTGTGTACTTCAGTAAATTTCCGTTAGATGTTGGTTGACTACAAACCTGTGTATTTTGATGCTGTTGCTCCCTCTATCCTTGGTTATTTCTCTGAGCTACCCGCTAATTTGATGCTTTAAAGTTTTTAAGAAGTGGATTTAATATTCGTCTACAAAATTGGGGATATTTCGACTTTCCCAATTTCATCAGTATTTTCTGTAGCGGAAATAGAGGAAAACTTTTACCATCCCAATACGTCAATAAAAAAACCTAGGCTAGTTATTAGGAACGTGAGGCAAATTCTTGTAATTAATTTGAAAATAAAAACCCGAGTCTTAGACTGCACCTCGGTCTTTGCAACAATATCTATACCTAATACAATATTCGATAAGGTGTAAGTATTTCAGACTATTGCCAAACAGGTGCTCTTCTCCTTGCACGCCATTTTCGCGAATTACACAGAGCACACTGCAAACGTAATCTCAATAATAGTACACGCGGAATGTTTGGATAAACGGGCTGAAAGCAAATCGGTTTGCTCAGAGAGCAACACGGCAGATGGTACTCCTATTATTCTAATGCAGTGCTTGCATGAAAATGAAAATGATTATGCAAAGCTAATATGGGTTTTTTGGTTTTGATAATCGAAAATGCACGCTATAGGCAGGGCCGTGTTAACGTAAAAGTTTGCCCGGGGCAAAGTTCATCTCTGGCGCCCTCCCCCAAATCAAAATTATGTTAACTAAATTAGTATTAGGTACATAATATAAAAAAGGCAAAAAAAGGTCTGGGTATATCTACCTACCTAAGTCCAGAAACTTGAAATTACTAGAATTTGAATCATTATATTATTAAAAACACACTTTCCTTGCTTTAAGAAATGCAAATTTATTTATAAGTTTGTCAATGTCAATACACTGCGCAAGATCGTTTTCAAGGGATAGCAAGCTTAAACCTGAAAGTCTTTCCTGTCCCATGGTCGACCTTAAATATTATTTTATTAATTTCATATTGCTAAATGATCGTTCGGTAGATGCAGATGTGACAGGGTTAGAAAAATTCTGTAAGCCGTTTCTATATTTTTATAGACTTGAAATAATGTCAAAACTGTAAAGGAGCTGTAGAATATCAAGTTGTAATTTAACGGAGGGAATAGTTTTTTTAGCATTTTAGCTACTAATTCATCGCCACACATATATAGAACGAGCAAAAATAAACTTCTGAAACTTGGTATGTGACATAGGTACCTACTTGGGAGAAGAAATCATGAAAAAAGCGCACAAAAAAATTGGGGTATTTTTAACTCTTCGACCACCATTTGGGACGCCTATGATGAAGGTATATGACATAACAAATTTCAAATTATCAATGCGCGTCCTGGAAATATTTAGAAAAAATTGTGTCAAAGTGTCCATTTCGGGGGCTATAGTCCCCTTAGAGCCCTTATAGAGGGCATTTTTAAGGTCATGTTTATAGGAATTTTTTAAATTTTTTTGGATCGAAGAACGCGCCGGTAAATTATGGCAGGCTAATTTCTAATAGGTACGCATTTTCATGGCCCTCTGCAAAAAATTTTCAAAACGATTTTACTTGAAAACGGTGCACGCTATCGAAATTCAACAAGCACCATTTTTTAGTATAATACCCTGAAATTTTATTATTTCGCAAAAAATCTGGGAAAAAATACACGCAAAAATGTGGAGTATTTTTAACCACTTAACCCCCCGCGAATTACACAGAGCACACTGCAAACGTAATCTCAATAATAGTACATGCGGAATGTTTGGATAAACGGGCTGAAAGCAAATCGGTTTGCTCAGAGAGCAACACGGCAGATGGTTTGGTTAGGCCGAATGCCGAACTCCTATTATTCTAATGCAGTGCATTCATGAAAATGGAAATGATTATGCAAAGCCAATATGGGTTTTTTGGTTTTGATAATCGAAGATGCACGCTAGAGGCTATAGGACCTATACAGGGTGAGTCATTGACCGTACAAATATTTTACCCATGGGTAAAGTTGAACGCCTGGAGCATGCCTATGAAGTTATTTGTTTTAACCCAAAAGTAAAAGTTTCGCTTTCCATGATTTTTTAAGTTTTGTGACCTCTGTTCCTTGTTCCATCCGCCATCCTAATTTAAAGTCTGCAATGTTATCACACTTCATAAAAATCATACCTAATCTTATCTCAAAATAATTAAAAACCTATATTAATTATTTATAGCAAATAGCCATTTTTAAAAATTTGATATCTCATTTATTTTTGTTTTTTTTATATAAAAGATAGGTACTTTATAGGCGTACTCCAAAGATTCAACTTTACCCTTAGTTAAAGTTTGTGTACGGATCAAAGACTTATCCTGTATACTGGTCAGAATATCCGGTGCCAGCGTACTATAGTTATTATAAAAATGAGTTTATCCACAACTGTGCTCTAACTAAGGTTCTATGCACTCTAATTAAGGTGTTTTATACTGCTCGATTGTATACTGATCTGGCAGTGCTAAAGGTGTCGTCTGGCGAACAGTGTGTAATATCCTTAATAAGAAATCGAATAGGCATAAGAAAGATGGGTATGAAGGTGAAGTTGCCACTACTCCCTAACATAATGGAAGCGATTCAACCCATCGTGGTGGACGGACACTAACCGCAAATAACTTCAGTTTAGGCGTGACGCCGCTTCTATACTATCCAATTTACCCGTGCTTCACCCCACCAACTCCCACTACTTCATTCCCTGATTTTATTATAATCACATCCGATTGTCTATTCGTTCGTGCCTCTCCCTACCCTGGTGGTAGTATTTTATTGCTCTCAAGTAGAAGCAAAGTCGTATTTATAATACCTATCCCTTTTCCACTTATTTGATTTCTCATTATGGATATATTCTTACTCTCTGTTCGCCAGACGACACCTTTAGTACTGCCACATCAGAATAAAAACCCATTGCCAGTGGAATTAGATACTATTTCTATTCTAGGTGACGTGGTTTTTCTTAAATAAACTCTTTCCGAAAGAGATTAAAACTTACTTCAGAAGTAACAAACGTTTGCTGCGTTATTTTCGCGTTTAAAAAGGAAATATAAAAGTAAAACTAAGTTTTCACAACTTTAATGAACTTTACGTAGAATACATAAGTTACTGTTTTCCCCCGCCTGAACTCGTCCCTAACAAATAAATAGCCAAGTTTAAAAGTCGGAAAATAATGCTACCTACAAAAATGCTAACTGCACTTCTCGGTAATGACAATGAAGAATGCTTTTGTAAGAGCACTCCGCGTTCTTACTCTAACGAATTAATAGCTATTATAGTAATGGCTTTGCATTTTAATTAACCCTGCATATTAGTTAAACGAGTGCAAAGCAGCGCCTCGGCCCTTAGTGGTCGATTAATTTTCATTTAAATGGGACCGCATTTCCCTACCCTCTGCCTGCAGTGTGGAACACAAAGTTTACAAACGAATTTTGGGGGTGAGGGCAATTTATTAATCTACGGAAACAAATTGCCAAGAGAAATAAACAAAGGAAAAGAAAGAAAACAATTTTACCACCTCGATTGGTATGCATGGCCGAAATTTCGAATTCACAGTGATTTTAATGAAATTGGGGGAACAGATTTACCTACAGTGTGTCTGGTTTTTCTTGTGAGTACCCCTAAAAGTCTAAGTAGACTGCCTGCGGGAATTGAGGGGGAAATTTTGTTATAGAGATGTCCCTGAAAGTTAATCGTTTGCGAAGTATTATGGTTTGGAATTGGCATTAAACCCTGCGGCCTTCTGCGATGTTTTCAAGAAGTGCGTTTTTCGAAAAACCATATTAAGCATTTTTAATCAAGACACGCAAAAAACCCCGTATACCAAATAAAAGATATACAGAGAGTTCCATTCTGCAGGGTGTCAAAGTGGAGCAAAATAGGATTTTCAACGGCATCTTTCTAGTCAAGTGTGCAGGGAAACAGTTGAGTGATCAACAGGACCACTCACAGTGTTGATGTGCAAAGATCCAATAAAAAAATATACAAGGTGTCCTTATCTGTGCCAACTCAAAATGCCGAATTTTTGAAACTTTATACGGGTCAAAAATCGAGTATATCAAAACCGCCCCAAACACTATAAACACGAACTAAGTCTAAAAAATACAGAAGCCTGCCAGTCAGTAAGTCCATAATGAGTTAATGTGGCTGGTGAGCCACAACAGGAATCGCACAGAAAATGTATCATCTTAGACAGTGACTTTGTTGAGGAGGGTCCAATAATTTAAATTGTTTTTTATTTATTGGTTGGCATTAGCCTACAGCTTCAAATATCTACATCTACACGTTGGTCTACGAAAACGTGGGCGAAATATAATTAGAGATTAAACTACTTATCTGTAAAGTTGTTCATTCTCAATTATAGACTACGTTCGAAGTAGACCAAACCCCCACATAAGAGGTGTTGGAGTACCTAGGTTGACCTGTTTTATCCACAGAGATTTGTACCCACCCTAAAGTAGCTAATCAAATTTCTAATGGGGTTTGGCCCGGGTGACAAAAAATAGTGCCTAGTTCAGATTGAACAACTTACAGGTTAAGTAGTTTAATGTTTAATTTTATTTCAATAAAATCGTTTACACCCGGTAAGACTCAATGTACAGCACGTGCGTAGTGATTCAACATTTTGACTCATAAAATGGCTTTTTTCGACCTGTAGCGAGTAACACGCATAATTTTAAACTTTTGGTCAATACAATTTTAATCCAAGTAATTACTCACATTTTGAGAAAAAAATATTTAAAAATATTTATCACAATGGCATTTGCGCAAAAAGCCCAATGACGGCCATTGTGATAAATATTTTTAAATAATTTTTGTCTCAAAATGTGAGTAATTACTTAGATGTAAATTTGTATTGACAAAAAGTTTTAAATTATGCGCGTTACTCGCTACAGATCGAAAAAATGCATTTTATGGGTCAAAATGTTGAATCACCACATACGTGCTGTACATTGAATCTTAGATATAGACATGATAATGATAAATGTAGAAGTAGACTCTCCTAACACCGACAATAAAATTTTTAATATTTGGGTCAACAAATAAATTTTATTGTATCTACGCCGATGGATTTCTTCAAGCGAATAAAATTTTTATTGATCACGTGTCTGGGGGGCATATCCCATCGTTCTAAAGCAATACTGTATTGCCTTGCCGGGGTATAAGCTAATCAATTTTTGTTGCTCTGGGGGAGGAAATAATTTTTGATTGGCCAATAAACCAAGATTAATAGCCTGACGGAAAACAAAGTAATATCAATAAATATAAGTGCTTTTTCGTCACAACTTTATTTAACATAATTACATAATAGTTTCAAATAATCTATATAAACAAGAACAATACTCCAGAAACTCGCTCCTTGCATTTAACAAGAAAAATGATCAGATAGACCTCAATAGGTATGTACATACATAGTTTATTTAATAAAATATGGAGTCCAAAATTCCAGAAAAAATGTGTTTATGTAACGAAAAAATCTTTTCAAAATTTCAACTAAATGTACCTACTAAAAACAGAAGAGTTATTAATAAACCCGTTTTTTAACCAATTTTAACTGCCTGTATTTTGAAGTCGTTGAAATGAAAAATTGAACTCTCGCATTTTGCCTTAAGAATTAATGTGTATGCATTTGTTATGTTATGTTTTATGTTATTGTTACATACAATATAATATCATTATTCTACTTTGTTATCTATTATTATTATATATTTATTCTCCTTGCACTTACTATACCTATTATAACAATGAATGATAATTTATTTATTAATATTTTGTTTATTTTTTCATTACTTTGTTACAAATTTCACCTAGATATTGAATTTTATTGATTTCTTGAAATTTTCAGAAAATTATCCATGTAAAGTAGCACCGGCAAAACCTAAGAATTCTTTGCCAGCAGCTTATTCGTGTGCGGCATCGGTTGCTGGCGGCTCATTCTGATGGCGTTGCTGACAACGGAGGCACGGCGTTCCTTCGAGTATATCCAGTGTCCGCCATAAAAATTACCACAAACGGAAAAAATGTATTTTCAATTTCTGAAAAAAAATCTTCAAAAAGTTTCTGCTTCTCATAATGTACCACTCATAAAAATTTTAAAATCTGCTTCCGTATGCGGAGATTCAAAAATATAAAACTTGCTCGAAAGTAAAGTGCCCTCATTTTTCAAAATAGGGGCGAAAGTTAATTTAAGAAAGTTGTTTAGAATAAAAACATTTCAATTACCAAGTCACAGCCTCTACCATGACCAATTTATTTTCATTTTTTTGGGTTTTTCATGTTGCAAAAAACTTAATAATGCTGAGACAACTCAAGGTTATTTATCAATAAAAAATTCAATACTAAATTGTCAAAAATTTCTCATCTTTGTGGCCATCAAAAAGAAACAATACTTTCTCAAACAAATATTTAAAACATTTCAAACGCCAGAAACATCTCAAGTAATTCATTTTAAGTTAAAAATAGAAGAAATAATAAAAATACATAGCTACATTTAATCGATAATGTCCTCCTTCTCTTTTTATGCAAAAAATAGTTCTATGTCAAAAATCACTAACATTTCTAAGCCATTTTTATAATGTCTTTCCGCAAATATTGGTTGGAGGAGAAACCATGAAAGTTTGTTGTTTGTCTCTTAAGTTAATTTCTTACCCTTTACAGATAAACAGGATAGAATTATTATTCTGTTAAACATTTAGTTTTCCATAAAAACAAACTATTTTTGTTATGACGCTTCTGTCAATTATTTTTTAAGAGTTAAAATTTTTTACTACGATGGAAGCTCACCTAATAAGTCTGTAAGAAGAAGTCGAAATTGGAAGACATCCAGGCCGAACTATTAGTTATTCGACGGTCGCGACAATTAATTGTAAATAAATTGAAACAAACGGGATCAGTTGACAACCAACATAGAGGAACGGCAGATGACGAAAATGTAATGAATATTATACTCTCCGTAGTAGATAATCCAAAAAATCATTAGCCCATTATTCATTATTGGCATTTCAGAAACTTCTATACAAAAAGTGCTGCGATCAAATAAATTCAATGATGTTCGACTGGAGTTGAAGAATCAGTATTTTTCGAGAAAAATCCTTTACACCTTCTAGTACTACTTTCTCATAAAATGGAACAGTTAGATCACAAAATTGTAGATGGTAGGCAGATGAAAACCCAAACTTTCAAATATAATGTTGCGATCAGTATTATTATTGACAAATGTGTAGGTATGGGATTCTGGACAATCAAATTGTTGGGCCTGTATTTTTTCGACGGAATGTGACATGTGACATTAAAAATGCTTGAAACATTACTATATAACTGATTACATAGATAGTCTGCCGGTACGAACACGAACTACTATATTTTTTCAACAGGACCTCTATACATTCCACTAGAGAGGTAACAGCACGGCATTACTTTCCCAAACCATTGAATAGGTCGATATTCTCATCATCCATGACACGCACGATCTCCTAATTCAACTTCAATGGATTTTTTCCTGTGGGCATATTTAATGCAGAAAGTTTATACAGGGTAACCCATTCTTAATCTAAATTTTCAAGGCCCACTAGGGTTTTTTCTTGTAAAAAAAATGTAGAAAATCATTTAGCTTTTTTTTTTCATCTCAAAACTGACTACGTTATTGGATTCGAGACTATCTGAAATGGGTTTGTACCAAATTTTGTTAAAAAATAACAACAATTATTAAAAATACTGACATTACAATCAGTATTGATTGATTGATTTATATGAATCTGTTTTCCCCCGTAGAAGGTTGATTTTTCGTAGGATTGTTAACAATTTTTATATATCTACTGTTTAAACACGAAAATTGTAGTTGCTCAAAACATTTCACCAATCAAGTCCAGAGAATTCAAAATTTAGTGAGCTGGCCGATTTATAAAAAACAAAGAGCCACAGATTATACATATTATTTAATTTGAAAATTTTTCAGAAATCGTATTTGACTGTCGAAATGTTTTGAATAACTACATTTTTTGTTTTTAAACGGTAGAAATAAAAATTGGTGGCAATACTACCAAAAAAAACATTCCACGAGGGAAGTCATATACATATAAATTATCAGTATTGATTATATGGCAGTATTTTTAATAATAGTTATTTTTGACGAAATTTGGTTCATGGCAGGCGGCTATGACTTGGTATTTGAAATAACGTTTTAATCCTAAACACTTTTCTTAAATAACTTTTGCCTCTAATTTGGGAAGTGAGGGCACTACTCGTCGTATAAGAAAGTATATTTTAATTTTTTTTTCTATTTGTGGCAATATTAATGACGGACCCTGTATATAATATACTTAACCACAATTTTCAACACAAAGTCTTAACCAAGTTTTCAAACTATTTTCTAGAAAATAGAACAAAATTGAGTTTATATCAAAATTCATGTTCAATAGTTGACCTGTACAATATCGATTAATAAGAGAATGTGACCTATTTAGAATTGATGCATTAACCATTAAGTCTGAAATAGAATTTTATTGATTATTTTTATGAATAACTTGGTATTGCCCCATCGCCGAGGAACTTGGGGAACGAGGAAGTAACCTTGAGCTTTTATGCGGTGGCTAAGATTTATTACCCCTTGTGAATAGAGGTGACTAACCTTAGCTAAACTTACATTCTTGAGTAGGGGAAAATTCTCATTTTAGACCCCTTACTTGTTTTCCAAAGTATAATAATGGAGTGTCGGTGCATGATGTTTTTATAGGTATTTGTGGCACAAGAATGACAAATAAGGTGAAGGATGAAATAATAACAAAACAAGAATGGAAACAGTTTCGATTTGATAAAAACTAATGAGAAGTTGGGTGATCACTCTTCTGCCAACGACTATATGTCTGAATATATACACAATTTCATTTTATATCTAACTGCCATATTTTAGATTCAATGTTTTAAAATGTGTTGCTATGTCAATATCTCTATAGTTTCACTTTTAATTTTTTTGAATTTTAAATATTATTTTACCACTGCCTGCCCCACCTTGGATTCTGAATATGATATTTACCTCTTATTGCGAAATATTTATTTTTATTATTAATGTCTGTGATGTGCTTGCCAAAATGTTTAGATTTGGGCTTTCCAAGGACATAAACGCGTCAGATCTGAAATTAATCCTATTAAGCAAGTTTTATAGGGTAGACAGGGATGAGTTACGAGCTTAAAATAAATTTAGACCGATTGCGCCGACGGTCTCGCCGCTTTGAACAATGCAGGGCATTTATATTTCAGACTCAGGCGTCACAGTAATTTTTTAAACCTATGGATTTACCCATACATATCCCAGCCTTGAATGAAATATGTATATAGGTCATAATTCATAATTCACCTGGGTTCAGCTTTATTGAAGTCGGCTGTTAAAGGCGACATTTTAAAAATCTAAAGGTCAGTAGGTAGGTACTTAATACTTTTCCGCGTTGAAACCAGGAATCGGTATACAAAAGCCACAATACCACAACAGACCAACGTTTACCTAACTTGAGAGTAATTTCATAAGAATGGCCTGGCTCACCTAACCTATTCTATTCAATAGGGTACTTGACAATATTGCTCTAAAATTGTACTCTGTTTACAGTAGATGCACCAACATAACACGTAATAAATGAAACAACGGCTTTTAACCCTTATTTATTGCTGATAATTAAAGATAAAGTTGCACAATTTTATTCAGGCTGAAACCTACAGTTTCGTCGTTCTATTGTCCAGAACGCCAAAAGTGGCAACTCTGTGCCTCTCAGGAGAAATGGAACTGTAACGTTGCCGGTGCCCGTTTGCAATAAATCGTGGAACAAGGGCAAATTGCAGTTTTCTATTCAAGTATCTCCAGCTTGCCTATGAATATTTGTTACTTAATGTATTGCAACCTTTGAGCTTTAACTAACGCAATTGCACACACAAATTTGGTCACATAAAGTTTTTTTTATTACGAATATGTTCCGTAAATTGACTCCTCTATAGCAAAATGGTGTCTGTTTATGCTGCACACGCTGGAAACTATATCCTTCATCTCTGCCACGTAACACTTTAGTTAAAATATCTGTATACGGAACATACTATAAATATTCAGGTATCAATAATGGGGGAAATATTCGCGTATGTGGCAACGTTACCCGCCCACCTAGGCATCTAACCACATTCATATATCCACATGTCATCTAACACGTATGGTTTTCTGATCGGCAGATGACATCCTGTGATGCCAACTGTCATTCCGTATCACGCTAAATCAAAACATAAGTAGGTAATATCTGTGCGATTTAATATAGTTTGTTATTGATATTTACTATTTACCTAGTTATCGTGTTGTTAGATGTCATGGTCCCTGAAAGGACAATCCGTAATTTGCCGAAATTGGATGCTTTTTTAGTAGCACAATTTTTTCTAATAATCCGATGTTAGCGTCTGCTGAAATTCATGGGATAAAACTGCAAGGGTTTGTACCTACGTTGTAGTAATAGTATGAGTTACTAAGAAGAGAACCTCGGCCTAGGGACCAACTTGAAGGCGCGTTTATAAAGGCGCCATAGGAGCCCGAATTCCGCACTTTAATCCCAACCACAGAATAGCTAAATTTTCTGTGTCCCAACCTAGCCAAAAAAATTTGCAGAGAAACGATTGAATAGGTATTTACGAAAAAAAAACACTTCTTTACTAAATGTGCTTCACGGGGCATCATAAGTCTGGGAGTTTGAGGTTAGAATTTTGAAATTTTAACCCTCCTTGCAACTTTCACTGCCGAATAAGGTTATGTCTCAGAACACTTCAGTGGTATCGTTATGTTGCCAAATTGCCTTTTTAAAACACTTGTGACGTCACCAGTGCTTTCCCGCCAAATTTCTAAGAAAGTCTAAAAACTTGATAATTACTTAATATATATTTTTTAAATAATCGTAGGGTCTTAAGCAAGTGTCCAGGAATTGTTTTGTCAAGTTTGTATAGTTTCGTCAAGTACCCTATTGTCTGATGGCATCTACGCCATCCCCCTTGCCAGAAAATCATCTTCCACTATGCGGCGTTGTCCATTTTCCATTCATCTAATATGTCATTAATATTTATACTTCTTCCTCTTCTTTACATGGATTGCAATGTTGTAGAGATGAAACCACCATTTAAGGATCCCACACGCCGCGACGGTCCAGAGAGAACTCCTCTTCCCTATCCTGACAAAACATTAATTCATTGATTTTCGCTCACATTAAACCGGCTCACGCAGGCAACGTACAAAAAACGAACTCCTTTTTCCGAGTAACGCCTGGTTCATGCAGCTTCTTTATCTTTTAATTTTACTTTATCTTTAAGAAATAACCAATGGCATTTGTCCCTTGATTTGAACTGACCAATGACATTTAATATTTCTTAAAGATGAAGAAAAATTAAAAGATAAAGAAGTTGTATGAACCAGGCCTGAAATAGTAACTATAACTGTGAACAGGGAATCACCTGCGGCCTTTAATTTCCATAGTATAATCCCCTCCTTCCCCCACCCAACTGGTATTCTCCCGACTGCGCGACTGATGCTCGAATCTACTGTTTTTTAATTGGAATACAATTTTATAAAGTTAATTTTCCTGATCACCCCTACGTGATGCACAAACCGAGATGCCCAACTACATTTTCTTAGGAGGAGAAACTTTACTAATGTTCCTAGATAGTTTTATGACAGGTTGGGATAGCTACTGTCAGGCTCAACAAGAGAGGATTTTTGAAGAATGAGGGGGCCACCTCTGGTAAAAAGCATGCGGTATTCCCGTAAATTCCTGGTATTACCTTACGCTTGGCAACAGGAAAAATGGTCATGCGAGAAGTCGGAGGATGTGTCCAGTAGGTCAGTTGGCGATGGTAAAAAAGTACCATGTTTCGTACATTTTCGTCATAACAGCTGGATTGATGTTGGAATCTGCTCAGAATAATGTGTATATTATAACAACATTATTTGAGAATGTGAACAGTTTACGATAAAAATAGACGTTTCAAAATAAATTTCGCAACATTTTCTTAGATAAGTCATTAGGATGATCTCCTATGATAAATGCAATTTGTTCGCAATGAAAATAACTACAAAATGGTACTAGTCCGATTGTTAAATTAACTTGCAAAATTGAAAACACCATTTTTTTCAGGAAAACTATATAACAATTATTTTTAAGTTTCTGTGAAAATTTAAATAATTGATCAAAATTGACGAAAGGATGCTTTCTTGCTTAGAAAAAACAATAAAAAGTGAAAACGTGCAAAATATGAATCGCGGTAGGGCATCGATACGCGTTGCCGTTAGCAATATTCTCGGGCAATTTAAAAATTGTGATTCAAAAAATGTATGTGCGGAAATGGTGCTTATGATGCGAATACGACATTTTCTTAAGATTTTAAGATCTTATGATTAAGTGTTATAACGGTTGCCCTTTCAAATTCAAGACTGAATACAACATCAAAAATGCAGACGAAAGGTAGGTATTTCTAATTTCTTCAGTTCCACCTTCCACAAAAAAAGATTGAAATATGGCAACATAGCTCCCCAGTGCTAACCTTGACGGTTGACATTGAAGTAGAAGCGTCGAGTTTCTCGGATATTACGGTTCATTTGCCCCACGTCTTAAACTTCGAGAAAAAAATGTTCTTTTGCAATTTCCTTTTTAGTAGACCTATACCCCACTGTGTTCTTAAATAACCTATAAACACGTTATTTAAGAAATGAAATGGCAGGATGACAGGTTAAAAAATGAGAAATGTGATTGACAAAAGTTTTAAAGATTTTTGGATGGCTTTAAAGATGTTTTAACGAAGTTTTTTTAACGTGTTTGACAACTCTCATTAGTGTAACAAAAGGTAATTTTGGAGTGTTGGGCATTCATTTTCTAAAAGATTTGATTTTCTAGTGTTTGCGTGTCTGAGGATTTGAACATTGTAGTTCACGAAACCGGTCACACTTTCTACAAAAATAAAGTTTTTGGGACGTAATAAGGCTTCTTTGAAATAAACCCTCGAACTTGATTCTCCCAAATGAATACCTACGTCAATTCTATTTATATTAATATAGTTCTTGTTTTCTTTCTGTAAATTTTCTTAATGCAGTGTTGATAATAATGGCTAATTTTCCCATACTCCTAGCACAACGAAAAACTCACCTAATTGCCCACATTTCGCTTCCGTAAATTTATCACATTTACTCACCGCCCGCCTGCTCCCTCGCGTAATCAATGGAGCCGCGCGGTCACATTTATTTAACGTTAATGAACGCTAAACGCGCGTAGGCATTGTGCCGTATTTTAAAAAGGTCAAGTGTAAACCACGGGCGGCTGCTATTTTTCCGGCGAGAATCGCGTGGGCCCCACGCAGCCCCCGCCGGCCCTTCGTGAATGACGCCCACGCCGGGCGCCATGGGCGGAGGCCGGCGCGGAAGAATTACTGGCCTTTGGGCATTGGAATTCTATGCGGTGAGTGGTCGAAGGCAGGATAATCCGCACAAGCATTCGGTTGCTTCTGGGGTACTCCTAGTTTGGAGTAATGTGAGGGTGAGAATTATTAATATTATTATTATAATATCGATGATAATAAAAAATCTGATAATTGTACGATTTCAAAAATTCTTATATCCATGGGAAGGTAATAAAAGCTGCTGGGTAGTGGAAAAGTTTTAAATCTAAATTATGAATTAGTTTAGAAATTAATGGCGTATTATAGAAAATGTGCTCATTTTAGCAACAAGAGAAATGTATTAAAATTAACTTACGTAAAATTTCAATGACGATGAAATAATACGCCCGAACATTTTAACTAGTTTAAATAAATGTTTTATAAACACTGCGTTGCCTGGTAAACGTTGCCAAAAAAGTTTTAACGGCAAAATATTTTGAAACGTGTGATTCTCAATAATGGGTCTCAATATTATATATTATAATGGCAAGAAAAGGATTTTCCGAGATTATAATATGTCTCTGAAACAGTTATACAGTGTCCTCCAAAAAGTCCGCACCATAGGGGAGAAATTTTTAATTAACGTTTTATTTTGAAATTTAATTTTGGGGTTACCTTTTGCTTTAAAAAATATGAAAAATGACCCACTCAAACGTGGTCATGTGAGTTTCGTTAACTGTCAAAAATTACATTTAAAAAATTTATTGCCAAAAATGGGTTTAGTTGTTAAAATATCAAAAAGTTTTACTTGAAAAAGTTGTTTGTTTTTCAATTTGAACGCTCTACTAAAATATTTAGTTTTTTGACAATTTTTAATATTTATGAAATTTCTGAAAATTTTAAAAACTCGAAACTTCGTAAAAACTATTTTATATCACTAGCTTTATCATTCTATTCATTTTTTATTATTAATTACCGATAAAAATAGGTATTTTTCAAAAGAAAATGATATTTACGCTTTAAAATTCTGTTATGTTTGTTGCAAAGTTGATGTACCGTCTAGCAGTTGGGGTATAAATTTAGGTACATTACGTTTCCCAGTTCTAAATTGACGCCAAAATAATAATAAATTAAAATATCGTCAAACTATTTTATGTATCTAAGCAAAATTCTTGACTTTTATGGAACAAATAATTATTTCCTTTAAGTTTAATTTCACATTAATCGATATTGATGAGTAGGCCATTGAGAGAATAGAAGCAATTGTTTTTATTTGACAGTCAAACTGGCGAACTTTTTGGAGGACACTGTATATAAGTAGTATAGTATTTGCTCGTATTGAAGTAGGTAAATTTTATTTATAAGGAACTATTATAGGAGCGCTTTTAGTTTTTTTTTATAAAATTCTCTTATTAAGAGAATTTGACTGAAATCTCAAAAGTTTATGCAAAAGCAGAGAATAACAATTCTGTGGTAAAACTTATAAAAAGCTGGCTTAATTTCCTACTTTTCCTTTAAACAGTTTTTCTGTTTTCTGCATGTTATTGGAAAATGAAGTTGTCTTATGTAAACTGTCAAATCCTTTAATTTTTTTGGTTTTTGAGATAAATATATGCATATTTAATAAAATAAAAAAATAATATAATTTTGATGATTTTTTATGATTATTTAGTTGAAATTTCAGATTTGAAGTCCATATTTAATTTTCCACAATGTTTTCTCTAACTCGAGCTAAATTATCAAAATGAGAAAAAGGTAAAATGCTACAAGAGTAGCCTATATTTTTAAAAGAAATGGCTTGTGGCATATGGGACAAAATGCTTTGGTAATTGGCAACACCAAACTAGTTTCCAATATCTAGTGGAAATTATGTATGGGTCTCCGAAAGACCCAACAATCCTGGATTTTTTTGTGGGATAAACAAATTGTTTATCGCACACCTCTAGTAGGTGCCAATAGTGTATCGTGTTCTATTTTTATGCAGCACCCTGTTTTTGTTGAATTTATATCTCTGAACCTCGTAACCTCCGCCACTTGTTGCATGGAAATAACGAAATCAACACGCAGAGTGTTATTTTTTGAGGGCCCTCTATCTTGAAAATAAATCGTCTGCGTAGGTACCTATATTGATATGAAATTTTTCTTTTAAAATGTACCTAATTTTCTGTCGAATGTAAAAGTTCTGCTACAAAAAACTGACTCACCCTATATATCAAATTGTTGGTCGTAATCATCTTGAAAAGCGTTATTTTATATTGGTTTATATTATTTATATTATTATGGTTTTGACTTTATCCCCCAAATACTTAGATCGTGCAACTTCCGGTGCTGAGGAAGGTAATGCCTTATTATAGTGAAGTTTCAAGAAAAAATATACCTGAACTCCGTAAAATGTTTTATCCGAAGAATTTATTTGCATTGGTAAGAATTTTATTAATTTCCGGCTAACCAAATGGATGTACTTATTTTTTGCGTTCCATTCAACAATTCCGCAACATTATTTAAAGTTGAATGCTTCGTTAGAGCGACATGCGGTAACGAACTCAATTTTCATGCCAAACATAGAATTATTGTCAGAGATGGCCAGCAAATTGCTCTTGAATAAACAGTCCGCAACGGCGTTATGCATTCGTAATTTGGAAGTTTCAAAAACGTTTTATAATGGAGTTGTGTAAATTAAGCAACTTTATAATTGTCTGCGCCAACTGTCCTGGGAAACCGGATGTCGCAGGAAAAATATACTAAATAAAAGTTAAATAGTTATGGAACTCGAAGCTGTAACATACAGGGTGTTAACGTTTAAAGTTTCGTTCTTTTAATGTTAGGCATTTATGAATTTTCCTGGCAACTTGAAAAAGTATCAGTTTGATTCAGGTTTCTGCTTCGAAAAACCCAATTAAATATTAAATGGATCTGTTTGCGCTACAAAGAAATTTCTGACAATATACAGAATGTAAGCTTGATTAGTACAGAAAACCGAGGTGAAAACAAATTAGTGGAGTGGTAAATGTGATTATTACTAAGTTATGGTGAGTGCTCTCAGACAAATAATAAACATAGAGTAACCTAAAGGCTGCATTGTAATCAGCCAACATAAAAAATGCATACTCAAAACAAAAACAACAAATTTTACATTTAAGCCTTCGTCATATGATAACCACAGGTTACGTTGTTATTTTTCTTTTGTTTTGTTTCTGTTTTCATCAAAGAAAAAGTATATATTTTATTTTTATATTTTTTATCATTTTTTATTTTGAGTTTGTTTCACTGTTCTTTGTTTTAAGTATATAGTACCTATATTGTTATTCAATATATTACTAGTGTTGGTTTTATTTGGCTTTATAATAGTCTTTACTTATGCATACCTACCCACCTATAAAATCGCAATAAAACCTAATAATTGGGGAACAGACGAATTATAAATAGTAGGTATTACCATTACCCCCCCTGGAAGAAAAAGCTATCTACGCCCTTGTCTTAAAACTATACTAATTCACTAATTACTAACTTAACTATACGTCTTTTGTCCAATAACCTTAAAATCTTCTCAAAAAACAAGAATAACGTACTCGAAACACATCAACACAAATCGAAATCTCAACGAACTCTAGATCAGCTGTTGGGGCATAATAAAGCAAATGCGCATTTATCACAAAGAGCTCGTACAATGTTGGCACGTTAGCCAGAATAAGCAATTTATTAAAGATATTATTTATAGACCAAGTAGGATCAGTAAATTCGCAAAATCGGTAAAATTTATTGTTAAATGATAACTGTCCAAATTTTTACTATATGCGATTGTAGATATCAACTAATTGTTCCAAATTGATGTTTTTTAACGTTGGTTTTACATGTATTTCGTAAGTACAAGATACATTTCTGAAGAAGTTTGGCAACGGTGCAATTATTTAATTGTTTTGTTTTAGATTTCTGTTACTAACTAAGATAAATAATGTTACTAAACATTTTTTATATTGGCAGGGACTGTATTGTATTGAATTATTAATTATTAGTCTTGTTTATTATTTGTCTGAGTGAGTGCTACTATGCTAAGCGGTATACCCCAAGGAAGGTGTGGATAATTGCAAATTTTTACAGCTAGACCTTGCGACCAGTTTCTTTCAAATTGTCTCTAAAATTCGGAAAAATTTTTGAAAGGCCATAACTTTTTTACTTTCTGCACATTAACAAAAATACTTTCACGTGCGGGCTTTTGAGGTCGGAACGAACCGTCAGTTAATATATTCTGTACTAACCAAAGTTACTCCCTATATAGTGTACCTCAATGTTTTATGTTAGTATAAAGAGAATAGGTCCATTACGTATCCTGTTTAAAAAATTAACTGAATTTCTTATTACTTCCATTGAAGAATATTTGCAGCAGATTATTCGCGTAATACCTGCTATTGTAAAGTTATTATTTTTTGGTCTTGATTACAAACTGCACGATTAACTTCTCCTCAGATGAACACCCAAAAGTTCTTCAGAGAAACCACAGTATATTTATTTAGAAAGCTTGTTCATTTTATATTAAATTTAATACTTACTAGAAATTCTAAATTGTGAGTGAATTGGTAGCCAACTACCTGTAAGTATAGGATATGATATTGGTATTGGTATACCAATTGAATTAAGTTTACTTTTTCTGCATTTATAGAGGGTGTCCCACATAGAACCAGGAATTTAACTTTTTAAATTTTATCGGGTATTATTTTTTCATTAAAATAACAGTGACGAGTTCCTTATGAATAAAAAACAATCGATGATTTTGTACCTTCACATTTTTGCTAGCCTCCTGCTGGCCAGGCACGAGTTATTTATAAATACCTAGTTATGTTTATCCGCGTTCGGTGTGAGATGCGTGTGCGAGAACATTTTGTGGCAATGCCAATATTACCTACAATAATAACGAATTGAAATGTATTCTGCATTGTATTTTATCTCCGGAAAGCGCATGGTGAGTCAAAAATGTGTCAGACGTGACAGCCCTGAGCAGTCTTTAATAATATATCAGTCAACGTTAATATGGTATCTATTAGCTTACATCGAATCTCCCAAGTATATACAGAACGATTCCCAAATTGTTTCACCCCAAATAGGCGCACATCGCACATCTGTTCCTGTCAAGCACTTGTGCGCACTAAAAACATACAAAGCGAATCTATGTGTAGACGTTGTTACGATTTTGTATAGTGTTAGCGATATTATCGTGTAATTTAAAAATGCCAGAAATATGTGTGCGGAAATTCATGCAAATTAATGCCGCAGCTTATAATGTGAGTACAATAATACAATTCTCGTCATTTGTAGAATCAAGACTGACAACACGGATAAAATGCAGGTGAGTGATAAGTATTTTTCTTATTTCTTCATAACCTTCAACTTCAACCAAGCGTTCAACAATGATTAACATTATACAATGGAATACAAATTCGAGTGAAATTGTTTTACACCCTGACTGAATCACCCTGTATAACGAACGCTGAACTAATTTATTTTGTGGTGTTATTAAGAAATGGTAAAATAGCACATCTATACGAGTACAATGAGCTGTGCTGCTGCAGCTTCACCTGTTTAAACCAAGTGGAAATTTTTGGAAAAGAATCACGAATAATTTCTTTGGCGTTGTTCAAAATTTTCCCAAAAAAATTGATTCGCAGATATTGTTCCAAATTGTCACCATTTGATTTAAAAACGTGAAACTGCAACATCATTCTGATGGCATTCTCTGTCCATTAAAAGTTTATAGCAGAATTATCTGGAATGCAAACAAAAACCCAAAAAGGCTAGACACAGTTTAGAAAAATTTAAAACATTCTGCTTCTCCTACGTTTCACAGCCAGCTTTGTGTAATATTATCCTCAATTTACTTTACCGGGCGGTAACCTATATTTAAGTTGCACTATGAAGACGACGCATTCCAATTTAACATTACCTTCATTATAAGCCAGTAACGTTACACATGGAATTACTCGAATGCGCTTCTAGTACACTTCAATTTGCCGGCAATATCAATTTTCAACTTCCAATTTTCCCCACTGCAGCTTTGCGAGGCGAAACTTTATCCATCCATGCAACGAAATCCAGCGGCGCACATACAGAAATTAAAATACATATTATCCATTTTGTCCGCTGGTCTGAAATAATCCTTTCTATATTATTTACCAAGAAAATAAATATGTATTTCACTGCATCTTTAAGTACTTTTTAAAATCTTCGATATTCTTTCAATGCTGACTGTCCGCTAATGTATACTGCAGGGATACATGCAGTAATTTTAGATGTTTCAATGGAAATGAATCCTGTAACTTATTAGATGGAATGTACCTAGGGTATTTAAAGGTCAAACGGCCACTCTTAATTCACAAATGAATTTGCAGAATTCTTAAAATCCATAGGCATAATAATAGAACTGGAGCTCGCCTTCCCACTTGAAAATACCCACGCAAAACGGGCACTTCTAACAATATTTTTCTACTCCCACTCTCCCACGTGCATCCTACCGGGTGGGCCAAAAAATTTTGGACTCTTTGTTTTGTTGTTTTTCAACCGATTTTAAAACACGAGGCGCATCGTTGCTTATGCAGAAAAGAACGAACTATTGACAAAAACTACCAAATAGTCGATTTTTTAAAATTCAACATGGCCGCCATGTTTAAATTTAGACCTTTGTTTGGGCTACTTCTTGTTGAATACAAAATTTCGGAACGACGCAACCAGAACAAAAATAAATAAAATGGGCCTTCACCTACATTTTAAGACTACTGCGGGGAATATGGGTTCATGTGGATTCACGGTATTAGCTTTACCTGGGTGCGAGTTACTATAATTGTCGTACACTCACTGGGATTACTACGCTTTTCTAGGGTTTTCCGTACTATTGGCAACCAAGACAAAATAATAGTAATTGCCCCCCTCCCCCGCACAAGAATTCAGTTACTTCTGGATTACTCCAATTTGGGGTATTTTGAGGGTGAGAATTATTATTATTATGCCTATAATTTTTTTATTTACTCACCGATTTCTATAAACGTTGCACGGTTGCTTGAAGAAAGGACGGAATATACATAATATAATATAATATAGTATAATATAATATAATATAATATAATATAATATAATATAGTAGAGTATAATATAATATAATATAATATAATATAATATAATATAATATAATATAATATAATATAATATAATATAATATAATATAATATAATATAATATAATATAATATAATATAATATAATATAATATAATATAATATAATATAATATAATATAATATAATATAATATAATATAATATAATATAATATAATATAATATAATATAATATAATATAATATAATATAATATAATATAATATAATATAATATAATATAATATAATATAATATAATATAATATAATATAATATAATATAATATAATATAATATAATATAATATAATATAATATAATATAATATAATATAATATAATATAATATAATATAATATAATATAATATAATATAATATAATATAATATAATATAATATAATATAATATAATATAATATAATATAATATAATATAATATAATATAATATAATATAATATAATATAATATAATATAATATAATATAATATAATATAATATAATATAATATAATATAATATAATATAATATAATATAATATAATATAATATAATATAATATAATATAATATAATATAATATAATATAATATAATATAATATAATATAATATAATATAATATACATAATGCATAATTAAACAATTCCAGATAAACAAATACATATAATTTCATATCCATCCCAGGTAGGATATCAACTAATCACTGTATTAACACAGACCTATCTCCACGCCGTGTTGACGTGTTAGAAATCAAGCAACTCTTTTAAATGTAGGTATTTTATTACAAAAGGTAGTCTAATCTGTCAAATTATTTTCACCGTTTATCGAAATATCAGTAGATATAGGCGTCGTGGTCAACCCTAATCTTTGTGCGATATGGACAACATCCACTATGTTGTATAAACATAGTTGGAAGAACTATATAATATACATATAATGAGAAATGTCACTTATTTCCATTTGACGCAACAAGTTTTAGTGGGTAGCGCGTAGCAGTCCACCTAGTATGTTACATTACCGCAGGTTTTATCTGCCGCACTTCTCAGATCAATAGGTTAGGTGATTCTGTGGAAATAATTTATATGAAATTGCTATACCTCTAGGTATCTCACTTCGTAGAGGTGATTTTTGGTAATGCTCAATTAAGTTTTCTCTATAACAATACGTAACCTACAACCTTGATATAACGGATCTTGATCCCTGCGTCGCAATGGTCGATAATGCAATTTCCAATGGGCCTATCCCACATTTTTGGCTGATTAGCTCTAGTGATAGCTTTGGGTAAGAATATAAGACATAAGCGTCACGCTGTTTTCAAAAATATACATATTCTACAAGCAACATTTTTAAGATTTTTTTAAGGTTCTCATCAAACACAACGTAAAGGTTAATGCACCATATAATATTGTCAAAAGGTCTCTAAAAAGCCATATCCATTATAACTATTTACGCGGTATATCCTATAGTCAAATTATTTTAAGAAGTCCTGACTGGGACTGTCAACTGGTAATTTCGCCATCCTAAGTTGGCATTAATGCAGCAACCGGGTCATAAGTCCAGGTCAGTAACGAGCCCATTTGCACAATGGATAACTACTAATAACACGAACAAGAACAACACAGATAACGGTAAAACTCACGAAACGTACAAAACCCGCGAATATTTTCACTGCCCAAAGTTTGAAACCTTTTGAACGATCCGGAAAACCTTCACGGTCACTTCACAACACCGAAATAAAATTTGCCTGAGTACGCACCATAGACGCAGACGCGAGTACCTGATTATACCAAAATACCAAAATACCAAAATGAAAGTGTTTCCATGACATTTGAAATTATTATTAAAATGAGTTGTAATCATTAGTTATTTTTATTTGTAGCGACATAAACGTGATTGCAATAGGGTTTTTATTTTATTATGTTCTTTTTTCGTATCACTTGGGTAACTTTTCACATCAGAAATCAATGAGTGACGTCATTAACTGGTTGAGACACATATACCAATGCTATACCCATGGTTAACAGAAAATTCCTAGGGATTTTGTGGAGAATGTCATCTTCTGACAAAATCGGGACTTCTTACAGTAATCGGGGTATAAGATCTATGAAATTATGGCACGGTATATAAGTAAATCCGGCTTTAGACGACTATCAAACGTGTGACACAAAGCCGATCCGGTGACATTTTTGGTCCCAGACATTTGAGGTGAAATTTTCATTTGGATTTTTGTGATTTTTGTTGTTAAAAGCCACACGAAGACTTCCGTTTTCTGGTAGTAATATCAATGATCATAATATTCAATATTATGATCTTTGGTAATATATGGTGCACTGCCGCGCGTAGGGCTGCAAAAGCTCGATGGGCGAAAGGAGCCTGAAATTACCTTCCATAGGTAAAAATATTCTACATCGGCTTCTTGCATGATTTTTATTTTATGTTATACAGGGTGAGTTTTTTTCGATGCCCACTATGGGGATCTCGGAAACGAGCTAGAACAAAGGTTAAATGGGGAAAGAATTGCGGTTTTGAATGCTCCATCTAATGCCCCTTTTGGATTTTTAAAAAAAATCATGGCTCACTAGATATTTTGAAAAGAGTAATTTTATGCTATTTCATCAGATCTCTGTAGCTCCGTTATTTCTGATTATACAGAAAAACTGTGGACAGAAATTGTAGATAATTTTGGGCTTAATAAAATAATCTGATCCAATTTTTTATGTTGTTTGTGATTTTTGAGATATGACATAAAACTTGTGTAAATAATAGTTGGCTGTGGCCTTATAAAATCGGCAATTTTTTGAGCTTTCCAAAGATATAACTCTCGGTATAGTTATTATAAAAAATAAAAGAGCTATGGCTAATTTTCTGTTTCCCAGTTCTAAATTGATGCCAAAATAATAATAAATTAAAATATCATTAAACTATTTTACGTATCTAAGCAAAATTCTAGACTTTTATGGAACAAATAGTTTAATTTCACATTAATCGATATTGATGAGTAGCCCATGGAGAGAATAGAAGCAAATGTTTTTATTTGACAGTTTGATAACTGTCAAATAAAAAAACAACTGTCAAATAAAAATAATTGCATCTATTCTCTCCATGGCCTACTCATCAATATCGATTAATGTGAAATTAAACTTAAAGGTAATAATTATTTGTTCCATAAAAGTCAAGAATTTTGCTTAGATACGTAAAATAGTTTGATGATATTTTAATTTATTATTATTTTGGCATCAATGTAGAACTGGGAACCGTAATGTAACTAAATTTATACCCCAAATGCTAGACGGTACATCAACTTTGCAACAAACATAACATAATTTTAAAGCGTAAATATCATTTTCTGTTGAAAAATACCTATTCTTATCCGTAATTAGTAATAAAAAATTAATAGAATGATAAAGCTAGTGATATAAATTAGTTTTTACGAAGTTTCGAGTTTTTAAAATTTTCAGAAATTTCATAAATATTAAAAATTGGCAAAAAACTAAATATTTTAGTAGAGCGTTCAAATTTGGTACACTTACGCAAAATTTAAAATGAAACAACTTTTTCAAGTAAAACTTTTTGACATTTTAACAAATAAACCCATTTTTTGCGATATATTTTTTTAAATGTCATTTTTGACAGATAACGAACGTCACATGACCACGTTTGAGTTATTCATTTTTCATCTTTTTTAAAGCAAAAGGTAACCCCAAAATTAAATTTTAAAATAAAACGTTAAGGGGGGGCTCGCCATTGTATGTTTGGTTGCCTGTATCAATGTATTTTTATTTCCAACTAGCTGGAAAAAGTAGCGAATTTCAAAGGATTACAAAAAAACACGGGTATTTTTAAAATATCCATAGATACTAATGACACTAGTTTAAAAGTTATGGGCGAGATTTTTTTTTTGAATTTCAAACTTTATGCCGGCATAAATTCGTCTATTTTGTCTCTTGAGCCGGAATTTTACCTTCGTTAAGATTGGCATAGGTTTCGGAATATGCTCGGAACGAAAACACGGTAATAAACATTGTAATTATCCAGTCTTGTTGTAAATAAAAAACATAGGCAAAATACCCCTTAAATTATGCAGCGGGAATGCAAAAGTGTGGCTATTATTTATCAGATGGCGCGAAAAACAGACGATCGATGAACGGTTGACGCTGTTGTTACAGGTCCAGTTTAATAATTACATATATTATGTTCATATGATCAATTTTACGTTTTGGCGATATAATATTTAATCAACTAAGCTTTCTGATTACTTTTTTATGTTTTTGTATTACTTCCATATTATTATATACTATGAATTGCGAATTTTTAATATTAAAATAATATAAAACTTCAAGAGGTATATTCGGGAGACCCTCGTAGCTCAAAGACTTTAACCCCTCTCTTTTTGGCAATGGTTCATTGATTTTTAGCTTGAAAGGTACACGGCGGCACTAAAAACTGCCATTAGGGGAGGATTCATGTCTATGTCTCTATATGTATAGGTATGTCGAAAATTCTCTATACCGGGTGTTCCATTTTAATAAATGCAGCTATTATAAATATCTCAAAAACGAAAATCACATAAAAGTTGAAGCATATTATGAGGTGTAATGTAAGACGCACGTTTTCACTTGTAGGCAGACGACGTTTTCAAGGTCACTTGAATGTCTACTGTGTTTTTTACTGTTAAAGGCATATCTTTAGTTAAAGAATGTGATTCGGCACGTTTTCTGTAGGTATAGTGTATTGCTGGCTTAAAAGTTCTGCAAAATTATGTTTAGTTTTTTCAATGAAATGAAACATGGTCTTTTATGTGTACATAAGGTGTTTCTTCGTTTGCATTAACACTACATTCAAACACACATTTTAGGTAACGCAATAATTAAGATAAATACATATCTCGAAAATAAAAAATGAAAAAAGAAAACGATATATTGATGCGAAAGAACATCTTCTGTATTTTTTGAGGCAAATTAATGATTTAAAAACCAGTTTGTTGCAGTTTTTTCCAAACAATGTAATGTCGTTTGAAAAAAAAAACAATCGAACGTCAAACAAAAGTTATAACCAAAAAACCTTTTTGGAAGATGGTGCAAAATGTATCTTTTTATTAATTTAAACATATTTTTTTATTAACGGATAATAATAGAACACATATGCAGTTAACTTTGGGGTTACCTTTCGATTAAAAACAAGGAAAAATAACCGACTCAAACCTGGTCACGTGACTTTCGCTATCTGTCAAAAATTATATTTAAAAAATACAATCCCTAAAAATTGGCTTATTTGTTACAATTTCAAAACGTTTAACTTGAAAAAGTCGTTTCTATTTTAATGTTACATAAGCGCCTATTTCCTATTTATAAAATTTCTTAAAATTTTAAAAAGTCATTACTTCGTAAAAACTATTTTATATCACTAGCTATACAACATAATATACGAGTATCATTCTATAATTTTATTAACTTTTTATTATTACTAAAAAATATTGATAAGAATATGTCTTTTTCAAAAGAAAATTATATTAACGCTTTAAAATTCTATTATGTTTGACACAAAGTTGATGTACCGGCAAGCATTTAGGTAGTACCATAGAAGAATCTACTACGTAAATTCTTCTATGGTAGTACCTATATAGTATATTTCCTAACAAGTGCGGAAAGTGCCACTTTTCCGCACGCGATTGCAGCGCTACGCGTCGTTCAGCCAAGAAATCGAGTGTGGAAAAGACACTTTCCGCAAGAGTTAGGAACACTATTTTTTCTACAAGCGTGCGGAAAAGTAAGACACTTTTCCGCACGCATTTACTTTTCCGCACGCATTTTAGTTTAGAAAGTGTCACTTTTCCGCACTAGTGTGGAAAAGTAGTGCGGAAAAGTGACACTTTCTAAACTAAAATGCGTACGGAAAAGTGTACTTTTCCGCACGCTTGTAGAAAAAATTTATTTACATTACATTTTCCATTACTCTAAATGTATGCCAAAATAATACATATATTAAGATATCAGCAAATAGTAGGTATTTCACGTATCTAACAAAATTCACAACTTTACGTCAACTTTGGATCAAATACAACAGAATTTTAATTTCTTTCGGTTTATCAATATTAAGTACTTAATGAAAAGTTAATAGAATGATAAAAGATAAAACTATAGTGACATAAATTGTAAATGTCAGTTAGGGTAAGTATTGTGATCATTCATGCGGTTTTGAGGGAGAATTATTATATCATGACAGTAGATTTGACAGCCGGTAGGTAGTCCTCTTACTTAATATTTTACTCAACAATATTCTTAATAACTATGACAAAATATAGAAAAATAAAGGAGCGTAAATATTCATATTATTATTTTGTGTTTAACAATTCACAGTTTCAATGCCAAAATACGCCAGGATGGGAGCGATGTGCTGTTATTTGTATAAAAAAGGGGGTCGGTCCGCCTGCCTCCCCCTAGACCCCTGGTTCCGACCAACGACCTTGCTTGCCGGGCAACAAAACAACTTATAAGGAACGGAAACTTATTTTAGCGCGAAACATTACTTTTTATTCTCGCTCTGTACCAATGGCCGCTCTCCAACTCCAGCGCCATCTTACAGACACTTGCGGAATTTTTGCACTCCAGTAAACAATTTCTGTTTTAGCAACATTTATCCTAGTTAGGAACACGGTCAAATGAAGGTCGTCGCGAGGTGATGACGTTTTATTTCCGTCCTTAATTAAAAATTTCCCCCCTATGGTGCGAACTTTTTGGAGGACACTGTATATACATTGAAAGTAACACCCGATATAATAATTTTTACAAAAAATTCCACTATACTAAGCGAGACAGAGTGAGTATGTTTATGGAAACTATTTTCTCAGAATCGCGTCCTCTAGTACTGTCCATGGAAATTTGACAGATAACTCCTTGGATATCCTGAATATCCAAGGAGTCAACTGTGATTTGGAATGCATTTAACCTACTCGCAACAAATTTAAGGTTTTAGTTATATTTTGTATTACATACTTAAACCAAAAGTGAAAGGACCAGAGATGTTTTACGTTCTCTTTGTTCTTTTATTGTCATATTATTTGGCACATTTTTCTTCTAAAATAACGAAGATGTGGGGTGTTAAAACAGCAGTGAAGCTCCCTTATCACGAAATACCTGCGGGCTATTTTCGGACTATTTACTGACACTTTATTTTGAAATATATCATGTGATATGTCCGTCCGTGCCGTTACAGCACGCATATTTTCAGGAACCCTCATCCGTTTATTTTACTTGTGAAACAAGTTTTCTTTTCACCGTTTGCGTTTCTCATTAACAATCGCTCCACCTAGTTATTTTACGGAACCGTAATATTTTCGCGAGCGGGCTTCCTCGACTCGAAGGCACCGAAAAGTTTCCAACTTACGTGTCTTCCGTTTTTACAGACTATTTTTCTTTGTTCCAGGGATGAATAGTATGAGATGGAGGTCGATACAAATCAAAATTTGAAATGATGTGCCCTGCTAAGTTGGAGAGGAAAGGATGCGTCCGTCCACCACACTTCGATATATTGTAAGTACAAAATTGAATAGTTCTACGTTAGTTTTTAATTTCCATTTTGCACCATTACTGCTTTGATTCTAACCAGTCTAGTAAGTAAATATTTTTTTGACATTATATTGGACAAGGAAGCGGATTCTTGTGTTTGCCAAGTAAATATTGTTGATAAGTGAAAAACTTTACTTCTGATACCTATTTGCCCATAAAAACTGTAGCACACGTATAATTCTACCAAAAAGTTACCATTAAGAAAAATATACAAAGTGCACTACAAATTTTTTACTAAACGAAACAGATTTTTTCATGTAATGTTTCCAGAGCTGTAGATAATGAAGGGTGGGGTTGAAATACACAACCACTCTATTGATAAATATAGAGCGATGTGATAAATATAATCGAGATAACTCAAAAAATTACCATACTTTGCAAGCCCCACAAATTCAACATCACAGCAGAAAACAAAGGATGCCTTATGATTTGACGTTTAGTTTGCATTTAGTTTAATATTAAAATGTTCCAAGCGTTCGGTAGAGGTTGGCCGTTGTTCAAGTAAATACTAGCATTGAAAAATTGACGTTGACAGATAGCGCTTGAAAGCGCCTACAGGACAAAGAAAGCACTTTCAGTAAGCGGCGCATATTTCCATCTCCCTTTGTTTATGCTATATAGTCTATCCAAGTTACAGAGGCAGTAGATAGGTATAAACAAAGTCACATGACCGCATTGCGATCGATTACCAGGGTCGGACTAATATGAGATTCTGCAACAAGTCTGCGCGAGATCCTACCTATGCAGGAAACTCGACTGAAGGAAGAGCCGGCCCTGCATTCCACTCGCCGCCTAAGCACTTGAGATTTTACGACATCGCGACCACATGGTGGCCAATGTTTTGATTCACTGCCTCTGTAACTTGGATATAGTATAGTTTGTCATTTCCATGGCATTTTCAGGACCATACATCATCAACAGAAACACCACTACTATTTTTTTTTTGCAATTTATTTCGTGGTAAGATTTATAATTTTTAAAATTTTTCTTCTTCGGACTTTTGAAAAGCATATTTTAATATCAAACCAGGCAATAAGCGTTTGGTCTCAATGGTAACGTTGACTTGCGAATTTATTGCGTTTGCCAGCTTGCTAGTTTTTTGAGTTATCTCGAAAACCGCACGAACCTGTACGGGAAAAGAAAAACCTTGATCACTTATTACTGCTACTACTACTGAATCACCCTGTATGTGACCTGTACTGTTTATTACTTATAAAGAATGCTCGATAATTTGTCAGTTTTCTAAACAGATTTTGCGCATAGTTTTTATGTAGGTATTACGTTTCTTCCTATGGGATCAATGCCAAGATACACACCTACTCAGGAAATATGGATATTACACCCTTCGGCTCCCATAGGCTTGAGTAGAAGACACGAGACACGGCACGGAAATCTTGACACATTTGCTAATGTATTTTACCGAATAAATCTCAAGAAGAACACCCTTCCAACGTCTGCGAAAATGACGGATAAAATCAAAGTTCGTATAGCCCAAAAACTCCGTCAGGGGTTCAACATTTCGCAGATCCAATTTACGGCTTGAATTTTTTTCTTCTATTAAGAAATTACTCGCATAAATCCTAAATGCGTTAATTTATTTTCCTTCTTGGTCTCATCAAAAAAGTGCGGTGGAGTCTTAAACAATATCGGTCCCGCTCGGACGGCACAAAAGAAGTGCCGTTATAAAATATATTTTTAAGAATATTGTCTGATTTATGTCATCCTGTTTTAATAAGAATGAGTGGAAGGCAATCTAAATAAAGATTGCCGCTTTTTTTCGGTTTTATTTTAAATTGATATACAAAAAATGGAATCAAAGATAGAAAATTAAAGGATTAGGTATTGGAAAAATAAAATGTGTTAAATAAATGCATCGTTCCCTTTTCATAATAATATGTATGTTGTGACACAAATCGTGTGTGCCCAGAGGGTTTCGACTGACCCTCGCGGCTTGCTGGGATCACTGAAAATGGCAGCAACCACTGGGAGCGTAATCCAGAGAGACACTGGTATTCCAAAATAACGGCGTATATTGGTCAGGGCAGTAATAATTTTAGAAGCATTCTGATCAATTCAGGGGACCGGAGAATGTGGACCGATGACACTGCGTGACTCTTGCTCTAACTTGAAGCGTTCGCGATCGCAGGTCTTCACTTCTGTTTTGAATCGGCGGGCGGACTTTGGTTTGGCTGCTGTTTTTCTTATTATATATGGATATAGCCTAAAATATTAAGTTGAAAAAACTACATAAATATTCTAAATATACTGCATCAAGCTGCCTAATTTAATATTAAATTCATTTAAACTAAAAAGTAACTAATAATATAAACTAACGTGACTCCCACCGGTCTAAAATACTTATCCTAAACAATTATAAAGATAAAACAGAACTAAACTTTCAACAAATTTTTTGATCATATTTCCCCGTCTACTTAATTATTACCTAACTGGGTCCACTGTTTGTCTAGGGCCCTGGTGCCCAAACACAGCCTAAGCGTAATCGACGCATGGGGTGGCCACTAGCCAGGCGGAGCTCGACGCTTGACCAAGCGGAGCACCAACGAGCTAGATGCTTCGGCCTGGAGTGTCCTTCACAGTCATTCGCCAGACTAGCGCCCAAAGGCATGAACATACATCATTATCTACCAACTGCGTGGCTGTCCTCGTCTTCTCTCGCTATGGCTGACTACTGCCGATGACCATATTTGCGCTCTTTACGATGCGGCGTAAATAGGCCTCCTGCCCCTCAACTTTGGCTGCTGACCTCGTCATAACTTCATCGTCTAATTGGGGCAAAATTTTACCACCCTTTTCCACTGCGTCTAATAACCGCTATTTCTTTCTTCAACTCATCAAACTATTTCTTATTATTGAGGTCAGAACCCCCCCTCCAGGGGTCGACAGATAAAAATTACTAAAACCAGAAATACATTATTATTATTGTTTCGTTCATGGCTGGGTATAAAAATGGTCCTTTTCTATTTTCTACACATTTTCCGGCCAATATGTGCAACAAAGCTTCAGTCCTTGTTGCTGTCAATATTTTGCTATTATAGGTACCTATCTATTACACAGGTTTGTGAGCTGTAGGAACAGTTCAATGTTTCAAATTTAATAATACTGATGTATTAGATCCAGGTCATTTATCCCTTGTTCTTTCGACTTAGATCACTTGATCACTTCCCCGCCTATCACTCAATTTATACCGATCAAGTATGCCCCCACTGCATCCTTCCAGTACACTGAAATTTTGAGATCCATTGGTTCAGTTTGTTATTTCCTATCCTCTCTTTAGGTATAGAATTTGTTTCAAAAGAAATCAAAATTAGTAAATATGATGTATTAAAATCCGGAAATTAAGGGTGCTGCTGTGGACATCACAAATCGCGTTAGTGGTAAAGTGTTTACCTTTTAGTCAATCACGCCCCGAATCGCCAATATTTCGTTGTTCTTTCTTGTGGATCAATTCCATCTTAACCTCAACTTATATTTTCTCTAAGTTCATTTTAAGCCAAATCAGTATATAGATCAATATGAAAGATTACCACCGTTACATCGGTACGTGCTCTTATCTCATTGATCGTAAACGTGGCAGGATATTTAAATTTTTTTACAACTTTTTGGTTCGATAAAGATTGCGTGCTACCTTAATGAAGTCTCTTTACTTTGGTTTTGCCATCTTCCATTTTGCGAAAATTTCAAAAATTACCTATATTAAATCAAATAATAGGATTATTTTTTTTACTTTCTATCTGACAGAGTAGGGACGTTCACAAAAAATAAATTTATGTTTAAACGTCATATAAAGGCCTTAAATCCTCCTTTGGGTATATTACAACAGTAGAAAGTCAACTATCGCAGCATAAATAGGCTACATTTTCCATAATAGGCGCAGTAAAACTGCGGATTATAGCGGATGTATAAAGCCTGACGCACTGTTTCTATTTTGTATCTGTTTCAGTAAGGATTTTATTTAAAGCGGTTTTATTATTGACACGTCGTATTCTTATCGATTTTGCTCACAATTGGGAATTACTGAACGCAACTATTAGGTATTTCTGTTTTTCCGAAATGCCCAAGTAACATTTTAAGTTTTATTATGGCGTGCAAGATAGCTATAAAACCATTTTTTAAAGGTGCGGATTAAAACTATTTTGCCTGCAGGATATCCTGAGAGCTATGATAAAACATCTTTAAGTTATAAAAGCTCTAAGAGTAAAATTATAAAACTTCTTTAAGACATACTGGCCTTGGACCGAAATATTTTAACAACGACTACAAGTTAACTATAAAACCTGCCTTAAAACATCCAAAAAACTTCTATAAGGACAACTACACTTTTCAGTTTTATTGCAAATTTAAGAAACCTCATTGAAAGTATATTTTATTTTATAATATTCCATAAACAAGACTAAATTATAGGTATTGTATCCGCGTAATACGTCGTTGAACTAGACATTCCTATATGTCTCCAAAGATGCAATATGATTTTATAATATAGGATGTTACCCCAGAATTATATTATCACTTTTACGCCTAATCCCCTACTCAAAATAGCAAACGAAGCTTAGTTTTCTGATAAAGTGGCATAGGGTAGGTCCGGAAAATTAAAGGGCCTAAAAAGTCAAACAAATTTCTCTTTGCGATTTTTTTTCAGAATATTTTAAAAATTCGAATGGGTCTGATTTTTAGAAATACAGCTTTTCTCTATTCATTATTTTAATGAAACTGTTTTTTTTAATTTTCTGTACAGAAAACCCATTATATTCAACTTTTCATTTAACAAATAATCCAATATGGCAGCCAACATTTATTTTATCTTGGCTTGTCTTGAACAGAAATGGCTACTTCTTCATAAATGTAATAGGTAACAATAAATTATGTCACAAAACCGAATTTACTTCAGGTATCTTCAAACTAATTATATTTAATTTTGCATTTAATGACGATACTTATAAGATCAATTTGCACCTTTCGGGGAGATTGTGCTGTGTACAAATCAGTTTACCCTATTTCAGAGCCTTTTGGCTTTACACAAATACGTCATAAAGCTACTTAGTACTCTTGATACTTGCGCGTTTGCGAAACAAGCATTAACCTCAATGTTTATTAGATACAATATAATATACTGCACTGTAGGCAGCGAAGTGTTTTTTACATGTGTCAAACAGAATTGAATCGCCTGGGCCTAGGGCACAGATGGACGATGGTTATAATTCGGTTCTCCTTGTTATCCCGGCCGTGTTAAATATCTTTGACTCATTTAAGTCACATTAAAACTGTTAGAAAACTGTTCAAGAGCGTTTTGAATTTAAAATGTTACTTGGGCGCTCTGTATACTATTATAGATTCCGAAATGTTTAGTCCTATAAAATCGCCAATTTCTTTTCTAACAATAATAACTTTCCAGATGGCTGCCCAAGGCCGCGGTGCGGTCCGCCGCCGCCGAGAGCGACGCCTCCGACTGCGTGCTGGTGGTGGGGGCGACCAGGCCGAAGATGGCGCTGGCCATCCTCGCCGTGGCGCTGCTGTCGCTCTTTCTTGCTGTCCACGTCATCTACGACAGCGCGGTGAGCAGCCTGCAGCACCGCGGCGCCGGCCAGAAGGGCTACCAGCGGCCGCCGGTGCTGCTGCTGTCCAGGAGGCTGTATCCGACGGCCACCAGGCGACTGCCCCAGGTACGGATGAAGGGATGTACTGATGTACTTTTCATAGCTTTTAAATTTTATGGGGTTGGTGTCAGGAAAAATTGGTAACTTCCAAAAATTACGTCCAATAAATAAAACTTATTTTTTTCAAAATAGATATTCTTTAGGAGAGTGTGTGTTTTACTTGAGACACAAACACAAAAGCCAAAATTAACTGCAAGATAATTTAAATAAGAGTTGGCCCGCGTTCAAAGACTTTGCTCACATTTTTTTAGATCGAATTTAATGTGTTTTATATATTTAATAACGTACAATGTTTTCAAAGTAAGTATTTGTTTTATATATTTTTTATCACGTTTGTAGTTATCCAGAAAGACGGGTACTTTCCATTCCTCGGATTAATAATAATAAACAAACCACTATACTCCAGTCTGAATAAAATAGAAAGTAGGTCAGTCTTGCGCAATGCGACATTTGGATCGATGATCAAAAACAGAGTTGCCAAACGTGGCATATAAAGCTTTCTTTCCACGTCGAAATATAATCCATAACCCGCGATTTCTGATCACTTGCCTCGTGGATATGGCAACCTCGAATTCCAGGTTCTCCTTCTGTCAGCTCTAGCCTCTCTGATTGGCTTAAAGGCCGAGCGCGCCAAATATCTATTTTTAGAGGGTCCCCAATCCATGGGCGCATCACGTCGCAAATTGAAAACCGCGGTTTTGCATTACGGCAGGGGGCGAGTGCTGTAGATTGTGCCACCTTATTTCGGAGTGTTTATTGTAATAATTATACGTTAAAAATGCAGGAAACACCTTCATTTAGGTCATTTAGGGAATTTTAAACAATATGGGGACGCCCATGGTGGCTTTCATAGAAATAATCGGCGAATTCTATACTGCGCATGACTGACTTCTATTTTATCCAGACTGAAGTATAGCTTGTCAAAATTTATCATTCCCGCTTTCACTGAGGATTCCTATATAAGTATTTAGGGTTGATGCAATAGAAGTCAAAGTCAGCCAATTCCATTAATAAGAATGATAAATCTTATCTTTACGAGACTTGTTTCTATCCTCTCATCCAACTTTCAGTTTACTTTTTAAATATAGTTTAGTTGATTTTAGTGCCCCCCTTCCCTTAGAAAATAATTGGCTACGCCCATGGTTCGTGGCACCTTACAGAGACCGTGGCACAACGGTAGTATATATCAGTTTTCAAAATTTGAAACACTTCAGTTATTTTTTATTTTTGTTGACATTCAAGTTGGGCTAAGTCACCCTGTATATTAACATATTAACATATATACCGCTTTTGGCCCTATTGCGCACGGCAAGGCGCAGAGAACGAAAAGAGATGAAATTCGCCGCAATGTTTAACCCTATTTTGAGAGTCTGAATGGTGGCTACCTTATTCCTTGTTTAAATTTTTGTATACGGTATGAATGAAATTGCATTATACTTTTTGAAGGCGCCGGTAAAATCATAAAAGTCACCGTGGCATGCTTTTTTGATGAGATGCATTTTTAGTTTTTTTCTTTATATTTTGTACGGTTAATAGCTTTCGTTCTCATATTTACGAGATCAATATATGACTTAGTGCAAATGCAAAGAGATACTTTTACATCCAAATTGTGAAATTGCATTCCATAGGTAAGTAAGTAAATAGGTATATTTTTTGCCAAATAATATTGTTTTCTCATTGATATTTTTTGATTTCTTGATGATTTTTAGGTTTTCAAGAGAAGAAACTAAATTTAGAAAGTGGCTTAGTACTCTAGGTGTCATCGACAATAATATTCAAAAAGTTCAAGAAGTAACTCATGGATATGAGTAAAATGGAGACAGTAATTCTCGATACGACGAAGAGAGCCGCATTTCTGGATCAAATAGAATTAACGGAAGAAATGCAAACAGCAGCAGCAAGTAATAAATCTGTTAACTGCAGATCACCGCCAGCGAAATTATTGAAGCTTATCAAAAAAGAGGCGTAATTAGATTTTGAAGCAAAGATTAAAGTGGTAGGTAGAAGTTGAAGTTACCAAGTTTTCTTTTGCTTGTTTTTTTTTAACAAACAAAAAGAAAAAGTTCTAAGGAATAAAACTAGCTGCCTAAAAATTCAAAAATAGTTATAGACATGTTCCTGGAAAATAGGTTGAAATAATAATTATCCCAAGGAATATTGTATGAAAATGTTGGGTAATTAAGAATATTTTCATGTTTTTTATAAGTAATTATTTATAATGTAGCTATCTTATAAGGTATTATGTACAATAAGAATTATATTAGTTCTCTTTATGATGATTAAAATATTGTTTTGATTTTGATTAAGTTGTATAATTTCTCAACCTAGTTAACTAGGTACTTCGTTTTCCGAATGCATTAATTTAAAATTAAAACCAACAAAAATCTTGGACCTATTTTGTACTTTGAACTAAAATTTAATTTCCATTTTACACAAAACGCCAACCAAGACAGTATTTATGGAACCCACGCGTATAAATTATTTCAAATTTCCCGCCTCATTTAGGGTTAAAAATGGTCGCCAAATTATTATTCCCCGGTCGGACGTCTCTCTTGCGCGGTATAGGTTGCTATAGGTATATGGGCCTGGACCGACACAATATAGTGTTGGTCCAGTATGGGCTAAATATGTATACGACATTTGATTTCATTTCATGAAAATCTACCGAAATATTTATTTGTTCACGAAAATCTCTGTTAAATATCAAATAACAATATTTTCTCACAGTTTTTACTATATGGTAACTTAACTGAATTTCAAATAGTACAGTGCAATATTTTTTTGAAACTGACAATACACAAATGTACAACTGGTCTTCACTAATCTCTATAAATATTACTGAAATAAGTGCATTTCCCTAACCTGGCAAGGCAAGGTTTTGCGCTTGTCAAGCTTCAAATCACTAGCTTTGAAGCCCTTTTTAAATTGAGGACTTTAAACTTGGGCTTGCTTTCCTTAAAGATATGAGCTTTGTGAATAGGGATGTTCACAAAAGGAAATAAATTTTCTGTTGATTACCATACATATTGCTATAGAGAATTAGATATCTCGTATCGATTTTGGTTACAATTGGAAATTAGTGATTGCTGGGCTTGAAACCATTTTCTAAAATTTCACCGACAAGCCCCTCCCCCAAAAAGACCGCCGCATATGACGTCACTTATTTGTAAACACCACTATAATGTGACAAACGTGCACTGAAATTGACAATACAAAAGAGCAGATCTGTCATCACGGATAGGTTAGGTAATTGTCAAATTTGTTTAAGAAAATTTAAACTGACCATGTTGCCAAAATGTAGACCCTATTTCCATATTCCATATTTCTTCTGTCCATATCAGTGACGTCAGAGGTGTTTAAATAATAAATAATAAATGATGTTTAGTGGCATATCAGGAAAAGGATATCAATTGAAAAAATGCACTCCAGGCGGGACTCGAACCTGGGACTCCTACTGTGGCCGTAGGCACTTAACCAACTAAGCTACCGGAGAGGGTAGAGGAACAAATAGGAAGTTCACATAACCAACAATAATGAATGGTTACCCTACACCCTCTATAACCCCTTCTAGTAGCTGTAGAAGACGCCGAAGTCTCCTACATCTCACCGCTACTAACTAATATCAACTGGAATAAATATCACCTAGCCGATGGAACCTGTATCTCCGGTAGCTTAGTTGGTTAAGTGCTTACGGCCACAGTAGGAGTCCCGGGTTCAAGTCCTGGCTGGAGTGCATTTTTTTTTTCAATTGATATCCTTTACCTGATATGCCACTAAACATCATTTATTATTTATAATTACAGGTACTAAAAATCTTTCTATGTTTAAATAATAAAACCAAAGTAATTGAAACTAACACGTATACTCATCACTCATCAAACTATACATTCAAGCTAATTGAAAACTGTCACGTACCTACCCTATTGTAACTTTTCAACATAGGCCGCTAACTTTGTGTGAGAAATAGTTTTATTGTCATTATAACAAAGCAAGAAATGTACCATATGCATTGTATTTATTTATTTTCCAGGCTATAATCATGGGAGTGAGAAAGTGTGGCACGAGAGCATTGCTAGAAATGCTTTATTTGCATCCTATGGTTCAAAAGGCAGCAGGAGAGGTACACTTTTTCGACAGGGATGAAAATTACAACAAGGGACTGGAATGGTATAGAATGCAGATGCCCCACTCGTACCAAGGTCAAATTACTATTGAGAAGAGTCCCAGTTATTTTGTTACACCCGAGGTAACCATATTTTTCAAATTTGTACGCACTTAGATGACATAGAGAGAATTGAGGCTTTTGTAGATGATTAAACTTGGCTAGTATTCTTAAATAACCTCATTTGTGCACCGTAAAATACTACTTCACGCCAGGATTTCGTATGTAACCATTTTATTTTAAACGTACTTAGATATGGTTACGGTGTTTGAGAATATTTTTCATGACCGCAATAAATTTATTTCTGAGACACTCTCCAAACATAGACCTTATCGCAAAACTCGATGGGCATCTGAAAAAGCTAAGGCATTTTTCTGGGTATTTTTTCAAGCCATGCGTAAAATAAATTAGATGAAATGCTATACGGAAGTCACGCGAACGCTCAGACGACTTATATTAATTACGAAGTTTACCAAGTGGAGCAGCTTGTTTCGGCTAAATACGATTTGGTTGAGGATTCGGAAACCATGTGCTCGACTCATGCTTGAGACGAAGTATTTTTAGAAGAGCCAAATTATATAGAGTGTCGATCATATAACATTTAAGAAACATTCGCTTTCTAATAGAAAATGATTGATGTGGTAAGGAAATTCGAGCTGTTAGTTAAAATAAAAACTATATTAGCAATTACTTGAAGGTGAAAGCTGGACAAATTTCAAATTATTAATTAATGACGCTTTCCAGCATTTTGATTCAGGACTCTCGGCTACGACTCGTGTCGAAAACATCATGTTCGACACTGATAACCATTACTTGGAAGTGAAATACTATCTATACTTTGACCACGACTAATACGCATTTTCAGTTTTGGTGTTAATGTGTTTTTCTTTTTTTTTTTATAAACATTACAAAATGGTTACTCAAAAGTTTGATGTTTCATTTGAGTAATTAAACTGATGTCCACATGACAGCCGATAAAGTTTAAATATTAATATCTTAAATAAAATATTTATGGGGGTTTCCAACAACCAGGTATTACCTTTGGAACTGAAAATGCTTTACTGCATCACAACTTCTTCTCATATTCAAAGTTTTGGCACAGTTTTGGATATTCATTGATATAGCCAATCGATTTTGTTTATTTCCCTCAGGCATTATATTTCAAAATATACTTGATATAATCCATGTACCACCCAATATACACGGGTTATTCAAAAACAAATGCCACCCCTAGCACAGCGGTATTCTACTCCAAAAATAAGGTGACCCGTGTTTTTTTTTGTTTAAAGCTCTATATAAGGGCCTCACGGGCCCTTAAAAGGGGCCCTAAAATTTCGTTTTTTCGCTACATCTTTTAAACGGCCTGATCGATTTTAATGATCTTTTGCACACGTTCATAGATAATTATGTCACATAATTATGTTATAGTGCAGTATCCGCAACCGCCAGAGGGCGCCATTTGTGCCAACCAGTTTCATTTATTATGCTCAGAACTTTTTTTTGCCCACAGATAACTTAAATAAATTAATTTGAACCACTTTGCAAAAAATTCCATTCTCTACAAAAAATTATTCTAGTATTTATTTATTCCATAAGTTATGCCATTTCGGAGATAACGCCCAAAATTCAGCCATCATGCACGTACGTTGTACCCACGCATATTAAACATTAGTGGCATAATGATCTAGTTACCTTTGGAAACAATCACACGAGCATTAAGTATTCGACATTTAGTTTCAGGCAAATGCTAAAAATTTGAAAGTTTTTGAGCATTTGCTGTAGTTATTTCAATATTACGTATTTATATCATTATTTTATTAGGGAAACTTAACTAAATGTATATTAAATTACAACAAAACTGTGTTTAAATTTTAGAAAACATAGTCATACCTAAGGTAAATGTGATTGTTTCATTGTTTGTTTCCAAAAATGACTAGATCATTATGCCACTAATGTTTAATATGAGTGGGTTCGTGGTACGTGCATGATGGCTGAATTTTGGGCGTTATCTCCGAAACGGTAAAATTTATGAAAAAAAACAGTAGAATCATTTTTTGTAGAGAATGGAATTTTTTACAAAGTGGTTCAAATTAATTCACAAGTTAACTGTGAGCAAAAAAGTTCTGAGCATAATAAATGAAACTGGTAGGCACAAGTGGCGCCCTCTGGCGGTTGCGGATACCGCACTATAACATAATTATGTGACATAATTATACATATACATACACAAACATTGAGTTAATTAACAATTCATTGAAAATCATTTTTATTTTATAGAGCTATTCCATACATTTTTAGACTCGGTTAGAACACGTGCGCCTCTAGCGGTGTTTTCAAAAAGCTCAATTACAAGTCCGATTTCAGGCCCATAAGGTTGACATTGCGATTTATAGCGCTCCGTAACTAGGACTATTCACGCATGATACCTACATCCGATTAGGATAGCTGTCAAAGTCAATAAAAAAATTAAAGCTACAAAAATATAATGTTAGTGCCACTTGCAACAACGTCTCAATAGATACTTTTTTGTTGTTCCATTAAATCAGTTAAGTGTACCGGATAAAATCTTTATTTCAAGTTTCATTGAAACAGGCTGAAACAAAAGTGCACTCGTGGAATACATGATATATCTCGGACCAAAAATAATACAGCATGGCACTGTAATCAACTATACAATACGAAATTAAAAATTTCGTTGTGATGATGAAACAGCTAGTAAAGCCCAAGAAAGGCGTAGGCAAAAAAATATTTTTAGAAATAATTGGTGAATCAATCAATAAAGTGATGAAAACTTTATTCATCGAGGCTTACTAGACACAAGAAATTACAATGCGTAAACCAGGCTCTTTCTGAACTCTGAGGTCCACGATAAAGACAGGCCATGGCGCACAAAAATCACGTGACCATGTTTGTCCGACGTTACATGTCATTTGTCACATAACTGAAAGCGGCAGCTTGGGTTTTGAGAAGTTTTAAATGTTTAAAGTGATTTTAAACGTCTTAGTTTATATTTTAGAAACAAGTTTGTGTCTAGTGCGTGTGTATCCTGGCGGAGGGAAACCGCCCAGGTGTTATTATGGCCCCTGGGTGTATTGGTGCCGTTCGCGCAGACGCGTGAGCGCTGTAAGGGGAATTCTTTCCCTGGAATGGACTCAATGTACAGTGAAGCCTGAAACACAGACGGGTGAACTGCTTACGGGAGATTCGCGATTTCAGACGGTCCGGGTGGCTGGAAGCCGTTCCCGTTGACCACGTTCGGGTTTGTGCATTTTGTATTCACCATTCACCTTGTGCGCAATAAATCAGTATTGTAACGTACTCGAGGATTTTCGTTGTCGACCCACGCACTGATACGGTTCCTATTCGGCCTTTCACGCTGCCGATCAACTGGGACCTCGTCAATATTTACAGTAGGTATACTGAGGTTAGTTTTCATTTTTATTTCGTAAAAATAACCTAAATACCAAATATTGGGTCTGTTTATATTATATTTATACATATTACAAAAGAAAGAAGGAAAATATCACCATAACAACATTTGCTTTGCCTCGGGATGATAATTTGCGCCAAAAATGGATTCGTCAAATTCCAACTGAGATTTAATTTATAAAAAACCCTTAAGTATGTGTGGCTAACACATTTTCAAGAAAGTGAAACAATTAAAGTGAACAAATGTGTTGTGGGAGGAAAATACCTATAGAGATATCACCTAAGCTAAAGGAAGGTGCTGTCCCAACAGTTTTTGAGAATGTGCCAAAATATTTGAGTGCAGTGCCGTTTAACTCTCAGCCCAAAACAGCTGAGGCAGGTTGAAAATTTTGAAAAAACAATTAGAGAAAGCCTGGATGCACGAAACCAATAATGTAATAGATGAAAGAAAACTCGCCAAATTGTTTCGAAATTTGTTTTTTCTACTTATCTCCAAAAATGCCTTTTATTATATAGGACTAAGTTGGTCACGTGACTACGCGATTATGCGTTAGCGTCTTTATCGTTGGCCTCGTCTGATAGTCTAAGATCCGAACTAGAAACGACCTTCACCCATCTGGTTAATGGATGAAAAGTATTTTATATCAAATTTAATATATTAGAAAATATATCTCGAGTGGGTTGTCTAAAAATTTCCTGGCCAGACTATGGTTAATTAAAAATTGAAAAATGACTTTTTATTAAATATTGCACTCATGAGTTTAACGAATAAATTTAATACCAACCGAAAGTATGAAGCCTACAAAATATACAAATGTTGGGTTGTCTATTTTTTTCCTGGCGTAACTACTGGGTTGGCGGGTATAAACAGCTAAATCGATAATAGTTATTTTCACCTATTTGTTTAGTAAATAAATCTTATATCAAAATGAGCGCTATTTAATTGCGAATACGATGATATAGGGTTGTCTGTAAAAAATCTGGCCTGAATGACGGTTGTCGAGTTTTGAAAGGTAAAAATTTTATGCGTATGAAAGTTACGACAGGTCCGAGCTAACTATCCCATGCGATAGAAGAGGACACTACATTGCACCTACGCGCGACGAGACCGCCAGATGAAAGAGAGCGCGCATGCTATTTGTTCATGCAACAGAGAAGGATAGCGATACATTAGTAAATACTGAGCATTATTTTGGAGTAGTTAATAACCTAAAATATTGAGAACAGGCGTTACTACGTATCGTTGTTTATTGACAATATACAGGGTGTCCAACTTTAAAACTGTACAAATCCGTAAAATCTTCATTTTTGGAGATAATCGCCTAAACTTTTTTTTGTCTGAAAGGCTTTCGAAAACCGCTTCTTTTGACCTTCCTGCTATTTTCAAAATGCAAATCCAGGGCCGGCTGAGATTTTTTTATACCCCCGGTTTTCAAGAAAACCATTTAGCGATTTTTTTATTTAAAACCTGACCCCACAGCGTTAATGAAAACACCCCAAAACCCCTATTTACCAAATTTGAGTAAAAAATATAACAGGTAGTTCTATTCTGCAGGGTATCAAAGTTGAGCAAAATAGGAATTTTAAAGGCATCTGCCAAGTCAAGTGTGCCATGGAATCCCCTCAAAACAGTCGAATGGTCAGTAAGACCACTCAAGGTGTTGGTGTACAAAGGTCCAATACAAAATATACAGAGTGTTCTTATCTGTGCCATCTCAAAATGCTGAATTTTTATGAAACTTTTTACTGGTCATAAGTGCTGTGGAATCATTGAAAAAATATTGATGTACACAAAAGTAATGTATTTCTTTACAAAGTGCCAACTGACAAATAAAAACAATTTAAATTATTGGACCTTACTCATCAAAGTCACTGTTTAAGGTGATACATTTTCTGTGCGTTTCCTGTTGTGGCACACCAGCCACCTTAACTGATATAGACTTACTGACTGGCAGACTTCTGTATTTTTTAGATTTAGTTCGTTTATAGTGTGTGGAGCGGTTTTGATATACTCGATTTTTGACCCGTATAAAGTTCCAAAAATTCAGTAATTTTTGAAATGGCACAGATAAGAACACTCTGTATATTTTGTATTGGATCTTTGCACACCAATACCTTGAGTGGTCCTATTGACCATTCAACTGTTTTGAGGGGATTCCATGGCACTCTTGACTTGGCAGATGCCTTTAAAATTCCTATTTTGCTCAACTTGGACACCCTGCAGAATGGAACTCCCTGTATATTTTTTATTCAAATTTCGTATATAGGGGTTTTGGGGTGTTCTGATTAACGCTGTGCGGTCAGATTTTAAATAAAAAAATCGCTAAATAGTTTTCGTGAAAATCGGGGATATTAAAAAAATCGCAGCCCTGTATTTGCATTTTGAAAATGGCAGTAAGGTCAAAAGAAGCGATTTCTGAAGGCCTTTGAAACAAAAACAAGTTTAGGCGATTATCTCCAAAAATGAAGATTTTACGGATTTGTACAGTTTTAAAGTTGGACACCCTGTATTGTATTGAAAAATGGCTAAAAAGTGTTTTTTGTGTGACTCTGACTATTCGTTGATTGACTTTCATGATGAAACTTTTAAAAATTGTTCATTGAAGTTAGCTTTTCGTAAAAAAAGAATTTTAAATACAACGAAGTTGAGCTAAGCATCACTCAATTTTGTTGGTTACCATACCACGTGTTATAAGAAGGTGACTGTTTTGGGAAATAAATATAATGAAGAATTTAAAATTTTTTAGTACGGAGTCTACAGTAAGTATATACGGAGTATACAGTCAGTATACATATAATATATGATTCTTCAAAAGTATTAAATTAATTAATTAATACTAAATATTTCTTCAATATCTACTTTACAATGAAAGAATGTAATAATGGAAAATGTGATATTCTTACGTTGACTAAATTAGTTTCAATTACAGTAATTATTACAGATAAACTCGACAACCGTCATTAACCGTATATTATCGTATTCGCAATTAAATAGCGCTCATTTTGATATAAGATTTATTTATTAAACAAAAAGGTGAAAATAACTATTATCGATTTACCTGTTTATACCCGCCAACCCAGTAGTTACGCCAGGAAAAAAATATACAACCCAACGTTTGTATATTCTGCAGGCTTCATACTTTCGGTTGGTATTAAATAAGTGCAATATTTAATAAAAAGTAATTTTTCAATTATTAATTAACCATAGTCTGGCCAGGAAATTTTTAGACAACCCACTCGAGATATATTTTCCAATATATTAAATTTGATATAAAATGCTTTTCATCCATTAAAAAGATGGGTGAAGGTCGTTTCTAGTGCGCATCCACTACTATGAACTCAATGTGACGTCTCACTTACCTATGAAAGGATATTATGTTGGTCTGTGAATTACTTTTATCACACGCAAGACACATTAAGCGCCCCATTGTGAATGTCAACTAAATAAGGTATCTGTAGATCAGCCATAACACCGGAAACACCATCATAAATCCACAGCGCATGACTCAAGGCGGGAGCGGCATTGCCGGCTTGTGTGTCTCGGCGCAAATTATCCGACAGAGTAGTGTGTTCGCGCGGAATCCTAAATATTTGTATCACGCAGGTTCCCGAGCGCATCCGCGCGATGAACGCCAGTGTGCGGCTGCTGCTGATCGTCCGCGAGCCAGTCACGCGCGCCATCTCCGACTACGCGCAGCTGCGCGCCAACGCCGCGACCGCGGCTCCCCCGTCGCCGGGCGCGCCGCCGCCGCCGCCGACGCGCCCCTTCGAGCTGCTCGCACTGCGCCCCGACGGCGCCGTCAACGAGGCCTACCGCCCGCTCGCCATCTCCGCCTACCACCAGTACCTGCACCGGTGGCTCGAGGTGAGTACCGTCCTAGAAGGACCTACTAACTATGAAAAGGAAACCAAACACATTATAGATTATTATTATCCAAGGTTTAGACAGAGGCTATTATTGACCCGAACGTCAATATTAAATCCCGAGGCAACGCCGAGGGATCTGAGACGTGAGGGCAATAATAATAGCAGCCTAAACCGTGGTTAATATACAATTTTTTCCACTACTAACACTCCAAAAAAATATTTTTCCACTACTACCACTCCATAAAAATATTATTGTAAAAAATTGTAAAGCATTTTTAATAGTAAACTTACCTTTGTTTTTTTCCTTCATATTATTTAATCACAAATCAAGTTAGCCCTGATTTTTGTTTCATCAAATGAAGTTTCTTTACTGTTATCTGTCAAATTTGGCCATTAATTATTATTATTATTATTATTTATTCTTGACTAAATCAACTGTGAGTTTATATTATTTTTGTGAAAAATGTGTGATAATAATTATCATGATAGCTCATCCTCGCCAAACATATTCTGCACTCCTCCGGAAATTAGAGAAGAGGCACAAAAGATTAATGATCAGTTGCTTCCACAGAAGTCGAAAAGTGTTTACTTAAAAACTTATACAATGTTTAAAGACTGGTGCAAAATGAAGAATATTGAAACAATTTCTGAAAACATATTATTGGTATATTTTCAAACGCAAGCTGAAAACAAGAAATCATCAAGCTTGTGGGCAACGTTTTCTATGTTAAAATCCGCGATTTCATTGAAGGAAAATATTGACATTTCAAAGTATTTTAAACTGGTAGCATTTTTGAAAAGGCAAAATACTAATTATGTAGCGAAAAAATCACTTGTTTTTAAAGAAGATGAAATTGCATGATTTTTGAGAGGCGCACCAGACGAAGTGTTTTTAACAGCAAAGGTACCTACCTAAACATGCCTCGTTCTACTTTACATATATTTACATATTTACAATAAACAATAATTACTTTATTACTTACTAGGTTGTACTTGTTATCGCAGTTGCTGGTGCATGTAGAATAGACGAACTTTGTAATATGCTTCGAAAAGACTTGGATGTTCGATATGATCGTTATTGATATTTCTACTAGTAAAAATGGAACATCACGAAAGTTTGTTATCATGAAGCCAGTTTGGGTCGAAGTTGTTAAAAAGTATATTCACAAACGGCCTACCCCAGATTTACCACGCTTATTTATTACTTTGCGGAACAATAAGCCGACACGACAGAACATTGGCCATAATACAATAAGTAAGATGCCAAAAGTGATTGCAAGTTTCTTGGGACTATCAGAACCAGAGAGATACACTGGTCATTCATTTAGAAGGACTTCGGCCATTATTTTAGCGGAAAATGGTGGCGATCTTATAACTGTAAAACAGCACGGAGGTTGGAAATCTTCCACTGTTGCCGAAGGGTATATTGAAGAATCTATGGCTTCTAAAAAAAGAATAGCTAAAATGGTTCAAGAGCCAGTTTACAGTGCTACATCAGTACCTGTAGTTGCGCAGAGCGATAACACTAGCCATCCAAATGATAGTCATTTGATATTGGTAGTTCTAGTTCCTTTGCTAATATAGAATCGAGAAATCCCGCCAGTGTTACACAAAAAATATCGGATAATATTCACTTAAACAATCAACACATTAATATTCCGGTTACAAATACAAGCACTGCAACAGGTTTAATTAATATGACTTGTTACAATTGCACAGTCAATTATTACATTAATAATAATAATTAGTTTTAGTTGTAATTTGTAATTTTTGTTCTCCCAAATACTTAAATAAACGTTGTTTCATCAGCTGTTGTTACTAATTTTAGGTTAGAACGGTTAGGTGGAGGTGGGGGAAGAGAAGGTTAGATTTCTGTTTTGTGGGCAGGGTCCACAAGTAAAAATATCTACATTGGCGTGTGTTCAGCGTTTAATACAAATTGAAAAAATCAGTGAAATAAGTAAGCAGGGTTGTATAATAATACGAAATTGTGCCGTACATAGAAGAGCCTGTTACTAGTGACCCGTGACGTCAATTCATTATTGACCTTGGTCAATAATAAATTATCATTGACCTCGGGAGAGAAAATCAACTTCTCGGGTTAATGATGGGTCAATAATACATGCTTTTTAGGGTTAGTAGTGGAAAAAAGATTTTTTTAACTTGTGCCCTGCTAGGATATCATGGCTCCGACTCGGGTTCATCGTTGCCACAGCCGGGCCGGGCAGAGATAGCAACGGTGCTTGCTTTTTCAACCGGTTTGGCATACTATAATAGTGCAAACAGTACACCCATAAGGATTGACCTTCTTGTCGTAGTAGATTCTTCTGTAGTACTATCAAAATATAGCGATAAATAAGCGGTACAACCCCCAGACAAAATATAGAAACTAGGCCAATAATAACGAATAGCAATTTAATCATTCAACATACACAATACCAAATCAAAATAAATAGGTACTTGTCTAGGTGCATGAGCTGATTCCGTTGCCAATGGCAGTTTTACATTACATTCCACGCACGTCTCGTGTCCCATTGTTCAGAATTATTATTACCCTAATACACAATTATAAACTGTTTAGAATTAAAACAACACGTTTGCACTCATTTAGCACTTGTTGAGAAACAACATAACCTCGATTATGCAGTGTAAAACCAGACAAATCGAAGCAAATTAAACAGTTGGCGAAGCGGCGGCCGCAGTGTTGCCGGATAGTACGATCGTCGAGCAGAATCAGTATTTTACGAATTTCTAAAAAGTTCGCATTATAGGATATTTTTTTATTAATGACTGTTACTAATACCTTTTGCTTTATGACACGATCAAACGTGATCATTTGACTTACTCTATCTGCCAAAACTGACACTTAAGAAATAAAATCGCTAAATCACTTTAGCTCACATCGTCATTTGTAAAAGGAACTGCCACCAACTGAGATAAAGTAAGAATTCGTAAGAAAAATTTCAAAAAGAACGCGGCTTATATCTACCAAAATAATCAAGGTGCTGAACTGAAATTTGGCACTGCTGTGTTTTTGGGGGTTGAGAATGTCAATTTCTATGTATCTCGCAGAGGACGCCACTTGCGCGGTTTTTGGATCGTGCTGTTACTCGTTACTTTTTTGGGGTTGGTTTTCTTTGACATTTGCTCCTTTTTTTATCGACGCTGTGATTCTGTATCTTCACTTCTCGATATATCTTGACTTGAAATTTGATTTCTTCTTCTCTAGGTTTTCTAAATGTATTTTCTACTTTTGCCCTTTTATACAGGGTGCCCCAGAAAATAAGGCCAATCCATTAACCGTAGATTCTTAAGACCAAAATATGATGATATAACAGCACCTATATTATATGAAGAGTGCAGGCTAAAAAGGATGAGGGTCACAAAACAAAAGTTTCGAGTAAAACAAACTTTAAAGTTTAAATCCCTCTGTCTATTTAAGAAATAGATTTGTTGTTAGTAACCAATTTTTAAAATGTTAGCTGGGGTCTCTTGTTTCGGTAAAACGTTTTGTTAGTAATATTTGTTGACATGGGCGTCCAGAGAAATTGTAAAAGGGGATTAAGCACAGTAATTCAGAGAAAAGAAGATGAAAGCCGCCAAAAAAATCAATATTCATTTAAAATATATTTTATATAAATGAAATTTAGTTAGATGGTAAATTTTCGAAGTAGAGTTTGAGCTTCTCCACTACAAAAACTCGTCCTAATTTTGCCCTTTTTTTAGTCACTGGTAGCATATAACTCTCAGAAATGCGATAATAACACACGTGTCGCAAAAAAATCGCGAACAAACGCACGCGAGGTACTCTAGGTTCAAGGGAAAGTGAACTGTTTGGAATAAAATAAACCACATGTAATAGTATATTACATAGCGAGAGTAGTAAAAAGCTTATTACGTACGAGTGGAAAAGTTGCGCACGAGCCACGCAGCGGCGAGTGCTGTAATTCCACGAGTATGTAATAAGCTTAGATACTACTCGAGTTTTGTATTATAATTTTTCTTCGACGAAAGAAAAACTGTTATACTAGATAAACTATACTTCTGATTATCTGACAGGGAACAATTCGTATGTTGGTTGGTTTCTATGGTGACGCGGATGACGCACTAACAAGGCACCCGTGATAATTGCGTTTTAATTAAGAACAGATACGTAATTTTTTTTATTACGTGCCAATCATTACGTCTCAGTCATTACGTGTCAGTGTTCGTAACAATGGACTTACTTATAACCTAAACCGTCACTTAATAGGTATGTTACTAGCATAGGAGTAGAAAAATAACATAACCTTAGAAATGCCAGCACAAAGTGGGGGAATTTTTGACTCTCATCCGTTTTGCATACATCGAGTGGACCTTCATCCTTTTTACCCAGTACAAACAATATTAAAACGCATTTTACTAGGTACTGCCATCTGTTTTGCTCTGTATAGTATGCTAGGCAGGAAATAATGCCTTTTGGTCATAATTCGGCATACCTATCTCAAATACGGATTTTTGTGGACCCTTATTCTTTTTAGCCTGTACTCTTCATATGTAAAAATGCTTCCCTTATAGGATACAGGATATTACTGTTGAAACTCAAAAATCGGTTTTTAGTTATATTTTTGCCAATTAGATAATGTCGAGTTTTGGTACCTTACAAGTTATTATTATTTATGTCCAACTGGACCACTTGGTTTTCATTGTGTAGTTAAATGAAAATCGCGGGGATACAATGGTTTTATCCACTAAATTTTTCTGAGGTACCTACATCTAAGGAGCGCCAACATTATTATAATGTTGAATTTAAATTCCCTATTTTTATCTTATAAATTTGTCTTAAAAACCATGGTTTTCGAGATAATAGTTATTTTTATTCTAAGGCACTGAAGTCAAAGTTTTTATAACGAATTTAGAATTTAGTTGCCGAGGTCTATAAGGCCGAGGCAAATAAATCACATTACATTTTTAATCGGGGAAAAATAAGTTGTGTTAGACAAATAAGTAATGTAAAAAAGTCACCAATTCATGAGCCGACCGCGAGAGCCGATCAAGCCGATCGAGCACGATGCTGCACGGCGCATACTTGTCAGGAAGGTGCTTTTGCCGCTATCTTGCATTCTATATACAGGGTGAATCAGTTTTTTTTAACAGGAGTTTAACAGGTGATAGATCTTCAAAAAATAACGGCACTTTTTCGTATAAACTATATCTTTTTAAGGCTTCCTAGAAAAGTTACAGGGGGTTAAAGTTGAAATATGGACTTTATTGAATATTTACCAAACTAGTTGAGATATTTAAGGCATATTTGATACACGTTATAACGGCATGGGTTAGCATAAAACCTGTTAATATCGAACATCTTGCACAACCAGTGGCGGAGAAGTGGGTAATTGGTGAAATTATTTTTAGAAAAAAAATGAATCACATGGTATTGTAATAAAAGTTATTGATAGTTATTTTGAGTCTTACTTATTGAGAAAATTTTTTAGTTAATTTTTCTAAAATACTCTAAAATAATACAAAAAAATGAAATTTGCCATTAAACTATAACACACGCGAACAAATACCAAGAGGACATTTTTGTCTGCAATGAAAATCTACATAAAAAATGCAATACCTTTTATTACAATACAAGGCGATTCATTTTTTTTTTCTAAAAATAATTTTACCAATTACCCACTTTTCCGCCACTGGTTGTGCAAGATGTTCGATATTAACAGGTTTTATGCTAACCCATGCCGTTATAACGTATACCAAATATGACTTAAATATCTTAACTAGTTTGGTAAATATTCAATAAAGTCCACATATTTTTTCCAAATTTAACATCCTGTAACTTTTCTATGAAGCCTTAAAAAGATATAGTTTATACGAAAAACTGCGGATATTTTTTGAAGATCTATCACCTGTTAAAGTCTTACTACAAAAAACCGATTCACCCTGTATAAAATATTTTTGTTGTTCAAGCCGACCAAAATCCTTATACTGGAAGATTGCGTTGTTATAGATAAAATGAACTCTGCTGCAAAAAAGATAATTTTTCTACTCCTATGCTAGTAACATACCCATTAAGTGACGGTTTAGGTTATAAGCAAGTCCATTGTTACGAATACTGACACGTAATGACTGACACGTAATGACTGACACGTAATAAAAAAAATTACGTATCTGTTCTTAATTAAAACGCAATTATCACGGGTGCCTTGTTAGCGCGGCATACGCGCCACCATAGCAACTAACCGTTGCCTGTCAGATAATCAGGAGTATAGTTTATCTATTATAATAGGTTTTCTTTCGTCGAAGAAAAATTATAATACAAAACTCGAGTTGTAAGCTTATTACATACTCGTGGAATTACAGCACTCCCCGCTGCGCGGCTCGTGCGCAACTTTTCCACTCATACGTAATAAGCTGTTTACAACTCTCGCTATGTAATATACTATTTTGTATCAAAGGCACTTATTTAGTTACGTTATTTTTTAATCTTGGCAAATTCGAATAGATAAATGAAATACCTAAGTATTATAAGCGCGGAAGGCAATGGAAAATTTGGAGCTGTGTATTTCGTATATTTGCTATGGGCGAGCTGACCTAAATTTACTCTCCGCAAATTAATACTTGTTCTTGGCCATGTCCATTTCGTATTCAGATGGAATACCGTGTCCCCAATGCCGCAAAATCTTGTTCAATTACACTTAGGGCCTTCGGGCTGAGCCAGGCCGTGCCTATTTAGTATTGCACACTACTTGTGCGCAATTTCGCCAGTTTTACTTTAAATTTTAAAATTAAACTTGCCCTCTCTTTACAGGTTTTTCCAAGAGAGCAGCTTCTAATCGTCAACGGAGACCAATTGATAGAAGATCCAGTTCCGCAATTGCAAAAAATAGAGCAGTTTCTCGGATTAGAACCGAGGATAGGCAACCACAATTTTTACTTCAATGAAACGAAAGGATTCTACTGTCTAAGGAATGAAACATCCGACAGATGTTTAAGGTGAGATAAACGCAATATATAAATTGTCCTTAAAAAAAGTTCGCATCATATGGGAATTTATAGGGTACTTCCATAAAACTATCTATATGAAGTAGTTACATTTTGATTCCAGAGAGACCAAGGGCAGGAAACATCCACGAGTTGATCCAGAAGTAGTGTCAAAGTTACGGAGTTATTTTGCAGAACACAACCAGAAATTTTACGAACTTGTGGGCGAAGATCTCGGTTGGCCAGAGGAGTAACACTTTTATGTTTTTAGACTAAAACACTGGGTCATGAATGTCATAAGGTTTGAAGTCTCTTGTAGAGCTAGATGCAACACTGTACTTGTGTTAAGTTTGTCGATAATTTTTGGCAATATAAATATTTCTTTTTAGAAAAACCAAGAACACCAAAGACCAACGAATTTAGTCTGGAGTAAACAGCTTTTTGTAGTTCCACTTGAAGTAGCATCTAGCTTTACTCCGGAATCAAATTTGAGCAATAATTTAACCCGGGGCAAAATTTGGTCAGTTTTTTTGTAATCATTGAACAAAGATAAAAGTCGGGTCAATAATAATTGCAAAACGCTGCTGCCCGTAATCGATAAACCAAATGATTTATTCAGGAGGTCTATTTTTTGAAGACAACATTATGCTTTCGGTTTATTTTTCTGCAAATATTGGTATATTCACAAATTTTACCAATTCCAAATTTTGTCCCTACTTCAAAAAATCAAATCAATTCTTCGTTAAACATCTTATTTTCAACCATCGTGAGACTTACGATTTAAATTTACCCACTATTTTGTGAGTTTTGCTCAATTAGACTAATTTTCACTTTGAACATGCTTCACATCAAAATGAATACATTATTTTAAATATGTAGGTAAAAATGTTATCTATGCCAATTCGTAACGAAACATATCATATCAACAAACATATCTGAATATATATTTGTACTTAATGCTATTGTGGACCCGGTATTCAGTTGGATCATATTGATCAGTGCCTTATTTATTTTTAAAAAAATCCGTAGTCCACATTGGAACAATGTAAAAAATATCACCAGTTTTTAATTCACCGCATTTTGTAATACCTATATTTTAAGTAGATCGTTTAGACCAACAGAATATATTTTCTTCTTTAATTGTTAAAATCATCAGTAGCTTGATGAGTTAAGAATCACCTACTATTAATACTTTAATTTTCTAGTAATTTTATATCACTTGTAAAAGCAAGAAGCAATAGTGGTAAACATTATTTAGTATTAAAAAATTGATATTTTTATGACACATATCAGCAGATGCCACAACACTATGTCATTAAAAGAACTAGATATTACCACAGAATATAAATAAAAAAGTAGGTAAGTAATAGGATAACATATTTTTTTATTTATACTCTGAAATGCATTTATTCACTAGCAAAAGACGACCAATCCACTACTTTTCAACTGTAAGGGTCATTAGCGACATAAATTACAACAGCAATATAAAAGTACAAACTCGGAAACGGATTGTAGACTAATATATTTGTTATTAAAGCCAAGAGATATGAATAGTTTTCAAGGTGACGATATAAAGGGCCCCACACGCACAGAGGGAAAACCTCACAATTAAGTCTTTCTTTGCGTTTTCCCCGAGTCAAATCCGTACTCAGTTCATCCCACACACTGTGCGTCTTCCACGTCAGTTTTCGCGTCTATTTTGTCAGTGTTGACATCCAGAAACGAGCTTTATTATACGGCAGTAGCGTGAGCTTGCATAATCAAGAAAATAAATTGAAAAAAAAAACGAATCGTCGATCCCGGTGAACAAACGAATGGCTACTAAAACGGCACGAATATTCACATATTCATCTACTGGAGGAATTGCATTACTGCGGACATTATTTATATAAAAAAGAACCATCAGCTATCCCGAAAACTTGCACGCCCGCTAATGTCAAAAGAATGAAGGGCCCAACGACTTTTCGCCACACGCACAAAATCACCCCCACGCGGTTCTAATTGCGCACGCAAAAAATTAAATTGACGGACTTGAATGCGCATTCCAAAGATTTGGCCACACACGATACATTGTAACTGTACCACGCACTTGGTACAATTAAGTCTTGAGTCTTCCCTCTGTGTGTGGGGGGCCCTTAAGTAGTTGAACGGTAAATCTATGTGTCACCGACTTCTAAGGGCACACCCCATTTTTGAATACGTGGTAAGTACCTGTATTTGATTTTGTACAAAATTGTACTTCCAGTTTCAAATATTGAAAAAATCCAACGTTCAATAACATATATTATTATAATCTATCTACTTCTGTCGCATCTGGCGATTCCATCAGTGAAAATTACAATGGGGTCAATAAAAATTTTGGAGAAGCGAAGCATTTATTAGATAGCAACAGCAACATGGTTCTAGAGGAAAACACTCTGGTGTCAGGTGTGGGGTTAGATTTATAGCAGGCTTTAATTTTCGTTACCACCACAGACCTATAGGTCTGTGTTACCACTAATGAAGATCGTCAGCAAATTTTAAAATGACGATGTTTGATTTCGGTGCCTAGCTTTTTGACAGCGGTCATTCCAGTCACTATTTTAGTGTGCTAAAAGATTTCATTATTATGGAGAAGGAAGTTAAATAATCTCCTACCCTAACCCACCGACAAAGACTAGCAAGCAGGTCTTTGCCAATGGGAAAGCTACTTAATTAATGCCAAAATTTCTATATTTTCTGAATTTATTTATTTGTGTTCCTCTAAAGCTGTTTCACAACTTGGTAAGACACTATTCCAGAAAAATATGATTTAGAAATTACTTTTGTGTACTTGACTTTTTTAGTACTTTTTAAGCTGTGGCGGCTCGTGATATTTTTCTTTGTGCGCTACTCATATGTTATTATAAATAAATAACTCCGGAGGTGAAATTTTTTCGCATATTTTTCAATGGATTCGCCATTTCGTAAAATATTTACAGTTTGAATCTTCGGCCCTACGTCATCAAATGTCAAAAACTACAACTCCAGTGCACTGTCTAAAAGTCAGTGGCGCGTCGTTATTTTTAGAAATTAATGGCGTGTAAACTGGGTTGCATAAGAAGGTAGATTCAAAAAATGGTGAATACTTCGGGTTTATTTTTTTATAGGAGTAGAAAAAAATATTGTCTTTACTGTCAAATCAAGGGGAATTGCTCCTTTATTAAAGATTTTATCTTGGCATTGTTAATAATTAACAGAAAAAATATTAATAATTTATTTGGAGCATTTGAATTGAAGATAGGTGTTGTTTTAGTTGCCTATATACAATTAACACCTAACAATCGTCTATTTGGACAAAACCCCCAAACGACGCTTGGGAGGTCACAGACATTACCGGGATGTTCTGTCTTTGTCACGCATATCAAGATATAACAAAACCAGGTATTGTAGGAGGTTGAACATGCGCTATTAGATAAAGACGGTAGTTCCTTTGAGTAGGACACGTTATAACTAAACATGATACGTTGGTGATTGCTTCATCTTTTATGACGTAGGGCCGAACATTCGCTGAACAAACTGTACATTTAGACCTACACAAGTACTACAGAATATGCAGAGTGTCCCCAGTTCGGAGTTATGCTATGCTTCAAATAGAAGAAAATTTACAATTTTTGAGAACGTTATTCTTAAAATAACAAAAAATACTTGTCTTGAAGCCCTTGAAAAGATAGTTGTTGTTTGTTCGATTTAATATACAGTTCAAAAATTACAAAAAATAAATAAATTATAATGAGTCATTATATTTAGCAATCTGCTGTCGGTATGCACTCAATTGTTGGGAAATATTGACTTTTTCAAGTAATGAAGGCTCCATACTAGATTGCATAAGAGATTTTAAGGAATCATGTTTTTTTATGTTTTTCCTACAAATTAGTTAACCCCGATCGGCTCCAATTCTTATCCATACACATGGTTGGAGTATAAAATAGCAAACATGGAAAACAAAATAAAGAGTTTCTCACATTACATCCACATATCGATTTGTATCGAACAAGAATATCGGATGTAGAATATCTCGTGAAAGACTGACCTTTCCTGCATCTATAAGGCAAGTTTGACTTCGTTTCAAAACCGATGTTGGTCTTCCTAGCGTTTTAATTTTAATTTTTGTATTTAAATCCAAAGATGAAACGTTGTTTTTATAATATTTGCTACCGAATTTACATCTGCAGTATCTCTATTTATGGAACTATATAAATTTGGGTTGACTGTCGAATCTGGTTGGACTGCTAATACTGTGTAGAAATTTATTGTTTGCTAAGATAGTAATAGGGAAAACATGCGACTCAGGTTTTCTAGTGTCAGGTGTGGGATGATATTTTATTTCTTTTACTACACTAAAAGATTCTCCAATTGAATCCACTCGCTGTCCCAAGTGAAATGTACGAAACTGAGGAGGAATTGAATTAAATAGTGCAAGTAAATACTGGGTAAAAAGTAAATACTCTGCGTAAAGTATTCAGCACTTTTTTTATTACAGTGGTTTGACACTGGGGTAAATTCAAAAAGAAAAAATTAGGTACTTTAGATTTTTCTAAACTTTGAAATGTCCTAGCGACTGAAATGGTCTTATGTGAATTTTAATATGAAGCCGAAACTAATATACATGGTGTCATTAAGCTAAATAAAATGTAAGTACACTTGCATAAAATTTTGAAGTTGAATTTTAAGACAGAATAATAAATGATTAGGTATAGTGCAAAAAATTAAAATCTTAATTCAAATTTCCAGTTTTAACTGGCATCACTTGGCCAGCTTTGCAGACAACCTGTATATTTTTCAAATTGTAGTTTTTCTTTGTTCTCTTTATTCCAATGATATAAAGTCCTGTATAACGTATAGTTATCTTAAAAAATAACCGAGCAACTTTTAAATAAATTTCGTTAAATGTGAGATTGACATGTAACGCTAAAAAATATCATTAAAGAAAACTATATAAAACTTGGTAGTGTTGGAATTGGGAGAACACAAATGGAATCTAAAAATCGCAAATTATATGGGGTGTCTCGAAAACAGTCTAAGTAATAGTCACTTCCGGTCAAACATTACTTAGATTCCGTGAGGAAATTAAACTTATTAATTTTAAGCAAAAGTGTATACTTTGCAATAACTTTTTAACAACCACCTGTATATTACTTTGACTAGTTAAAAGTAGTTCTTCTAGTTTAAACATAAACAAAAATATTGGGGGCCAGATGCAGTTCCGTTGTTAATGTTTGTTAATTAAAAAGTGCTAGAACTAACAATGTAGGTAGTGAAATGATATGATTATATTAATAATAGAAGTTGATTTATATAAAAACTGATTTTATAAGAAATTCTCCAAAAAATTAATTTCTGTTTTGAAAAGAAAAATTATCTTTTTTGGTCTCAGCACTTAGGGGCGTAGATAAGGGGGGTATAGGGGGTTCTTCATACCCCCCATGGAGGAAAAAATTCATTATGATATTTCATTTTGTATTTTCCTATGCCTCGTTTAAACTATTTACTCCTAAAATTTCTAAAATCTGTCGCCTGCGGCGCATTTTAGTAAACAAAGATCTCTCTTGAAACCTCGCTTTAAAAAACAACTTAATCTTATGGACCCACTCCGAACCGAATTTCTATAGGTATATAATATGTCTCTGGTCAGAAAAACGAGTTTTATGCAAAAGTTATGCCCTCTGAAAGGACATTATAATTATTTTTAGGGTGTCCCAAAATTTTTATAAGCACTTGTATTTTTACTTATCACCGAAGCTAATGAGAGTTGTTATTGATAATTATTATTGTTGTCAGTTAAAAATCAATAATGAACAACAACTTTGTTTTTGTCTTGTCTATAAAAGAAAAAGTAGTTATGTATATTTATTATGGTTACCTACTAGTACATTATTTTAGAACTTATTTTCTGGGGAAAAATCTCAGAAAGAATATTCAAATATATATATTCAAACTACAAATTATTTCTGCACCAAATGACAATAATTTTAGATATGAGTGACTTCGTAAGCGGATTTAGCCGAACGGGTAAGGCCGCGTGTCTTTAAAGCGTCATTTATTTCATCGTAGGTTCAAATCCCACACGATGTTTTTTTTTTAATTGTCAACAAAAATTCAGATTTTATTGTCTATTATTACAGAATATACAGGGTTTTCGGAAATTATGCTTCATGATTTTGGAGGGCGATTCTACACGAAAAATTAATGCCACAAAGTCCTATACCATTTTTTCGAAAGCTCAAAATTGACGAAGATACAGGGCGCGAAAAAAAAACTTTTGTTTGTTAATTTTTTTAACATTTTGACATCTCAAAATTTATAACATAACATCATGTCCTTGTTGTCATGTTGTTTCCAAGGAAACTAAAGCGTTTGTTTTCAAGGCTTGCTTTGTAAAATAAAATAAATAAAATAAGAATTTCTGATTATTTATGTTTAAAGTGCTTTTTCTCGGGACCGGTTCGTTTGACAGTGATGCAATAAGAGGACATTTTTTAAAGAGATTTTGATGCTTTTAATAATCTGCTATCCAAATTTATAAAAATATTCAAATAAAAAAGTTATAAGTAATTTTCTTAAGGTGAAGGACAGTTTGGGCATTGACGATTTGCATCAAATTATTATGGTAAATACAAAGGAAGACTAGTGATATCTATGCAAAATTTGACACTTTGACACTTGATAAAACATTATTAAAAAGTGAACAAAAAATGCGCCCGGTATCTCTGTCAATTTTGAGCTTTAGAAAAAATGGTATAGGACTTTGTGGCATTAATTTTTCGTGTAGAATCGCCCTCTTAAATCCTGATGCATAATTTCCGGACACCCTGTATAGCCTACGGCGTAGCGCTATTTATTCTGTGCTGCTATTGTAAAATACCCCCTGCAAGTATTTTCTGTACAATATCGATATCAAAGCTTAACCAAAGGATGTGAAATGATTTGAAGAGATTATTATTTTAAATTCAACAAAATCTTTACAAGAAAAAGAAACCAGACACGTGGATTGTTAAAACTGTATAGTACCAGGTGTGGGGTTATAAAGAAGTATGTATAACCACAGAATATCTCGCGTAGCTATATTTTCTGTGGCTTAACGCGGATGCCTTGATCTTAATTTAGTCTTTACTCATTTGTTCATCATTATATTCTGTAAATAACGAATTAGAGAGCTTGCACACGACGCGGATGCGGTGCGGTATGCCGCGTGCGGTTTTCCGTGCCGCGTCCGCGTCTAGCTTGCACACGGTGCGACGCGTTTCTGGATCTATCCGGTTAAGTGGCTATTGCTCAGGTACGATGTTGTCATTTCTTCGGGTGCTGGCCAGAGCCGGAAGATGGAGTCGGGTGCCGTGCGGTACGAGAAGTTCGAAAATTCTGACCGCGGATCCGCACCATACATACGGTCGCCGCCTGACGCAACGTTTTTTCGCCGCGCCGCGTCCGTGTACAAGCATACCATTTAAAACTATACGATAATTTAGCATCACGCGGTTCCGCGTGCGGATAACCGCACGCGGCATACCGCACCGCATCCGCGTCGTGTGCAAGCTCTCTTTAATAAGAGTAATAATAAAAAAGATAAAAAGAGTTTTGATTAAGGAAGCTTTACATACAGTGTGACCCATTTGTTTTGGGGTCAGTCTGTAAAAAGTGTATCAATCGTGCGATTTGGCTGATTTTTTTTTTAAATTGTAGAGCTCGATGAACTGCACATTTTGAACAAAAATTGCCTGGTTCGCATAAAATCCAAAGCCTACTATGACCGTTTTTATGAGCAAAATTTTAAGAAACCATATTAGCGTTTTTTTTTTTGAAAAAATCTGTGTGCGCCAATGGATTGAGCACCCCTCGAAATGGGTATGTACAAAATTTCATCAAAATATTTCAAGTAATAACGATTTTGTAGAAAAATTAAAAATGCAGCCAAGGTACGTCTTTATTTTCAAAAATTCAAAGTTGGCCATGGAAAATAATTGAATTGTAATAATACAACCTTATGCTTATAAACACAAAACATAAAAACAATTAAAATTATAAAATTTTTGTAACTTCTACCAAGCCTCCATTTTCTACAATGCATTTGTCGTTCCTCTTGCGTACATTCAAAATTACATTTCGTATTTGCTGTGGAGTAATTTCCTCACAACTACGGTTTATCCTAGCTTGCAGTTCTTGTAAATTATGGGGTCTTGACTTATAAACATTTTGCTTAAGTGTACCCCAAAGAAAAAAATCTAAAGGAGTTAAGTCCGGAGATCTCGGTGGCCACTCACAGAAAGGACTATTTCGCCCTATCCAACAGTTTTCAAAATTATTATCTAGCCAGTTTCTGATTAAACGAGCATTATGAATAGGACTGCCATCTAACTGTAACTTTAAATTTAAACGGTATCTTAATGGTAACTCATCTAAAGCATTTCTAAATTCAATTTCTAGAAAATTCAAGAAGCCAGCCGCATTCAAATTCCCTTCAAAGAAAAATGGGCCAATTATTCTGTCGCGTAGTATTCCACACCAAACGTTAATTTTTTGTGAATATTGTCTCCTTGCATTTATTATAAACTCTGAATTTTCAGCTGACCAGTGACGGCAGTTTTGACTTGATACTACACCATTTGTAGTAAACGTGGCTTCGTCGGTGAATAAAATTTCATTTAAAAAGTTGCCATTATGGAGATATTCACCTTGCAGCCAATAGCAAAATTCTAATCTTCTCTCCTCATCTCCTGGTTCCAGGGTGTGCAAAAATTTTGGCTTAAACGGTTTTATTTTGTTTTGTCTCAAACATCTCCTTATACTCTCTCTGGGTATATGAAGGTCTAAACTAGCCGTTCGAACACTATTTCGAGGATTGTCACTAAAGTATTGCAGAATTTGATTGTTATTTTCAACAAGTCCATTTTGCCTAGTTTTTAATAAATTTTTAGAAATCGATCCAGTTTCATCAAAAATATTGTTTATACGTTGTACAGTACTTCGACTCACTGATCTACCTGGGTGTCTATTGTTAAATTCGGCCGCAGCTTCTGCTGCCGAGCGCTCGTTGTCGCCCACGAGTCGAACAATTTCTATTTTGTCTCTTATGCTTAAATATTCCATAATTATGATAATTAATTGTATTGAGCACAAACAATTTCTGAACTCAATTTAGACAGTTTGACACTTAATAAAAGTAAACAATTCAATTATTTTCCATGGCCAACTTTGAATTTTTGAAAATAAAGACGTACCTTGGCTGCATTTTTAATTTTTCTACAAAATCGTTATTACTTGAAATATTTTGATGAAATTTTGTACATACCCATTTCGAGGGGTGCTCAATCCATTGGCGCACACAGATTTTTTCAAAAAAAAACGCTAATATGGTTTCTTAAAATTTTGCTCATAAAAACGGTCATAGTAGGCTTTGGATTTTATGCGAACCAGGCAATTTTTGTTCAAAATGTGCAGTTCATTGAGCTCTACAATTTAAAAAAAAATCAGCCAAATCGCACGATTGATACACTTTTTACAGACTGACCCCAAAACAAATGGGTCACACTGTATGACTGACATTTTGTTTTTATTTTGCAAATACTGCCTTGATACAATAAATGGGAAACAAACAAATAGCGAGCATTGGCAAATTCGAACCGTTTAGTAAATCCGTTAAAAACGCCAATGTGTGTTTATGCTAAATAACTATTTTCCCTGCATTATTGGGATGAGTTTTCCAGTTGAACATTTTCGGTGTAAATTGCGCAACGAGGTTTAGCATAACACGAAAATAAATTCGCCGAGCCCCGTCTACCAAGCGGCGTTGCCCGGAACGCTTTCGAGAAATTAATTTTAAAATGTGTCAAGGTCGGAACTATTGTTCCCAGATAACGAAATAGGTTGAATCTTGCCGGATTCCTGACGGCAAAGGTTAAAGTTGAATGCGAAATGGAGCGCAGCAATTTGTTCTTTTCTAACCCTTTCCATAGTGCCATTGTGCTACTGCTTACAGGATTCTAGGTCCTAAAAGAACATGAATATTTTTGCTCAAGTTATGCGGGAAGCTAAGAGGTTAAATAAAATCGATTTGAACGCCCTTTGCGCTATTAGGTCTGGTACTCGTAACTAACATGGTGTAGGTGTTAGGTTCCTGGATAAGGAGTCATTATTTGCCTATTTTGGGTATTATAGACATATCTAGATATTTGCTATCTATTGACTCCGCAAAGTAGAATCAGTAAATTCACAAAATCAGTAAAATTTATTGTTAAATGATAACTGTCCAAATTTTTACTATATGTAGACTGTAGATATCAACTAATTGTTCTAAATTTGTGTTTTTTAACGTTGTTTACACAATTATTTCGTAAGTACAAGATAAATTTATGAAGAAGTTTGGCAATGGTGCAATCATTGCATTGTTTTGTTTTAGATTTCTGTTACTAACTCGGATAAATAATGTTACTAAACATTTTTTATCTTGGCAGGGTCTGTATTGTATTGAATTCTTAGTCTATTTTATTATTTGTCTGAGGGTTTAAGTAGTTGGCTATCAGCAGGCGCCGCTGGAGAATTTTTTTAGAAATTTTGATGTTGGGCAATTTGAAGTGTCTGTTCACAATTTTATTATTCTGCATTGTCGACCATCGTGAAGCAGGGATCAAGACTCGTAATATCCTCTACAATGTGTCACCCGTTTTACCTCATGTTTGTAGATGATTAGAATAACTTAAAATAATATTCTCTTGTAGCCTAGGTATTAACCTTGTAACGCCCATGGAGTCTGTCCCAAATTATTTTTCATCCACAAAATTGATGACTTAATAAAAATTATTTTTCCTGTTAAAAAATGACATTAGTGTCCTAACTCTCCCAATCCAGGAACTCCAGTGGATGCTAAGTCAACATTTACCAAAACTGTACGATTGTGTAAACACAAAATCTGAATACATATAAATAAGTATTTTGTTTATTGCCTTTTCTGTATATTGGGTGTTTCAGAAAATACGGGATAAATTTAATAGTAGCTATAGCTTACTATAAATATAGAAAGGGAAATAAAAATATATTGCGGAGGTGTGGTCGAACCTTAGTTACCCATATATGAACCATAAATCGTCATTATTTTTATGCTTGATTTTCACCATAAAGTGGCTCGTTCTTTAGTTGAAAAGTAGTGGAACTTCAACAATAGTGAATACCTAACAGAAGGTGTTTCGAAATAGTGCCCAAATATTCGAAAGACATATCCCTCGATTTAATATAAAATTGCTTTACTGCATAACTAAAATTTCTTTGTACCTACCTGTAATGATAGCTTCTAATAAAAAGTTGCTAAACTCATCCCTACAAGCTCTGAGGGTGTGGCAACCACATGAGCGTGTTAAGGAGTACAGCAAAACACGTGCCAAATAATTTCAATCCCTCATTTAATTGTACGTGCAGTTTTTTTACAAATGAAAAATTAAAACATTATTTAACCCCTGCTGAATAATCTCAGTTTTTTTTTTGAGGAAAATGTCTTTGTTGTTATGTGCTTTATTTTGAAATATCCTGTAGATTTATTCGTTAATGGTGTGAGACTTGTAAAACAATGAAACCTAATACATATCAAATTAAATTTAAACACATATCAAAAATGTGATGTTTTAAATGTAAATAAAAACTAATTTTGTGATTCGTATAGTAAAAGGTTATTTATTGAACATTGAATTTTAGGTAATAAGAGTATTTATTGTACGTTAATGTGTGAATGTGATTTTTAAAGTAAGATAGATTTATACAAAAATAATAGTGAAAATTTAAATTTCTAAAATTAATTCGTGGATTCCCTCTCGCTGCTACATCACAAAAGAAAATTTAATTTTTGTAAGTACTACAATAATTATAACAAGACAATTTTTGTATTTTATCGTAATATAAATGTTAATAAAAATAACAGTGAGAGGGCAGTAATATTTCGTAGTGTGAATCTACACTTATTTTCATAAAATTCTTCCTATATATTTCAATATCTGTCAGAATTATTCCTAATTAACGTGTCTCGTACTTGTACTCTTCCTAGTCGGTTATAAATGTCGTAGGGATTAGATAACTTTCAATATTGTTTTGTGGTGTTTTGTAAATGTAGGTAACAATTTAGCTAATGGTCAAGTTTATATTTTTCCTTTAAAAATGTAACTACTTGGAAATGGAGGTAAAAAACTGTAAATGTTCGGCTAAAACATTATTTGCAACTGCTATTGAAATTACTTACACATTTGCTCTTATTAAAGATATACCAAGAGAATTTGCAACTATGTGTTTGGTGGAACTTTCAACAATAGAGATCGCGTAGAAAAACTCACGCAAGACTGTTAGGTACACTATCATTATCTTAATATTTGCGATTGTGTCTTCGTATAAATTCTGTACCGAGAACGATTTCAAGAAAAAATAAATACTTCTCGGTCCCATATGTAGAGGTCTTGCTTATCCCGAAGCCGACATTAGCCCATTTTTATTTTCCTTCAGATTACCTTCTATGTATTAGGCAATGACACTGTTGAATATACGCACTAAAAAATGGGTACGACAGTTAAATTATGGAAAATTGTTTTTATACAAATTTAGCTAAAGTATGAAATTTTATACGCAATCGTTCACGCTCATATTTGGATAACTTTATTAGAGAATTTAAATATATCGAATGCAATAATTATTTTATACATAAATGTGCGCGTGAAGGATGGAATTTTTAAATTATTTCTACCTAAAATCCATGTTCTTGTGGGTAATAAATGTGATGAAAGGACGCAGCGGATCATTTCATTTCCAACCTTCCTCCTTCTCCTCATACGTAAATAAAAAAGGAAACAATCTTTTCAGTTTTTATTCAATATAGTATTTTCTAAAGAACAATCTATTTTGCAGCTTGTTACATTTTAAAAACGAAAATGTGTCGTAAAAAAATATTTCCATGTGTGTGAATTAATAAATAGTTAAATATTAAAAATAATTAAGCCTACAAAAATATTACAAAAGAACTCATTCGTACATCATATCAAGAACAAACTGTAAAAATATAAAAATTAATAGCAGAATTCTTATCTTATCGCAGTTATTTTGTCAAATTTGTACAATGAAAAATCAAAGTTATGGCAAAGATGTTATACAACTACATGTTTGAATAGGGTGTCTAATTTTTTATAAGTATATAAATCCATAAAATCTTTATTTTTGGAGATATTGCCTAAACTTTTTTGTTTATACCAAATTTGAACAAAAAATTTACCTAGAGAACCATTCTGCAAGGTGCAAAATTTGAGCAAAAGAGGAATTTGAAAGGCAGTTGGCGAGTCAAGTATACCATGGAACTGCTTCAAAACAGTTGAATGGTCAACAGGACCAAAATTCGTGGCTTTTAGTATCTGACAAATCAACTGCAATAAAAAAGATTTACAAAATTGTATTTTACCAGAGATTCGCATGAGATTCATACAAATTATTTGGATAGGCATAGAGACTGCCTCACTCACCCGCTTTTTATTTTAAAGTTGAAAAATCGAAACTGCGATTAGTCTATCATTATGGTGTTCCAGCATAATCATTTTGTGCCCCCGCTACAGACTCTATTTAGAGTTGAAAAAAAATTTAGTAAACCTAAAGTCTATCCAAGATACAGCGGCAGTGGATCAAAACATTGGCCACCACGTGACCTATTCTCTTATTGGTCTGGGCGTCATAAAATGTCAAGTGTTTACGCGGCGAGCAGAATGCAGGGCCGGCTCTTCCCTCAGTCGAGTTTTCTGCTTATTTTAGATTGGATTGCGAGCAGCATATTCTGTAAATTTATTTTGCTACTTAATTTAAGGAAATTTATAAATTTATAAAGATCCACGAAAGGCAGAAACACAAATTTTAGAACTTCTAAAAGAATTAGTTCAGAATTACAATAAGCCACTTGGAATCTCATATTAGTCCGACTCTGGTAATCGACCGCAAGGCGGTCATGTGACTTTGTTTATATCTACTGCCGCTGTATCTTGGATAGACTATAGGTTTGTTAAATGGAGCACCCTATATATTTAATTTGTATTTGTGGGTCTCTTGGCAAAGCCAGTAACAAAAAATGTCTGCTTTAATCAAGGGAAATCATGGTATAATTCTAAAATGTTATACGCCATTTGAGATTTTATTGAAATTTTAACAATAAAATATTTTAGCTAAGAATTTCAGTAAAATCTAAAAAAAAACATTTTGGAATAATTTTAATGTCGTATTCTTTTTACAAAACAAATATACATACCTATATATTTTGTTATCGTATCGATCATCTGTCACGAAATATCTATATATAGGTGTATTATATAGCTAATATGGCAAAAAGACATCTTGTGTGATACAATAATTATTAAAATTTGCGCAAATCAAAATACCAAGTATGGATTTTTAAACCTTTAGATTATCTATATTTTAATTCTGGGTTCCATTTTGTGATATTATTTTTTGTTTGACAACTTCAATTCGTTAGATACAAAATGTAAATAGTTTTGCGGCTTGTTTCGGATAATTTAACTTGGAATATGATATTTTTACAATACCTTTAGTCGAATACATTTTCTTCATATTAGTGACTCCTGGTGTCGTCCCTAAGAGAACCCTATTGTACAAATAATTTAATAAAATCAGGTAATTATTCCGAAAAATCTATATAAAATTGTCCAGTTGTTTCCGAGAATTTCGTATTCAGTGCCCTATGCCTTCGGGACCATGCTAAATCGATTCAGCTGGTCGATTTATGTAGGAAAAGTTCAATTTCACAGTAGAATTACGTTTAATTTGGACGCAACGACAAAGTTGTAGAAAATAGTGACAATTTTCTATGCATAGATACAGGGTGGCCCATCCAAGCGGAAAAAGTATGCTACGTGGAGACACGTTAACATAAAATCGTCATTCAAAAAATGAGATTGTAGTAAAAATTAAGGGGAATTCGAGGGTGTACCCTAATTTTGTATACGGGGGTCGGTAAAAAAGTTATCGCGAAAAAACATTTTTTGCAAAATAAAAAAAAATTTTTTTTACCTATACATCCATTAGAGAACCTTTAAGTAGTATTCCCGAATATTCAGTTTTTTAATATAACTTCCGGTTATAGCGGAAATAAAAGTGGTTTTCTCTATTTTACAACTTACACATTTCTCTTAACCATCACAGGATTCCTTTTTTAATTCTGAATCCAACGATATATAATTTGACCTATTTATCTCCAACCGTTTCCGAGATATTTATCAGAGAAGCTCCATCAAACTAGATACATGGTCTCATGGTCGGTGTCTGATGTTCGATCTGAGTAGGCCAAACAATAAAACCAAATTTATGACAAATCAAGTCAGCCATGATAATAAAACTGACAAGCGAGTAGGCTGAATGTTAAAGAGTTCTCTCTCGTCCTCACTAATTCTAAACCCTTTTTTTTCTCTTGCTAATCACACTTCCTGTCGATCTGAATCTTCGACACAGCTTACATACCTATAAATCAAGCACTCGGAACATTTCTATTTGGATATTTACGAGAATACTCCCTCAAAGTTTCTACGTATATTTTATCATTTTTGATGAAGATCTCTAAAATATCACAGCATTCTTCTTTCAAAAACATTTTTTAAACTGCAACTACTAACAGCTTCAGCAACAAAATTTTACACTAATCTGACAGGTAAATATAAATATTGAATTGACAGCCTACTCGCTTGTCAGTTTTATTATCATGGCTGACTTGATTTGTCATAAATTTGGTTTTATTGTTTGGCCTACTCAGATCGAACATCAGACACCGACCATGAGACCATGTATCTAGTTTGATGGAGCTTCTCTGATAAATATCTCGGAAACGGTTGGAGATAAATAGGTCAAATTATATATCGTTGGATTCAGAATTAAAAAAGGAATCCTGTGATGGTTAAGAAAAATGTGTAAGTTGTAAAATAGAGAAAACCACTTTCATTTCCGCTATAACCGAAAGTTATATTAAAAAACTGAATATTCGGGAATACTACTTAAAGGTTCTCTAATGGATGTGTAGGTAAAAAAATATTTTTTTTTTATTCTACAAAAAATGTTTTTCGCGATAACTTTTTTAAAGACCCCCGTATACAAAATTAGGGTACACCCTCGAATTCCCCTTAATTTTTACTACAACCTCATTTTTTGAATGACGATTTTATATTAACCTGTCTCCACGTAGCACACTTTTTCCGCTTGGATGGGCCACCCTGTACTTACTCCTTATGGCAAAATCAAAATGATCAAAAATCGATCTATCGGCATCTGAATACGTAGGTACCAACTCGCTGATCCACACGCTTTTAAGGAGTAGCTGGATGGGCTGGAGATAGCCTCCAGCCAGTCGATCCGGAGATACAACTTAAAAAACGGTTTGAGGTACAACATTCTACCTTACGCCAATCGACGCAGCGGCTCGATATGAATAAGATACGGTGAAATTTGACCCTTGGAGAATTAACTTCGCGCGTAGCGAATATTTTTCTGAAATTTTCGGGGGAAAAAAAGCTGCCAGTAGCGCATCAGACATTTAATAACTAGTTTCTATTAACAAGCTTGAGAAACACGAATTAAATAGTTTCTTAAAACCAGCGAAAAAATAAGCTATTTTCTTTTTAAAACAAAAATCAGAAATCAAGATCTTTGTTTATATTTAGCAAGTAGAAAAATAACTTTAATATTGGCTTACACCTACTTATTAAAATCAAAGTTAAATATTACCTTAATCATGGTAACAGAAATATTACACTATGGTTTAAGTTTTTCCCTAATGCTGAAGGGCAATTTTATAATTTTGTCCAGAATCATGACTATATGAAGTATGGTATCAGTCTGAATTTCACAAATACGACGTACTCAAGTTGTTATACCTAGTAGATCGAGGAAACATGAAAAAAATTCATTCATAACACTGCAAACGTGGCGATTTTTTGTCGATTTTGTTTTGTTCCTATACGTGTCAAATACTGACATTTCTATCCCGATATTTTATCATTAGTTTAAACTAACCAAATTTGTTGCTCTTATCTCCGGACCTACAACATAGTATTCCACTGAAGAATCTAATACAATCTAAAGTGTAAAAGTCTCCTATTTTTAGTTTCGATTCTTTAACTAAAATAAAAAGTTTATACGGGTGGGCCACCTTTCCGAGACCAAAATATATTAAATAAAACAATCAAATAAGAATCTATTTACATAAACTACACTTTAATATAAAAATTCATTAAGAGATTCAACTTTAAATGCATAAATCTGGATTGACAACATTTTTTTAAATTACATATAATTAGGAACAATTTTTGCGCTACTTATTTCTTCTAACACAGAGATCCTGTTCAATAAATGTAATAATAAAAACATACTAAAACGTATTCACAAACATTGTTTAAATCGATAAACAATTTTAAGTAAAGTTTATGGACAAAATACCTAAAAAGTCTTTGGCAAAACAAAATATTTAAACCATAACAAAATATACACAGGTGTAGTTAGTACACATTAAATAAATGCATAGAATCATTGACCAAAATCAATCGACCACATAACAATAGTAGTTATGGTATGCCCTAAAATCAACACGATGAATATTGGAAACAGATATTCATAAGATAATCGCAAAAGGCTCACATCGATTATATGGTATCATGTATATGTAATAAGTAGATTGCAGTTGGTAATTCGTAGTACAACATTTTCTTACCCAGCGTTGAAAATGAAACGAGATAGACTTGGTTTCAACAAGTCAAGCAAGTGTTTGATTTTTTTAAAGTAAGCTAAAGTGACCGTGTTCAAATACCCCAAATTGTATCGGATTTTCTCGAAAAATAGAACATCCCAACTTGTCCATGAAAATGCAGACATAATACTTTAAATAATATTTACATTATTACTCTAGCAGGAAAACTTGTACAAATACTGAAAATGACTAGTTGTCTAAATTGTGAAACCTTAAAAAACAATTTGCAGCACTGACTCCCATGTGTAGTTCTCTCAAGAGAAATTCAATGTGAAGTACTCCCCTACAACAATGACGCAAATCACTCTTTATGCAATCGGTATTGGAATATTGTGGGACATTGTTCTATTTCTAGGAATATTCCTTGGGATATTATTTAAAAGTTTCTCCGAACTTTTAGACTTAAAATTCTTCTTACTTGTCACTTTTCTTGTGCTTGTAATGTAACACATGCCATAAGTCTGACTTCTCGGAAGTTCAACACCCAACCTCTGGCACTCCCTTGCATAAGCCATCAAGCTTTCACAGTAGCAATTTCCTTCTGGGCATGTGCACATATCCATTTTGCATGCTTTGAAGTACTTACTGTAGTCCAACTTTGAGTGACATGACAAGAAAACGCCACTCATCAAGTGTTTGCAGTGGTTTTCAGCCCTAAAATAAAAAGGGGACACAAACTAAACCAGATATATTATGTTGTTATTATGTTGATAATAATCAGTAACCATTAATGTCCAACTTACATATAACTAGAAAAACCCAAATTAATACACAATATGTTATGTGCATAGGTTCTAAAATCGAACACTAAACTGGGTCGTATTTATTCGTCATAACCCAAAAAATTACTCTGAACTGTTTCTAAAGCTTGACTACTAAATAGAATTTATCTCTATCTGGTACATATTCAACAAAAATAATGTATGGTGCATTTTGTTCTAAAAATAGGAAATATCGCTTGAATTCTCCTTACCTATGTTTTGTACAGTACTTATTGGAAATCTTAATCCTCTTCGCACACTCCCTCTTATTCTTGGCAGCACACCAAGAGTTTCCAAATATCTGCACGTCTCTATCGCTAAGCAAAACTCCATTGCTTGTAGTGAAATCATCTTGGGCGTTAGAGTTGAAGTTTCCGCATAACCCGCACAATTGTTTCCTGTAAAATGCGGGCACCGAAACTTCTAAAAAACTCTTGCCATTCCACAATAATTTGACGCCGTTATTCAAAGTCACTTCAGTATTCCCATCTATCCTTTCTATCTTAAACCGTCCAGCCTCAACTTGTGGAAACTTGGCAGCTTGTTTGCCATTTATTTTGACTCTTCCCCACCTTCCTCTTTGTTGAAGGTTGATTCTAGTTCTCCCGTAGTTTATTGCAACCCTCTTGGTCATCGACGAGAGATTCTGCTTTTGCTGGTGGTTGTAAACTCTTACAGAAAAGCTGTTGTTCGAGGTGCAGTCTTTCGTCAGTTGGTACCTTCCTAGACCTTTAAACGTGTAGATCTTGCCATCAAAAGTTTTGTAGTGAGGATCTCCGAACACCATACAGACTCCTTCAACTGAAAATAACAAACTTGTTAACAGGGCATACCGGTTTTGGCTTCCTACTTGACTTACCATCGACGCACTTGGGGCAGCATTCGCCAGGAGTCAGTTGCAACTTCGCACCGGGCGGACAAGACAACGTCATGTTGCATCTGGTAAATGCACAGCTGATTCGGCCTCCGTCGCACTTACAAGACTTGCAGGCGTCCACCTGCCAAGACTCGCCATCCTACCTGGCACAAAAAATCGTTGTATATTCATCTTTAACGTACGGGGTGTCCCAGGCAACGTGATAAACCCGATTTTGTCGGTAATTTTAAAAATAAATTGATGGTTCAAAACTAGTTCGAAAATGCATAAATAAATATTGGAACTATCATAACATTTTGCATATTTATACAACTAGATTTTTTACCAAAAAGCGTTACTTGCCTCATAGTTTATCCCAGCAGAATCTATGCAGCTCTCAGTTTTCTCCTTTGGCACGTTGCATCGCATGCAAGAGCTGCCAGGTATGGACTCTTGGAATTCGCTGGTGCAATTCAAAACTGGACAAGAAGGTCTGGAACACACGGAAGTGCCTGACGAACCACACGTGCAGTTGGTCCATTGGTCTATGTGAAATTCCTGGCTCTCGCTGACCACCGTGTCCTGCACGATGCATGTTCTAGGCCTGGTGATTAGGAAACGAGTGCCGCCGCACCTGGGGCAACATTCTCCTGAAGAAGGAGACAAATAATAATTAGCCGAGGTTTACTTTGTAATTTACTTAAATCACGACCATTTTGAGCAGCTTCTTTGTTTCTTGCACATAGTGTATTATTTTTAAGAAAATTTTATTGTAGCCCAAGGTTAGTTTATAGGAAGGTTAGAACATTCCCCTACTCTTAAACAAAACCAAAGGTATTCATTCCCCCATCACCGGCAACGTCGCGCGATGGTGCCGCCTCCACCAACTGTTCTTCTTTTTCTCACAGCTTGATGCCAGTGGCGTATAAGAAGAGGTAACGCAGTTAGTCGAAAACAAAAAAAAATACCGTATTTGACCGGAACACGCCTTTGGCTGCAAGTGTCCCCTTCCCAAATCGACGAATGTCCTAACCATCCTATACACTAACCATGATGTAGCCAATAATTGTTTTGCTTAAAAAATGGTGTCAAATGACGTGCTCAAAAGCAACTACATGAGTTTCTTTATCTGGTATGAGTGGCATTATTTACAGAAAAGTGGTTCTTCTTTCAATTTTATACCGCTATGCCAGATTTCAGATCTCAAAAAATACTTTTTTGTTTTATTTTTGTAATCGCTTCATTTCACTGAATTTTAGTAAACTTACATAAAATCATTAAATTTTAATTTTACTAATTTTAAATAAAAAAAATCACATTTGACAGATACAGAAAAAGATGTGATCGTTTTTGGCATGCCATTTCTCATCGATTTTTAAGAAAAATAACTGGCAACGTCAAAATTTATTTCAATTGAATAATAAAAAAAAAAACCATACGATATGGCGGACTTTATGTGTAACAATATTTACATAATAGTGTGAGGTAAACAGATTTTCTTTTTTTTTGCATGCGAGGATTTATGAAAAACGCTAGATTTTTTTATACAATTGGATCCGACATTGAGGTTACGCCTTTCAGGTATTTTAGGTACTTAAATTTGTGTAACCACGCATCTATGCAATTTTTGCGTAATGAAATCTGTAATCTAATAGATTACTGCACCAAGGAGTAAATAAGAGAGAAAGCTATTTTGTCGCAATACATACCTAGTTCTTAAGTGACTTGCGGTAACTGTAAATTTGACATTTAACAAAAAAAACTTTGTAATACACTATTTATTTGTCTAAATATCGAAAAACTTATTTAAAAAATGTTCCTCTTGCTACTTCTTTATCCGCATACCAATTTTCATGAACTATAGCAACATTCATTTTTTGTAAGTTTTTAAAAATATTCAATTTTTCAAAACACACATTTTTGAAGCTTAAAAATTTTGTCGTGCTTGACACAGAGTTTAACTTATATTTTTTGTAATGTAATAGAATAATCTGCTTCATTCATTAATATATCGTTGGGTTTGTCCACCACTCGCAAATGGTTTACCTACCCCTTAAAAAATATTAATAAATATTAGAAATATGGGTGAATTCGTATAATAATAGCACAGACCTATATAGCTTCGATAGGTCTGTGATAATAGGCTATAAATTCCTTTTGGCCACTTCTTAGTCCCATGGTTATATGACTATTTCTTCTGGATATATGTCATTTTGTGGAAAAATAGTTTACATAAATTCACCAACCTGGGGGTTGCACGACAAACCCTCTGCTACACTGGAGCACTGGGCAAGCCTTTTTGGAGCAAATCATCCGCCCGTGACTGCAACGACACTTCACACAAGGGTCATCAGAAATGACGTCGCGGTCCTCGTATGCTATTTGCCCGTTTATTTTACATTCTGGAAGAAAAGAAAATACAATTATTAAATTATTGACATCTGAAAGTTAAGTCGATAATTATTAAAAAAACTTTTCTAAATAATGTTCATGCATTCTTTTAGTTCAGTATTGCAATTATTGCTGATCATCAAGTACCTATTTAATTTTTTTACTCCCAGGTATATATTTTTGCCTTATTTACAATTCACAGAATGGATAAGTACCTAGACAATTCCGCAGTTAACAGAATGGGTATAATTTCAAATCCATCCATCCTAGGTAGGAATATGAAATCGAAATTAACCAATCCAAAAAGTTATAGTGATCTCTCATTAATTTCACCGTTTATTTTAAAAATATTTAATGTTTAAAGTTACATTAAATATAATATTTTTATCTAATTCAGCTTTAGTTCACCAATTCTCTAAAATGCCCTTATTTTCAGAAGCCTCTGCCTCATTGTGTCCTCTTAGTGCCAATTCGAAAGCCCCACAAAAACGAACACAGTAAATTATTTTATTTAAAAGTACCGCTCATTATGTTTAAGCAGTGTATCCCTTGTGTATCGCCCCTAACTTAGAAGCCTTATCTACAAATTTGAAGTCATGAGCATTTTAGCATTTTTAGACTCGGATAATTGTAGCGTAACAGTTGATGGATTCTTAGGAAATCTATGTTACTTCAATCTGACCTATAAAAATAGGGAAAGGGAAAGCCTTATTACTCACTATATTTGGTCACTTGTTCTGTCATTAGGAGAACTTATAAGAAATGTGGCTTCTAGAAATCCAAGAACAACAATGAATACTACTATGTGGTCACTCTGCGTAGATTTATGAATATTATCATAAGAATGTTGTAGAGTACTTTCGAACTTGATTTATCGTGTTATCAGTAGAAACCTTAAAGTTGTTTGCTTGTATACCTCCAACGATGCCGTGGTTTCAGAACAATGTTATCGCTAAATGGTTATGTGTTTACAAAGAATAATAAACTGTCGTTTCCCAGAAGCAGCTGATACTTACATAATTTTTTAACATATTTTTATGGGGAATTACGCATATGAGCCATTTTCCAACTATCACCGATTTTATAAATAAATAATATAAAAACCATCTCATCAACTATTATATCTTATAAAAAATATGAGTTGACCATCTAGTGATCTGGACATAATCATGTCAGTCCGACAATTAATTAAATTTCTGGGATGTTTTAGTCATACCTTTCTAATCCGCTTCCAAATAAAAAAAAACGCCCGAAATCCGTGTTTACAACAAACGTAACTAAGAAGACTGTAATGTGCGAATTCTTTTGATACGTGGACCTTCGAGTTTTTGATCTTTTTACGTTCGGTGAAAGTTGTGCAATTTTAATTATTTAATTCGAATTCTTGAGCGGTGGTGTTGGCGCATACCGCCAACAGCAAGAAATTGTTATATTGACGACGGTTTTTATATGTTTTGTAGCATGCTAGAGGGCTACAACCGGGGCGTTGAATGAAGGAATAACACTCGACACACGACATGAGCTTCTACTTGGTCACCTCGTGACCGGCATTTGGTTTTAATTTTTCTCTCGAAAACTGTTAGTTTCCTATGTGAAAATTCCCGCCTCCCGAGGACGGCCTTCCCGAAGATGATGAGGCTGAAACTGAAAGATTGGATGCGAGCCTCATAGAGTTGTTGCATCGGGGGACAGGACCCTCGAATCCCAAAAAAAAGAGAGAAAGTAAGGTGGAGCCAGGACGGAATATGTCTTCACCTACAGAGGTGATTCACGAAGAGGTGATGTATTCAAATAATTTGACTGGAATATCTTATCGGGAAGAAACACAACCATCTAGTTCTGGTGTCCAAATAACTTCTAGCGTAAAACTTCGAACGAGCAAAAAATCTAAGGAGAAAGTACAAAATGAATCTCGGTGCCGAATTTGCTGTGTGAACTGGCCTAATTGCAGGGGGAGGGCGAATAATGGATTCAGTGTGTAAAGTGCCGGAAATTGAGTTGTGGTTCCTGCAATGCATGAAGCACTGTTCCATATTATAACTATACGGTGCTCGCTGTGACGATTCAGAAGACGAAGAAATTTTCCACGATAGTGACGAAGATAAAAACTTCCAGCTACAGTAAAAGCATCACCAGTGCCTTAGAAAATAGTTATTTATGTACCAAGGCACTGAAGTTTAACTTTTTATGACTCCTGTGGAATTTAATAAACCACATGAGTCATAAAAAGAACTTCAGTGCCGAGGTACATAATAATTTTTTTTTAATCGGAAAAAAAGTTTTATTAGGCAAGAAAATAATCATAAGGGATCACCCTTCCATGAACCAACTGCGAGCGGCGTTGCTTGACTTTGACGATCGGTCTACCTAAGTCAAGTATGATAAGACACGGCGCCTTCGAACAGACAAACCAAACTGTTGCTTGTTGTGCAGCCTCCATAACAAATCTATTGATAATCAAACCTACTAAAAATATGTATACTGAAAGATTGCGCTGCTATAGGAGGTAAAAATTTCGCAATGTGTACGAAAAGTTAAATGGGCCTTTTGTGGCCGGGTTTTGAATATTTGGTCACTTTTAACGGGCGATGGCTCCGCGTCTGAAGTTTGATGGCCAAGGCCTACTTATTGAAAAAATCGTACAATAATGGGCTACTTCAGTGCTGATTTCTGAGCTTTTAATGACGATTTTTGGGACACTTCACTGCCGATTTCAAGAAAAAATTGTTTCATTTCTTTTATACGTAGGACTGTTATTAAGTTTGAAAATATTTTATATAAGAACGTTTGTTAATTTACCTTTTTGTTGTCGTAAGGAATATAAAGTTTTATTTTTGAGAATAAGTTATACAAATCTCTAATAATCGACTCAATCCATTAAAAAAAACGATAATTTTTATTTCTAAACAAAAACCTTTTTTTGGACCATTTTTCCAATAGATGGAGTAACATGGTTACGTAGACTTATGTCCATGCACTTTGCGGCATGAATTTCTCGGGTGACTATAAGGTAACTTGGTCACCCAACATTTTATTGTTAGTTTTAAAACCAGGGTACTCAAGCCCGTGGTTTTAGCCTCGAATGTTTCCTACAGACCAGGTGGGTACACTGTACGCTTTTTCCCTCCCCTTTCGGTGTATTTTTTACTCCTTTTTTAGAAAAACCGTTCTAAAGGTGACCAAGTTGCCCCGGTTGATGTGCTTATTGATAAACGTTAATTTACTTACATTTTGTTCAACGAACGTTCGGCCCTACGTCACAACTCCCGTCCTTGTCTGGCTCGTGAATATACGACCGATATCCGTCGTATAGTCATGAGTAAGACAAGGACGGGAGTTGTGACGTAGGGCCGAACATTCGCTGAACAAACTGTAGCTTGAAATAACATATTCCAAAAGTACTAGTGGTGTTGAAGAGGGACAATTCCGAGAGATCTGCTTTAAGACAAAATGTGAATAACATGTATCCGAGTCTAGAAATAGGTACACCCAAAAGGGCCTAGAAATATCTGCAGGGTGGTAAGAAGATGACGAAAGCAATTTGCAAATGCTTGTCCAATATTGTCCGACTTCACTCCTGCAAAAGGGTTTTCCATTAAAGTATAGAAAGCTGAGAGAGAAATGGCCGAGATTTATACTGTCGGAAAGCTTAGAAAAGCAAAGTTTTTGAATTTAATTTTGAGCTAATATTTAAAGTTTAATTTTTTAGTGATCAGTGTTGTTTATTGTTTTTCCGAAGTTTAATCTAAATACCCACTAACAAAGTACACAAAGAAGAATTTACTGGAAACTTCAAAAAGTTCTCATTTAAGTTTCCATATATCTACAATAATATACAATACAACAATATACAGGATCTACCACTTGTTGTTTTATTGTCAAGAGAATAGAAACTCTGCTTAATTCACATCTTTTAAAATTTGTGGTCCATAAGGATACATATTGGGCGCCCATCGGCTCCGGATCTAAAGCAATGGGTGTCAGAAGTGCGATTTGGCGAAGAACGCAACAAGGACGTTTAATGGAGAAAATAAGAAGACAGCTACCAAAAACGGGAAAACGTTAATTTGGTTATTTTCATCAAGAAATTATGTAGGTATGTGCAATAATAAGAGTTTCAGTCAAATCAAAACCATCTCATTGCATTCCTTCCTAGGGCATGCAATGCGATGCATATGCGTGAAGAAATATCCTTGTCTAAACTTCAAGTTAAGGGGGTAAATCCGGGAACCCCAAGCCCAGCATTACGTTACTTTTAGACTGTTTGTCTCCTCAATGTTACTTTTAGAACCGTGACATGCTCTAGACTGGGATGGGGTAACTTGCGTGGCTTGTATGAAAACCGCCACTAGCAACAGAATCAACCCATGCACCTAAACAAGTATTATTTGTTTTGTTTTGGTGTTGTATAATAAGTTGAATGCTTACAATGCCATTTGTTATTTATTGGTCTAGCTATATTTTGTCTGGGGTTATTACCATATAATATACGCTGGTGTGTTATTCCAAAATTTCACGGAACCGTCCGATGGACGGAAGCGGCGAGAGCGGGGAGGAGATCTCGCGGAGCGAAAATCTCGAACACAAACAAGAGTGATTGACGGCTGGCGGAATAGGCGCCCGCCCTAACGGGTTTTATACCCAAATGAGGTTATTTAACTTGGCTGAAACGCGGCCTATGTCGCGAGCTTTGCGGACGAAGGACGTCCCGTGCCGCAGCACACCTGCGCGCCATTCCGCCTAGCAAAAAATCGGACCTCCGCTCCGGCTCGCTCACGTTTGTTTTGTAATAATAATAATAACGCGACGGGCGCGCTCTTCGCGTCTTTGCGCATCCTTCATCGGGATTTTTGAACGTTAACTGAGAAAGCAATAATGTCTAGAGACTAGAGACTTCAGAAGTTTTTGACAAATAATACAAATCAATAGAAATATTTGTACGCCGTCGCTTGCACGTGTTGCGGCCCGGCGGTTTCCACGGTCCCTAAATTATACCAATATTAGGGGAAAGTGGCCCAAAATGATGCCCCTAAGGTAAAAACTCAAGAAGCGTTCACGATAAGTGTGGTGGCGAAATATAAAATTATCTCTTGCATTCTTTAGTGCTTATGCCAGTAAATTAATATCAGTTTTTTGTTTCAAAACTAATGTGTACCGGTTTTTTTCAAAAATGTAAAACTGTGTAAAGGGGTCATTTTACCCCAACGGGTTGGGTAAAATGATCCCTTAGGGTAGGGCAAAACGATCCCGCCATTTTATTACCGAAACAATATGTAGGAAAATTAAATGAAACAATCCAGCTCTGCCGTTCAGCCTTGCGCTTGTATTTATGCATTATTTTTACACATGCAATGAATCTGCAAAAAAATAATTATTATTTGTTTTCAGTATTCCAAAGTGCGGGTAAAACGATCCCGAGATCATCATTTTGCCCAAGATTTTGAGGGATCGTATTACCCGACAGAGCGTCATTGTATTTAACAACGGCATTCTACAAAAAAAATGGCTACGCCGGCACAAGTATTAAATCTTCTAAATTATAGCCAAATACATGTGTTTGTTACACGTAAATTGCAAAATTGTGAGAGATATCCGTTAAACGCGCTAAACTAATTGTTTTGTATCCATAGATTAAAATCACAGAAAATCATTTTTTAAAATATAAGCGAATAACGATGTCACCAGCTCGGTATTTGTTATACTACTGAAAGCAGTGCCACCTAAGACAATATTAACGATGTTAGAACCTAGATGGCAGCAATAGTTTTATGAATAACATGGGGGATCATTTTACCTGCAGGGATCATTTTGGGCCACTTTCCCCTACGAGTGGTGTGTATGTCATGCTCATGTGGGCAAGTGTATATTGGAGAAATGGGACGTACTGTATCAATGCGTGTTAAAGAACATGAACGTTGTATACGGTTGCGTCAACCGGCAATTCTACACTTGCTTAGTGATACTAAGATCCTATCAAAATCGGCCCATCCCATCCAAAGAAAATCCTTGAATCCATTGAAATCCTTAAACACCCTAACAATCTGAACCGTGATCAGGGTTTATGTTTACATAGTAGTTGGCGTGCGTTTTTCTCAAATACGCGGCAAAGCCAATCACCCTAAATCATATCATTAATTTTCCCGCGTTTTCGCAGGTTCCCTCCATTTCCATGTTCCCATAAATACATAGATAATAGAACAATCAGTCTTAGTGTGATCGTTGCGCCCTGAGGATGTTCCGTGAAATCGAGGACGAAAGCTTGCAACGAGGAGTTTCGCTGACGCAGGTTCCCTCCGGAAGAAACTCAGATTCATCACATTCCAATTAAGGTTATTATTTTTGTATTGCTTCTTTGGAATGCAAAAAAAAATAAATGATTGCATTTGAACAAAGAAAAGATTTAGCCAGTACTTATTAAAATATCATAGTATTCAACAAAACAAAGTCTCTATATGCTTCATTTCTAATTTCTGTTTTGTTATAATGCTGGAATGGCTTTAATGTTACCTAGTAAAAGATTATTTCAATTAAGTCGCACTATTAATTAAAATGATGGAAGTTTACACTGGATTATTGTGCCATATTTTCTTCAGCAGTTTTATAACAACTTTGGTCCCACTCTGACGGTATACTTTTGGTTTTCAGAGGAATCTTCTATTTTGAACTTCATTTTAAAACACATGGCAGCCTGACTAAAATCATGGCAAAACGCATTGTTTTCGAATAAATGAAGATTCACTTTCCTATACGAAGAAAACAAAATACCTTTCTGATTCACACCTTAGGCATATCCTGAGAATGCAGGCATTGCAATGCTCTCTGAAAGGTATACAGAGTAAAATCATATCTAAAAAAAAAAACCTGTCACTAACACTAATTTCAGAGAGTGGGGGTGTAACGTACAGCGCATATGGATGTGGATATATATGTGGATGTCCTATGAAGCGAATTCTTTGAATATAGATACGCCTTAAACGTGATTTTGTTTTATGAAATTTATCGATCTCCAGTTTTGAGGAAGTGTACCTATCTAATATTGTGTCCTGTACTAAAACGGAAAAAACGTTTCTTTTAGAATTCGGCTACGTATAATAAAATACCTTGGGATGCTATGTTAACTTAAATGACTATAAATAATAATTTAAATATCTAGATTTTTGAACTAAAATAAGTTTCTTTAATTTTAGCGCGATCAACAACAAAGGTAAAAAATATAAAATGGTAAAATTTTGAATTTCAATTAATTCTTTGTGTAGGTTGGCATACTTAGTGTAGATGGTTGGCATGCCAACAATCATCGCTATTTGAATTAATCATCGATAATGACCCGGTATACGCACAGCCAACTGTGTTATTGATTATGTCGTTTGAGTAAGAAATTAGGCCCCTTTGGCAAAATTGTATGCGCGACTGCTAAATTGACGGTTTGCACACATGGACGTGTCGGAAAATTGACTTGTAATATGAAATCAAGAAATTCAGCATACATACAACATCATCGCTGTACTTGATGGAGGCTTCGACAATTTTGCATTATTTTTGTCGCATCAACATACCGTACTTTCACCGTTTTGGTAGACATAGGGGAATAGGCCGCGCGTCGCCGTGAGTCCAGCTAGGTTTGTCAGTCGTTGGCGGGGGGAGTACACAGCAGTCCCGCACCGCTTATCAGTCGAGTTTTGCGAGCAAAAAACACGCCCCGCCCCCCGCCAACGACTGACGAACCTAGCCGAATACACGGCGGCGCGCCGCCCAGCCATGGCAATGTCTACTAAAACGGTGAAAGTACGGTATAATCAAAAGCCGCATGCATCCACCAAAAATTCCTGTCAATATCAGACTCAATATTTATATCGATAACATTCTGTACTTATGATTCTTATGATTAGGTGTATTTCCCCGACTTGTTTTCTCATTTACCTGGACACGTTGAACAGCATTTTCCTGCCTCCGGGGGTAGTGGGTTGGCACACGGAGTGTAGCATTGCATTTTTGAAGTTGTGATCACTCCAGCTTCGCACCTAAATACAGTACAAGGTTCGTTCGGGTACGAGAACTCAGTGTGGCTATGGTAGTATCGTCCGTTGTGGGTACAACCTGGAAAATAGAGAAGAAATAAGGAGGACGACATCAGAAATCGAGGATAAATGTAAAAACTGACTGTTTGGTCCATATACCTTTGCAGCGATGACAGCATCCAACATGCTCAGTCATGTGGCATCCTTCGATCCTAGGGCAGTTCTTGGTACATTCTACGTACCCGTTCTGAAACAAAAATAATAAATGTATCATACTTAAATATGGGTCATTAAAGGTTTTACATTAAGGGTGTCATTTAAATGTAAGAAAACTTTTGCTTTTCTTCAAGGTCCGATACCTATACATATTTATGCTTAACCAATGTCCCTAATATGTACCTAAAAACTTTACTTTTAAATGGGGAGTACGATATCTGGTAAATGACCGCTTCGGTTTTCCTTCATCCCAAAGGGATTTAACACGCCAAGTAAATATTGCAGGACACTGCTTAAATTCATTTTGACTTTAGATCGAGTAGGTAGCTACTCAGCTGGGTTATTCTAGAGTCCCTGTAGAACTTTCTTCTAGATGCCATAATACAAGTACGTCTTTTTATAGGTTATTTCATTGTTGCAGTACTCTCCAACCCTTGTATCATTTAGTGGACTAGAGGTTACGTAATTTAATAGTGACAAGTAGAGTTGCAAAAATGCTCCAGCATTTTAATTTTGAGGATTTTCAGCAAAAACGAACGAATAAATAGCATAGCAAAATGAACAGCTCGTTCAAGAGGTTAATAAATTAATATGCCGTACAATGTTTTTTTTTCTGAAAATTCTCATTTTCTGGAAAATTCTGGAGCAGCATTCCTAAAATGCTGAAGAATATTCTCAAAGTGATTAAAATGCCTAAATATACTTTAAACATAATAATATACAAATCCATAAAATCTTTATTTTTGGAGATAATCGCCTGATCTCTTTTTTGAAAGGCCTTCAAAACCGCGTCTTTTGACCTATCATTTTCAAATGCAAATTTAAGACCGGCTACGATTTTTTATACCCACGATTTTCACGAAATCATTTAGTGAATTTTTTATTTGAAATTTGACAACACGGCATTAATAAGAACACCCCAAAACTGCCATATACCAAATTTGAACAAAAAATATACAGGGGCAGTTCCATTCTGTAGGATGTCAAAGTTGAGCAAAATAGGAATTTTAAAGGCATCTGGCGAGTCAAGTGTACCATGGAATCCCCTCAAAACTGTTGAATGGTCAACAGGACCACCCAAAATACTTATTAAGTGTTTATACGTTATTTCCATGTAAACCAGTGGTGGAGGCACGAAGTTCAAAGAAAAGATAATACGACTCTAGTATAAAATTATAACAATACAGCCTTAATTATTGTAGGTAATTTTGAACTATCTCTTGGGTATTTTGATATGTACTACATACATAGGCTATATCCATTTCACTTTTTAAATGTTCATTCGTAATAGTATATTACATAGCGAGAGTTGTAAACAGCTTATTACGTATGAGTGGAATAGTTGCGCACGAGCCGCGCAGCGGCGAGTGCTGTAATTCCACGAGTATGTAATAAGCTTACAACTCAAGTTTTGTATTATAATTTTTCTTCGACGAAAGAAAAACTATTATAATAGATAAACTATACTTCTGATTATCTGTCAGGCAACAATTAGTATGTTGGTTAGTTGCTATGGTGACGCGGATGCCGCGCTAACAAGGCACCCGTGATATATGCGTTTTAATTAAGAACAGATACGTAATTTTTTTATTACGTGTCAGTCATTACGTATCAGTGTTCGTAACAATGAACTTACTTATAACCTAAACCGTCACTTAATAGGTATGTTACTAGCATAGGAGTAGAAAAAGAAAATTAAAAATCAGCTTGAAAATAAAACTTTGTGGACCTATTCAGGGTGAACCTTTGATCAGTACAGAAATTTTAACTATCGGTAAATTTTGACCCCAAAAGCACGCCTTTAAAAAAAGTTCTAAAAATAACCAAAAATATGACACAACTGCTATTATACTTATAAACATTTTTAGTGTCACTGGTTCACGCTCGCATGCTAGTAGAGTTGTTGTGAGCTATTGCCACTGCGACGGTGAAGGTCAACGACCTTTCGGAATCGAGCGCATTACTCTCGTCACTTTTCAACGGGCCACCAAGGGAAAATGTCACAAAACATCACATTAAAAAAAATAACGCTCCGCTGCTATATCTCATAGCACTGATTTTTTTCTTCAAGGAATTATCTAACGGTGTGGCAACACTATGCAGGGTAAGTCATTAATAATGGCACATAGTCCAACCGCATATATTTTGGGCCAAAATAATACGATTGGGGCTAATATGCCTTATAGGAATGTTGTTTGTTTAAGAGATACAGGGTGTTAAAGTTCATTTTTTCAAATTGAATTTCTGAACTGAAATTTGGCACTGCTGTGTTTTTGGCGATGGAGAATAAGCTGAAAATGTCAATTTCGCTGTATCTCACAGAGGGCGCCACTTGCGCTCTTTTTGGATCGTGCTTTTACTCCTAACTTTTTTGAGGTTATCTTTTTGGTCTTGCAGGCTCATCATTTTAGTGCACCTTTTCATTCTGCAAGAGAAAGGTACTCTTTTTTTATAACGATAAAATCAACCGTTTGCGTTGAAATTTCGAAAATGTGCCCCAAAACACCTGTTGACATAAATATTGGTTTTCTTGAAATAGAGTATCCAAATTTTGTCAAATTCAATCCTTTCCATTTTGAAAGTGAATAATTTTTGGTACATTGTTCATAGGGATTTTTCTTTCACTTTAAATGGTACAGTTGATCTGTAACACTTGAAGGTGGTAGGTGAAAATTTTATGTTTCGAATATTGAAGTCAACAGGTGTTTTGGGGCATGTTTTGGTAATTTCAACGCAAACAGTTGATTTGATCGTTATGAAACAAGAATACCTTTTTGTTGCAGAATGAAAAGGTGCACTAAAATGATGGACCTGGAGGACTAAAAAGATAACCCCAAAAAAGTTACGAGTAAAATCACGATCCAAAAACAGCGCAAGAGGTACGGAGAAATTAACATTTTCAGCTTATTCTCCATCGCCAAAAACACAGTAGTGCCAAATATCAGTTCAGCAGCTTGATTATTTCGGGAGATGTAGACATAATTCAATTTCAAAAAATGAACTTTAACACCCAAACAACATTTCTATAAGGCATATTAGCCTCAATCGTAATATTTTGGCCCAAAATATATGCAGTTGCACTTTGTGCCATTATTAATGACTCACCCTGTATAGTAGGAAGGCATTACTTCCGTAATGAAGCGACCTCACGACAATTGGCTCTCAAACTGTCGATGTACCTTTATATCTTTTTATTTTCTACACATTAAATAAATAATTTCATGAGCGTGCTTTTGGGGTCGGAATCTGTATAATATGAAATTTTCGTTTTGAAATGTCATTTTCTATAGCATGTTAAGGACCTACCACAAAAAACTGGCCCGCCCTGTATTTTCACTTCATTCCAAATTATATTTTGGTGGACTTTTATAATTTTAATCATAGGTATAATTAAAACGTCATATATCCTGGTATAGGAATTCATGAATTCATATTTGATTTAGATATTTCTGTTTATGGCTCATGGCGATCCGAGTCTTGTATTTTGTTGCGTGCAATGTTTTTCCAGCTTATAGCTCCAGGAATGAATAAAATAAATTATGTTATTTATTTACAACTTACAACGTTAATATTAATAGACTCCGGAGACGGGTCGTTAGCACCGTTTTTATTCGAAAATTTGCCTGTGCAAATATGTCTCCGGCCAACTTGATAGATGCCCACAAATTGTTACGGCAAATATTTTACGTTAAGTTGTAAATGTAACTAGCTATCAAGCTGGACAAATAGTTGAGTTAGAGTGTCACCTGAAAAGCTTTACTTGGACTAAAAGTTGTTTGCACAATCGTTTAAGAGTTGCATGGTCAGATCTTTTTAGACGAAGTGACAAAATGTCGCGACAAGTAGTTAATTAAATTAATACTCTCTACACATTTCTAAAGAGACGATAACATCAACCTTTTAAAACCACCGTGCTACCGTTGTAAGATGTCACTTTTGAATCACATGCTTATTAGTTAAAAGTCTTTGCACCAAAAAGAGTAGTAGGTATGGAGCGGAAAATATCGCATTGTTTCTATGAAAGAATTCACATTCAGTGACAAAATTTTCTTAAAAAAATTGAACGAACATTAATGAAAGCATTTTTTAGATATCAAGTATAGACCGGGAGATAGTGACAGATTTTTGGACGTGATTTTACTCAGTATGCCTTTCAAAGGGCATTATGTGGCACATATTCTCACAATAATAAGGTATGAATCAGAGAGTCGTCCTGGGTTCTTCATGTGAAAAACTGAGTTTTCAATTATTCGAAAAATATGCATTTTGATATGATTTTATAAAGGCTGCCATGTGTTTTATAATGAACTTCAAAATAAAAAAATCCTCGGAAAAAATAGGCATACCGTTAGGGTGGGTCCAAAGGGCTATTATTGCCACGTGATCTTGTATTTTAATAATTAATTTTTCCACGTTTCTGAACAGGCCGCCAATGAGAAGTATGCAAGTTCTTATTATGAAAATGCTGAAAAAAAGATGGCATACCTTTCGCGCATGTCCAAGTACTGTTTAAATTGAATGTTATTTAATCATTTAAACGAGTTATTCTATGTAAAGTGTACTGGGACATGCGCAAACACTATGCCATCTTTTTTTCAGCATTTTCATAATAAGAACTTGCATACTTCTCATTGGCAGCCTGTTCAGAAACGTGGAAAAATTAATTATTAAAATACAAGATCACGTGGCAATAATAGCCCTTTGGACCCACCCTAACGGTATGCCTATTTTTCCGATGAATTTTTTATTTTGAAGTTCATTATAAAACACATGGCAGCCTGTATAAAATCATATCAAAACGCATATTTTTCGAATAATTGAAAACTCAGTTTTTCACATGAAGAACCCAGGATGACTCTCCGATTCATACCTTATTATTGTGAGAATATGTGCCACATAATGGCCTTTGAAAGGCATACTGAGTAAAATCACGTCAAAAAATCTGTCACTATCTCCCGGTCCAGTAGGTAGCTCTGGGAAACGAAATGATAGCTTTTTTGCCAATTAAGAATTTTAACCAATTTTGTCTTTTTTTTTTCAAGAAAAGAATAGTATATTTCCTAACAAGTGCGGAAAGTGCCACTTTTCCGCACGCAATTGCGCTACGCGTCGTTCAGCCAAGAAATCGAGTGTGGAAAAGACACTTTCGGCAAGAGTTAGGAACAGTATTTTTTCTACAAGCGTGCGGAAAAGCAAAGAAATTAATGGTACACTTTTCCGCACGCATTTTAGTTTAGAAAGTGTAACTTTTCCGCACTAGTGCGGAAAAGTGACACTTTATAAAGTAAAATGCGTGCGGAAAAGTGTACTTCTCCGCACGCTTGTAGAAAAAAATATAAGAAAATCTCAGAATATTCCACAATTATTATTATTACCCTAATAATTTTGTTTTTATTTTAATTATTATTATTATTTACCTAATAATCGTTCTTCATCAAAATTCCTGCTTTGAAATGAAATGTATAAGATATATTATGAAGTGAATTTATTACATTAAGTTATTGTAGAAGTTTAAGTATTAGCATGTCATTAAGGAACACCCTGTATAACTAAAATTTAGACTATATTTGTGTAATTTTCTTCAATTCTGCACAAAATTTTTTAATTCTTTAATTAATGACTATTTATAGGAGCTTATAGGACTACAAAAATAAAATTATATTTGCTACCAGAAGATGTTAGTATGTTTAACTATAATAATTACACACCGTAAATAATTACAGGTAAATTTAGTGAAGTACATCGTTGATTGAAACATTAGGTACCTAATATCAGTGACTATAGAATAGTCACTGGTAATATTTCCTTCTAGAGACACATTTAGATGACCCATAAACTTTCTAAAAATTATGTTTTGCCTAAGATAAAATACCCATTCGAAATGATGGAAAGCAAAATCAATAACTAGGAAGGTTTTGAAAATGCAAGCCCTTTCCGCAAAAGGATTTTTCTACGATCTCTTTCGAAAATAGCGTTATCGACCCTCTCCCAATACTCTCCATCCCATCGGACAGTATATGTATTTTCCTCCCTGGAAAATACTTTTAGGAAGGAAACTATTTTCCTCCGTGGAAATTATCAATCAATTATCAACTTCCTTGGGAGGAAATTCTTTTTTTATACATGTGCTACAGATTCATTTTTGTTCTCAACAAAATTTAAGAATTATTTCGTCTTTTTAAAAATATGCCTACGACTAACGGTTTGTGAGAAATGGAAGCATTTTTTTTGTTACACCTAACCATCTTAAACGTATTGTATGAAATGTATGTAAAATTTCTACCTATACCTAACTACAAGAATATTTATTATATTTTACATTCGAATCTGGATTTCTAACTTGATTTTGTTCATTAAAAGAAACAAAAATTGTAACCCACTAACTATTGACAAACTAAATCCAGTCTTGATACGAGCAGTGTTTTTGACATTTTTAAAAGTTTTCGTCGCCCCTTTTTCAATTTGCCAAGAGCATCGCTCGGTATTTAGTCAAACATTTATAACCTACACTGCACCACACTTAACTTTATATGTATAAATATTTATACAAAATTGTGCAGCCTATGTACCACATTTTAGCTTTATTTATTTTTGTCATAACCACTCTATAACAGCTTGAGTGCGCATTAAATACGTGAAATTATCTTCCAAACAGCGTCTGTACTTAGCGACTACTAAAACTCACAACACCGTAAAGTGATGTCTTTGTGACGAGTATTGGATGGACAAACCTGTTTGCAGGCGACTATCAACATGGTATCTGTATAAATGCGTCTGTGCAGCTCAGACGTCATTTTATCATAAATTAATTTCAAGTCATCACTACTTACCAACAGTGACTACAGAAAGAATCACTATAGTTGCGTAAAATAACTCATACATGTACGCAGGAGCCGAAATTTTTATGCTTTTATAAAATATCAAACCAGATAATATATCAGCATTCGTTAAGTCAGAGAAGAATATGTATACTACAACTGGTGTAGGTATAGTATTTGCAGTATAGTAGGCCAAACCGACTGAAAAAGCAAGCGCTGTTGCTATCTCCACAACACTACATTCGAAAACCAAGTGTGCAACTGACGATTGGCGAGCAGCTCAGCCCAGCTATATCACTGGCAACGGGAATCCTATCGGGGCTTTTTTTCGGGGCTCCGAAATTTAACGTGTATTGGTATTCTCTTAGTAGTAGCAGTAGGTTTTATGCTAAGTAAAGTGCTTGCTGTGCTTCTGTTGGTAATATTCAAATATTCCAAATGTATATTACTAAACAATCGTTTTTTCGCGGAAAACAGCCGAATCGCACACCATTTTTATTTAGTACCTACTATGGTTTGCATATTTCGGCCTTTTGATAAGCTAACCTTGTTCCTACAAAATACTCTGTCTATTAGTTTTCCCCGCGGTGCAGTTTTCTCATAAAAAAAACTCGATCGGAGGCACACTGCCAAATAAAACTAGAAGTAAACCGAATGTCCCAATGTCGAAAAAGATGGGTTCTGCAAGACTGGTAGTAAATTTAATGCGGAGGAAAAAGAAATAGCCGGAAATGTTGACTTTTGCTTGGTTAGCAGAAAGATGGTTTTGACATCTTATGCGATCCTTCCTTCCTTTTATTTGGTTTGCGTAGATAGGGTGAGATTCTTAAATTAAATAAATTTAAAGGATTTTATCCCTATCTTTTTATGTCATTTTGTGATAAAAATAACCCTAGATTTCCGGTACATATTCATCAGTTTAGGCCTCAGAGAAATAACCAAGGATAGAGTGAGCAACAGCATCAAAATACACACGTTTGTAGTCAACCAACATCTAAAATTTACCGAAGTAAACAAACATTACGCCCGTGTGTACAAAGTTTGCCTGTGATAGGTTATATCCTGAGAAATATCAATTTGGCCACACACCACACACTTTCCGCGTCCCATTGTATACAAAATTGGTCACTATATCCTAAATACTAATAAATAGTCTATAAATTAACAAAAAAAAACAATTGAAGACATGAAAAATACATATTTATATACAATTGGAAAACTTGACTTGCTGGGCGGACACAAAACAAATACCGCCGAGTAATGAACGCGCCGTTGCCACGTTGGGCGGTTTAAAGTATCTGTTGACGATTTTATTAAAGTGATAATTAGTTATTATAATTACAGCGCATTTTAGTTTTGGTTTAAAATTGTTATATAAAAGAAATTTAGCTAAATTTCTTAATTTAGCGTTATGGGAGGTGTGCCTTCATTTAATCCCATTAGTAAATCCGTCTATTTTGAAATGAAATGCTGTGAACAATGTACAGTGGCGGCCAATTGCTTTAGGGCGCCCTGAAGCGGTTTCTCGTCGATTCGTAGCGAGCTCCCACCCACCTGGCAACACCGCACGTGGCCGGTGCGTCATCGACCGGCCCACCTGCTATAAGATCATAAACTTTGCTGTATAATTTGAATTATAGATTTTCTTTGGATTCGCCATCGAATCCTTCAGCTTCTTGGTCGTCAGTGTATTCACCTGACAGACAAAATATTTACCACAATATTAAGACCACCCTCATTTGTTTTTCAATTTATTCCGGAAAAGTAAATGTATTTTAGGGATATAACATAGCATAATCGTGTGATCACTCAAAAAGATGTTGGCACTGTTTACTTTTTGTTCTTACTCCCTCTATCGTTGGTTATTTCTCTGAGGTTTAGGCAAAGCCAACAACCAAAGTATTTTTAGAGATTTTATAATAACAACCAATAAAAGATAATTTTTCTAGTCTTTCAATTTCGTTTTTTATTAGCCAAAGTGATCAGCAACGCAATATCGAGGTTCTCGGCAAAAATTGTTACGTGCAGAAGCCTAAGTTTGTATGCTTTTACTTTCGGCAGTGTTAAAAAATCAAACCAGACAAATAGGTACTCACTGTAGTGCTTATAATTAATTATGTTTGTTGACAATATAGTGCTGTTTAAATATCTCAATTTTGTCTGCCAAAAAGTATTATAAAACAGTTGATTTTTCACCCAAAACAAGGCCGAATTGCACGGAATTTTTATTTAGTACTGGTTTACATCTTTCGGCCTTTTGATATGCCGCCGCTGCTCCCCGAAAAAACGCGCTCCGTTTATTTGTCGACGCCCAAGCATAAGTGGTCCAGGTGGGTCCCGCCGTTTATTTGGACAACGGAACAAATGAGTTTTCGCGTAACACGGTCGGCGGCACACTCGCCAAATAAAACCAGAATTAACGGAATGCCACAACGCCGAAAAAATTGAACTCTGGAAGACCAGTCCGGAATTTATTGCGGAATTAATGAAATTATCGCCTGGTATACGTTAAGTTTTACTCTTCTAAATGCTGACTCTGCGGGCGGCTACAACAAAAAACATTATTGTTTGACAAAAAGATGGTTTTGTCCAAGTATGCCTTCCAAGATTGCCTTGGAAGGACAGTATGTGACAATATTTCTATGCACTAATGTTTAAATTATTATCATAACTTATAATTAAGGTCAAATTCAGTCAAAATGCCTTTCTTAACAAGTCAAAATAAGACGTTATACGTGCTTTCGTTCCATTTATTTTATTTCTTTATCGGAAGGACAAACAGCAATTTTAATCTACCTTCTAATTACTTATGCATTTGGAACAAAAAATCTCTGTCTACACCAATGAATGAAAAAAAAAATGTTTTACCGAAATCTAACATAATATTTACAAACAAAAAACTGATCCCGTTTAAGAAACGCGATAAAACAAGAAACGCCATGATCCCGTTTAAGAAACGCGATAAAACAAGAAACGCCATGTATCACCCATACGCATCGAGATAACCGGATGCGGTTTGCGACATTCAACTTTTCTAGAAATTAGCTACTTATCGTCTATCTCTTCGGGAAATAGGATAAACCCCCAAAAGTGTCCAATTTGGAACACACTCTACATCCGAAGCTTTCGGAGCACCGCTCCCATACGAAAAAGGCTTCAGCTGAATTAGACACTGCTTAAAATTGTCAGCAAATCTGGGTAGAAGAGCAAGGGAAAACGGTGAAAAATACGCTTTATATTATTTCTTATAGCTTCGTCCCCGATGGGCCGAGTTTCGTCGCAGTGGTCTTCAAATGTAGAGGAAGGGTCCATCATTTTACTGTAACGAAGTTACTAAATTTCCAGGCTTTTATTTTATTTTACACCGGTTTGATTCTTTCGCCGCGCTATTTCTAGCGTCCGGCCGCCGTAGTTTTTATATCCATGCCGATAATTATTTTTTACTGTTGCCGCGGAGGGCCGCGTTTTTTATTCCGAGTCATTTGCAATTAATACAATTAATTGTGTGGTTGTTTCCAGCTAGAATTCATTTATCAAAAATGTTTAGTCTATCTATAAGAGGGGTAGGAACACCGAATAAGATTAGATCCGAAAGGGATGCTTAAACTGGGGCTAGAATCTCCGTTCTTTTTGGGAAACCGGGTATTTAGGATATCGCCAATCCAAGGAAGCCGCCGCTGAGGGCGCGCCAGGGGTGGTTCAACCCCTAGCCGTTGCCCCCCTCCCCCGCACAAGCATGTGGTTGCTTCTGGGGTACTCCTAGTTTGGAGTATTGTTAGGGTGAGAATTATTATTATTATTATTATTATTCAATATACGATGTCTTGAAACAATATTGTTTAATTTTGCTCCCATCCCTCAAACACACCACATTTGCACTGTGGAATTATTTTTTCTCTGACGAAAGCTATCCTGGATAAAAGCGGAGCATACCGCTCTAAAAAACTGGCGCCTGAGCAATCCGTGCCGCCAGGGTTCTGGCTTTCCCTTTCTTAATAAAAAAGAGGCTATAAGGAAGCCCACTGCACCTAAAGAAAATCACTCTATCTAGAAAGGGAAATCAGAACGGGAAATACATTAAACATTATAAATTTCCGTTTGTCAATTCTTGAATATTCGAAAATCAGACAGACTGTTAAGAAAAAGTAATATTGTAAAAAGTTTAATTCCGAAGTAAAAAAGTATGCTATATTATTTACTCTTGTATTGTTTGCAACATTTCTACTTTTTTTTCTTCAATAAGAACTAGCCTAAACAAAGGGCAAAGCAACGATGCCTTTTTGTAAAATCGGTTGATAAACAAAAAAAATTATAGCCAAAACAAAAAAGTATAAAAAAATTTGCCCACCCGGTAGGTAAATACTGACAAGTATGATCCCAATTAGCTATATAGTTTCTCGAAAATGTATTCTAGTTTATTTATTTAAACTAACTATCGCCAGAGAAATTCGGCAAGGCCAAGCCAGTCGGAAGCAGCGCGAGAGGTCACTTCCTGGAAGCATAACAAAAATAAACCTCGTTTTGATACACGCAGTTTCGACTGTTTGGCAACATAAAGTAGGTGCTGCCGATAAATGAAAAGCACGTTGTAAGAACTACGTATAATAGTTAGAAATTTATTTACTCATACTGCTTTATTACAATTTGCCGCAGTTTTAAAAGCTGCGCAAAATTTTAATAGTTAATTTTCATTAGAGAATCATACACTTTCAATTTGTAGAATTTATTTTATTTCTATAATTTGGACGTATCCTCTATGTACAGAGATATTTACGTAAGATTTCGCCCGCTTAAAACACAAATCACATATTTCAACATTTTTGAAATCTACTCGTTATTAGATTTAAAATTGTATTTAACATTAGGTCTATTATCTTTTAGTGTTTTTCAAATATTGCATTTTCAAATTTTAACTAAATATGTAAACTTAACTTGAATTTGTGGATCTCATGAAAAATATCGACGATTTATGCAATTATTAAAATATTTAGTAACATCTAACATCTTAGCTTATTAACCTAGTACAAACCTACCTTAACACTGCTAGTACCTGCTAGTATCTGCTAATAATACTTTTTGTACGACTGTAGAGAAAATATGTTATCTGAGTTTATTTAGTTTTTCTCAGGAAAGCATCATGCACACACGCGCGATTAACCTAGATAATAGCCATCGACATCGACATGCCCCAATGCCAACTATTTGCAATTTACAAGGGTCAAATTAGATATTACTGTAATACTGTTGTTCACTTGCTTCGAAGCTCCACTTCGAAGCACACACGTACCTAAGTCAGCACTACGAACATTTTTAGCAAACTGCACTCTACAAACTTCCTGGAACCATTACGGGGGCCGGAGCCTATACTGCAAGGAACTGGCCTGTAAACTCACGCGCTGCGTGCAAACCGCATCACATCTCCTCTGGTGGAGGAATGTAGGGCGAGTCTGCTGAAACTGATGGCCGAAGGGAATAAGGCCAGGGAGGGACCCATGAGCAGGCCGATGGGACCAGAACCCCTTTTGGGGATCGCACCTCGGGTAGCAATTGGAGTCTTGGACGAGTGGGTGCAGGGCAGATTCGGAATTGAGGAATGGCTCAGAGCTCCGGGGATGAGGCAGACGAGGCTCATGATTCGTGGGCCATCGCCGGCCTTGTCCCGGGAATTGCTGGGTCTGCCAAGAAAGGGGATTAAGGGTTTGGTGAGGGTCCTCACTGGGCACTGTCGCTTGGCCCGCCACCTCATTGGGGTGGAGGAGGAGCGGGAGTGCAGATGGTGCCTTGAAGAAGAGGAGACCCCCACCATCTAGTAACAGTGTGCCCTGCTCTTGACAGGGTCAGATTCGAGTCCTTCGGCATGGCTAGGCTGTGCGATGAGGACGTGTATGGTGTCAGGACGAGGGAGCTGCGGGCCTTCATTAAGAAGGCCGGCATGCTTAAAGCCCTGTGGGGGTACATGATGATCACCATTATAAGCGCGAGTCAAAAATATAAGCGCGAAATATTCTATGGGAACATTTGTGGAAAATAGTCCTAACCAATTTCCTAATTTCCACACATCCTTAACTCCCAAGAAAAGTGCAACGATTCCTGTAGTGTTCAGCTGCAACTGTGCATCAATTCTAGGCATTTTTTACTGAAGGTCTATCTGAACATACCAAGCAGGTTATTTAGTAAATCAAAGCAAATCCACTTATTTTTAAGTTATCTTTCTCTAGAATCTTTTTCTGATTCATTAGAAATATATCCTATATTCCTCGCCTTTTTGCATATATCTCGACCGAAACTATAAATATAACAACCAGCGACTTATCAGGTGTATATTTTTCAGCGTGTTCCGCGGTTCACCTTGCATTATTAAACAGTTAAATTAAGATCAAAGACGCCAAAGGCTTCAACAACTTGCGCTGTGCGTGCACCAGGTGGCACGCGGGCATTTTTTTGGCAGTGGCGTAAACATAATTCTCTTGTATAAAATAATACATGTATGAACCTTTTTGTCCTTGATTAGCAACATATATTCGATAAGAACAAAATTGGTTTACACAAAATTGGAGGCTGAAAAAAATTACGCATACCAACCTAATTATAAGAAAATCCAGTTTAGATTTGGTTTCCTATAGAACAAGTAAGATTTTTAAAGAATATTGATTCGAGTTCTTCTTTGAGTTTTAAGTAGGTGTGGATAATTCGAAAGTGTCTTTGAGAATAATAGCAACGCGAGAAAAAAACATTGTACAGGTAAAAACTTACTACTAAAACAATTAAAACAATTATTATTGACACTTACGAGCTTCAGGCTGCTAAACGATATAATACTATTTTTATGTTATTTATTGCGATATCTCTAAACTAGGGTACTCATGCTAAATGCTAAGATACACATTACGCAACAGCAACTTCTTTAAAAAATAATTAATTATCAATCATCCAATAATTCGTTCAAAAGAAAGTATTAACATTTGTTATGTATGACGTCAAGGAAATTTAGATAATTTATTTTTATTTGTAGGCTTGGCTGTTTGGTTGACGAGTCGACCATGTCTTGCACATGCGAGATATCGACTATTTGTTCTCTGACAGCGGCTACTTTACATTTGGTTTATACGAAGCTTGAAGCGTGCAGCGAAATAAAATTTAAAAGGTAGACGACGCTAGACAGGGCGTACCTTCAGACAACGTTCTGTAAAATTTAATATTAAGCATAAGCCTGCCAGGTATTTTTAGGCCGTCTGGGGTCTGGTATGACCCGAAATTTGTAAACAGAGACAAAATAGTAAATACATAGGAATATGAAAATTATGGATCGCAGCAAGTAGGTGACTTTGGTATTCGGCAAAGACAATCCAAAAATGAATTATTGACAGTAATATACCGATAGAAGAGCGCGAAGTGAGTGCAAACTGTTGTTTTAACTCTAAACTCTAAAGAGTTTATAGTGGTGTTAACTGGATTAACAATTTTGAAAATGGGACACGAAACGTGCATGGCATGTGAGAAAAACCACCACGAGTGACGGAATCAGCCCGTGAACCTAAACAAATATTTGTTTTGATTTGGTATTGTAATATATTGAAAGATTACAATGCCATTTGTTATTATTGGTCTAGTTATATTTTGTCTGGAGAGTTGACGTTGCAATACAAATGTGTTGTGAATCTATAATATCAATTGTGAGAAATTCTTTTATTAGTAGATATTAGTGGATTTATTCGATTATAGTAAATTATAAGCTATCCCCTAGGAACTTTCATGAATATTAATAGACACATATTTACTAGGTACTTCTTTAGATTTTTTTCTCAGTAATAATACGTACTTATATATATTAATTGTTCAATATTCATGGTGCACTAGGCAAATATTTGTATAATATGTTATTGTTGTCGTAGTAAATATGTTTTTATAGACATTATGAAGGCTAAACCTGTTGACAGTTCTCAATTAATAAACAATTTATATACGCTAATATTTTTCCTGCATGACGATCTTAATAATAAAACCTAAATAGATCAAATAAGCGAATAACGTTCAGAATTATTTACTTTTCAATTTCACACAATTGTTCGTAATAGGGACAAAATCTATAAGCTTGAGAATTCCCTAGAAAAAAGTTATTCCTTAGAGTGATTGTAGGTGTTGGTCGATTTATATATTAGATGTTGGATGCATTGCCACAGAGTTCGTTTCCACATCTTATTTGCTGGTATGTTCACTCTATATTATTTAGAATTCAGTTCGACTCCGAGAATACTGTAGAGATAATCTACTGCACATTTATTGAACCAGTTAAAATGCTCAATTAACGACCACTTACGTTATAGTTATGACCTTTGTTTAACTCAATAAGATGGCATTACGATTATCATAAATTATTTTACTCATTTTCTTGTGAAAACCTACAAATTTGAAAACAAAACAGAATCGTTCAGTAAATTATCCAATAAAATATGCATTTATAAACGTCGCCTTGTTGCCTACTCTCTGGAATCTTGATTTTTCCATGAAAATGTCTATAATCAATAGTATATACTTAAAGGTAAAGCTAAAGCTCTCGGGGGTCATATGATTACAGAAATTTACAGAAAATCACATTCTCGTGAATGACGTACAAATATTTGCCTAGTGCACCATGAATATTGAACAATTAATATATATAAGTACGTGTTATTACTGAGAAAAAAAATCTAAAGAAGTACCTATAGTAAATATGTGTCTATTAATATCCATGAAAGTTCCTAGGGGATAGCTTATAATTTACTATAATCGAATAAATCCACTAATATCAACTATATAAAAGAATTTCTCACAATTGATATTATAGATTCACAACACATTTGTATTGCAACGTCAACTCTCCAGACAAAATATAACTAGACCAATAATAACAAATGGCATACTGTAATCTTTCAATATATTACAATACCAAATCAAAACAAATATTTGTTTAGGTTCACGGGCTGATTTCGTCACTCGTGGTGGTTTTTCTCACATGTCATGCACGTTTCGTGTCCCATTGTTCAAATTTGTTAATCCAGTTAACACCACTATAACCTTTTTAGAGTTTAGAGTTAAAACAACAGTTTGCACTCACTTCGCGCTTGGTAGGAAACAGAAACAACGCATATGAAACACATGATGGCGCGGCTCTCGCGGCGTTGCCGGATACTACGATCGTCAGGAAAAATAAATATTTTAGGAATATCAATTATTAATATACGAGTATGTTCTGTCAGTTTGTCTGTGAGATATGTCCCCCAAACCTTTGTTATACACCAAATCGACTCGTTGCAACTAGGTTTGTAATCTAGTCTAATGTTAGATGGTGCATCTTGAAAGTGATCAACTTGGAGTTGGTCATTGACAGGAGGGGAAAACTTCATTTATTTTTAGGCAAACTGCCTTGTTCAAGGTGTTGAGAATTAAAAATTGTTCCGAAAGTTAAATTTTAGAGTAAGCGGCTTACTTTGTTTCTCGCATTTTTCGTCATTTCCGGTGCATAAAAGTGTTGGGTTATCTGTGATAAAAGTATAAAAGCCTTTGCATTGGTCCTTAAACGCTCTTTTCTTAACTAGATAGGTATTAACGTAACGAGAGTATTACTTAAGAGAAAATCTGGTAGCCAACCAGGACACCTAACATATAAGCTGTGTCTCAGATACAAAGGGCGCAAAGATGAAATCAAAATGGGCACCAGCACACTATGTGTGCTCCCTAGGACAACCCTGTGTAATTCAGCCGTTCGCGTCATTTCGTTTACACTTTTACTGACTCTTTAAAATAAATAGACTATATAGTATTTAGAGGCGGCGACTTTAAGACTTTTTGAGTAGTTACAGTTTTTTATCTGAGTAGAATCATATATAGACAAAGCTACACACAGACTGTCAGAACCAATCTTCAAATTTCCGCGAGGGATACCAAAATATCCTGCATAAAATTTTATATAAAAACCAATAACTAAATTAAAATACCCATATCTCAACTTAGTGTCCAGTCCTACGAATTGTAAGACATTTGTGTTTGCTCCAACATTAAAGTTTGAAAGTAGGGGTGCTCGGATTTTTTGCTGGTAGTTTTAACAATGCTTTTGTCTATCTATGCATCCTTTCATCAATAGTATAATCTAATGCAAATGAGAATATATTTTCTTCATCTTCAGTTCTACCCTTCCTTGCAGTCAGCCTTTCATTCAGAAAATTCCTGAGTACATGCGTTACCTGGAAAGAGTGAACACCTGCCTGCAACTCTAAGAACTTCTCAGAACGAACGCAAGACACATAATGGATACACGTTGTCGTAACATAAACAATAGCACTAGTTTCATTTCGCCATTCAAGTAATCGTAAAAAACCAGCATCGCAATCAAATATTCATAAGAGACAATAAAACATAATTTAGCAACATAATAAAAAGTGTGTAAACCTGATACGGCGCAAGAAGAGCTCTCCAGTCATGAACGTAGATTGCAGGTTTTCTTATTTAAAATAAATTAATCATATTTTTTGTCAAGCTGCACGTATTATGGGGCAGCAAAACTCTATCAATAATAAAAATAAAGTTTTGTAAATTTCTTGTCCCTGTCTTCTTCTTAAAACAAGTCGGAACTAAATTTATTGTCATGCAAAAGGAGTGCAATGACACAAAAATCTAATATTTATTTCTTATTCTCTAAGCGGATACTTGTTTAGTGCTACAACCTTTATCAAAAGGAATTTGTGCATAATAAATTTGTAACGTAGATATCTATATACAATCAATGTATAAACAAAAATTCGAAAAATGGTGTTACAATGATACCTATACCGCATCCAAAATAAAAATAAAGGCAAAATACAAGAAAAAGAAATTGCAAGATCCTTGCGAATGAAGTCAAGATTTGAATTGAAAAACAAGGCAAAAACAGTTTTAACTACTTCTCTTGAAGAACAAGACAACGTTACCTAAGATTGAAATAAAATGCTTTTGCAGTATTACACCGTAATTGAAATTTAATTTGGCCTTTGGTAAGAATTGTTTTGTACATAAATTATCAAAATTTGTGGAGGGAAAAATTGTAGTTCCACAAATATAGCTCTACAGCAAAAAAATTAAATTCAAGTGTTGTTTTGTCACTACCAAATTGTTCGACCTGCAATTCGTGAATTTTGTGTTATGTAAATGAATATCAAGAACTGATCGTATTTTATAAGTTTCATAAGTATAGTATCATCTTTTAATCTAGAGTCCCTCTCATCAAGTATGATAACAGGAAGTATTAGTTTCGTCCAGTAACACCTCGTATTCTGCGCCAATGGATTCCCGCAGCAGTAAAACCAGTTGCAGGGAATTCGTAAACAAAATTAATAACTCTTATAAAGGTAGACGGTGTAGGATTGCGACGGCGGTATGTGGAGAATGCCAAGAATGTCACAAAGACGGACTGTGGTCTTTGTAATAATTTGGCGACAGGATTGAATAACAATTTGTGTAAAAACAATAGGCACCATGACACTTGCTTTTTGCAAGCTATTCCTACTTATAAATAGTATATACTAGGGGCAACTCAGAAACATATCTGAGGGATAGAGGGGAATAAAGACAAGAATTTTAATACTCATTATCTACATCATAACGTCAGTACTGTTTCGGTAACTTAATTTCAAAAAATGTTTATTGCCTTAATCGATTTAAAATGTTCTAAAACGTTGAAAGTATAGTTTCAGCAAAGCACGTGTCATGATAACATTCGGGTATCGACTTCAAATTTGGAATACATAATCTTCTCTACAATATAATCAATAAACATATAATTTTCTTACATATTGTAAAAAGGGGACGCAAAGGGATGAGGAAATAGCGAGTGTTTTCTATGTTTTGGTCTTAAGTAATTATAACATTTTTGCAGAAAAAAGTAAATAAGGGTGGTTACGGGAGGATGAAAGTCAAAAAAGTTAAGATATGTTGGCATTAAGATTTGTGTGCAATATTGGAATTTACTATTAAATAACGGATTTGAAAAGGGCGATGTGGAAATTAGTGATTCTAACGGCAGCAGTTTTTTTTTTAGTTTTAGGAACTTTCACAGAGTAATTCAGTCGTAAATTTTTAACCACAGCGGGGAAGGTACACTATAAAAGTAAAATGCAGAAGAATTTTTTTAAAGAAGTTTAAAAGGTGGTTGAAATCAGTCTTAGCACCCGAGTAATTCGACGCTCCTGGTTCAAAGGATACGTCTGAGGTGAGCGCTGTTGCTGCATTTCATTGTCATTGTCAACCTTACCTGATTGTTGAAAGTCTTGTCTTGATTCTTCAAATGGAAACGGTTATAACACTTAAAACATCTTCAGAAAATGTTGTAGGTATTCATATACATTACAACACAAATACCAGCATTGACATGAAAACTTCTTTCGAATTTCCGCACACATATTTATCATAATTTTTAAATTACACGTGAATATTGCAACCGGAAACAGTACCAACTAGTAGCGACGTTTAAACCGCGATTCGTTTCCAACGTTTTCGTTTTGTTCTTGATTTTTTTCTAAGACTGAGAAAACAGCCTGAAGAGGCGGCCACAACGGAGCACCGCCCATCGCACCGCACCTCGCACAGCACATCGCCTGGACCATAGCCTCGCCCAGAGTCTGGCCTGCGGTGGCCATATCGACGCACCGCACATCACCTTTTCCAATTAATTTTATTAAATTCATGTTTAAAAAAGTGGCGGGTGCTTTGAAAATGTTCTAAAATCACAGTAGGTACATCTTAAAAATAAGCAAAGGAGAAAATTTGGTGAATGTTATAATCTTTTTACAGATATAATAAGATCGTTTTCGTGGATATATTGAAAATAGCCGGCGTGTGTGCGATGTACGAGGCTCAGAAAATAGCAAGCTCGAATCACTGTGCGAGACGAGGGTACAATGCTATGGTCCTAGGCGCTAGGCGGTGCGCCGATGTGGCCACCCGCATTTAAACCAATGTATCTAACACAGAAAATATACGCTACGTAGCGTATCTATTTGCTTCTCCGTCCCAGGCGAAGGGCGGTGCGATGTGCGGTGCGATGTGCGCTGCGATGTGCTGTGCGATGTGCGGTGCGATATGCGATTACGATCGCGGTTGTTTACACTAGAGTTCCTTTAGTGGGAGAGTTGTTGCAATTGCAATCAATGTCACTTGGGCCTTTGACCTCAGATTTATGTAAGTTACGAATAAGATCTTCTATCCTGTGGGGAAAAATTTTTAGAATATTTCTGTGGTAACGTAGGTATACAACAAGAGAATATTTTAAATTATAAAGAGAGACGAACTAATCATCTGACATCACGATATTTAAAAAATTAACGTGGGTGGAGGTGTGAGAAAGGAATGGCGGGTATTCAAGTTTTACAGATTAAAATTAATTCCAGCGCCTTCACCAAAAGTCAAAAATATCGATTAAAAACATTTCACAAAATAAACTATCATTTACTTTTATAAGCCATTATTTCTTTGCCGATTTTGCATTACAGAGATAGCTAGATATTTTCTATCTTTGGCCGTTGACTGGCGTATTTATAAAGACTTCTCACGGCTATAGCTTTATGTCCTGGAAAACAGATGGCTCTGATGCATTGCATTTTATCTCCGGAAAGCGCATGGTGAGCCAAAAATGTGTCAAAAGTGACAGCCGTGAGCAGTCTTTAATAATATATCAGTCAACGCTTTGGCCCCCCGCAAAAAATTTGAGGTTTCCATGGAAACTGTATGGCAAATTAGAGGTTTTTGTATTTAGGTGATTTATGTCAAATTAAATAAGAAATCTTATTAGACGTGAATGTGAATAACATTATCGAATACAGTGACCGGCAGAAAGTGGGACACAAATGGAAAACTTTTTTATTATTAACTTCTCAGAAAATTTTATTCTTGATAAAAGTTGGTGCGTCATTTCAAACGCAAAACGCACATGTCAAAATTTAAATATCTCTTTTTGGATACGAGGTAGATTCAAAAATGTCAAAATAACTCAAGAGTAAAGTACCCTTATTTTTTAAAATGCGGTAAAAAGTTACTTACAAAAGTTGTTTGGAATCAAAGGTGGATGTCAGATTTAAAGTAACAGCCACGTAGTCAAAAAAAAAATTTAACTTTTTTTGTATTTTTCTCGACCTCCCTGTGTATTAAAAAAAAAGCAAATACCGCAAGCGCAACTTATCATCGGATAACACATGAATTTGCTACTAAACTTTAATTTTGTTCGATTATCAGCTAGAAATTTAAATTAATCGAAGTCAGAAAATATGGCAATAAAATAATGACACTGTCGTTTCAACTTTAAAATTCAAAAGAAAAATGTAAAATACTTATTACACATTAGTTTTCAAGCATTAGTTGCAGCCGAGGTTGCAGCTGCCCGATTATTAGAGATAACCAAATACCTGGTATGGCGAAACTAATATGGTGTTTAGCGCGTTTAGCGCGCATGCTAGCAAGAAGTGTAAAATCTCTGGGAATTACTTCAAATGACTCCGGCAACACAAAATGTTCTGCAGAATTATTATTACAGAAAACACTAGAGAAAACAGCAAAGATGTCCTATAGAATAAATGTAGAATATAAATCAATAAAGTAACATCTGTGATATATGATAATTATTAAGTATTTGCTAAAATCTAAGTAGAAGTAATTTATGTAGATCGTAGATCAATCTTCAATAGCTGATATAATTATTGGAACTGGCCAGAAACTAGAGCAGAGGATACCTACATTAGAAGACTTTGACTTTGTCTATACATTGTTCGGATGTGTTCTAGATTTGTTTAGTATGTATATACCTCACTTCGCGTGTATCTCAGACTGACTTTACATACATATTGTTACTAAAAATGCCTCTAAAGTTGTTATATCAGCATTCAATGAACATGTTTCCACTGTTTTCTAACCTACTCAAAGATTTAGCAGATATATTTTAAGTTTCAGTATTCTACTTACAGTTTTACAATTTTTATGATTAGTTTAGAGGCATTTTCCATCACATCTTTGTTGACCTGAGGCCCCCAGGGCCCATTTTCCTTTAGTTGTCATTGTTTTCCCTGCAAAGCTTCCATAACTTTCTAGAAAGTTTGCTAGAACTTTAAGATTTGTGAACTATCATTGGCCAGGAATATTCTAGAGTATTATCCAGTCTTCCTTTTGAGTATACAGGGTGAGTCTGAAATAACTGGCATCCTTTTTTGGGTAAGAGGGATGGTCATTCCGAACAACTTTTCTCAATAAATTTTTTCTTATCGCCGAAATTTTTCTCTAATTTACCCACCTAAAATGCCCCCTCTATGAAGACACGGCACTTACGAATAGCGTAAACTCGGTCTCAAAATACTATACTAGTTGATGATTTACCATTTTCTACTCGGTTGTTGGCAGGGCGCCAGTGCCGTGTTTTCATAGAGGGGGGATTTTGAGGGGATGAATTATAGAAAAATCTCGGAGCTAGGAAAAAAGTTTATTAAGAAAAGTGGTTCATGTTTATGTTTATGTATATGTTTATTACCCAAAAAAAGGATGCCAGTTATTTCAGACTCACCCTGTATAAGCCCTGGGAATGGACAAGTATACTTAGGAATGAAAAATAATTTTTTGCCTTGGAATTTGTAAAACATGTCTAGATAATCACGAAACCCAACCAACAGATTTTTTTTACCATTAGTTTGCTCAAAAATTGAAAAAAACGGTCGCAAAAGTAGGGAATGTGACGTCACGATCCCTAATTTCAATAAGTACCTGCTATTTTCTTAGTACTTATTTCGTCTTTTTTTATATAACCAAGCATTCCCAGGCAAATTATTAGATTCAGTTTGTATGCGCCTGATGAGAAATAATCAAATTTCGTAGCATTTCAATGAAATATTTGGATTTTACTGATCCCATTCTGAACTTATTAGATGCCCCCTATAAAATATGACAGATGACATATTACTCAATGCTTTAAAGAAAATCGTCGGCAACGCCGCACTTTGCATATAACCTCACTTTCGCCCGCGGAACGCCGAAACCAAGGTTAATAACCTTAGTGAAAACTAAATAAATTCTATTCTCAGTTTTAAAAGAATCTTGCTGTGAATACTTTATTTTTTCGGTTTATAATGAAGACAAGATTTGTTAAAGCTTGTCCTGATAACTTGCCTTGCATAGATTTTGATATGGTGTGTCAATTTTATCAATAAAAACGGGGAGCAAAACATGGAGAAATGAAGAGGTATGTTTGTTATTTGATTTGTATATTGTTTTAATATTGCTTAATGATGATGATATAGCTTAAATTCTGGTTTTAGGTAGACTAGAGAATAAATATTATGGTAACAATGTTATTGGAGACACGCAGAGGAAAGAACATAGCAATGAATGCATAATGCCCGGTTAAGGCAAAAATTACCCCCGAGCACAAAATTAATAAGAAAAATGTTAACGATACTGTGGTTAAAAATGAAGAAATTCAACTGAATAGTTGTGGAAGTAGGTATATTATGTTGTAATTACCCAACATAAGCAGATTAGTCCTAAATTATGCACATACCACGATGTACGAGGATCATACATCGTGGCACATACCTACGTAGATACAGCTTTTTGTGCTTCTAGTTTAGTTGCTAGTACAGTAAAGAAATACTTATTGTGTATATACCTATAGTTAAGATATGGGGGAGGGGGCGTGGGGGTGTCGCACAGCCCAATGTTGAAATCGATTATCAAAACAAGAAATCATGCGTTTGTAAAAACGATCGTTGATACCTACATGTGAAAACCATGATTCAGAACTAATTTAAATAATCTAAAGTCAATGCAAGTTCGACAGCAGAGTTTCATTCGATATCAAGTGCTTGACCGTCAATGACTTTTTGCGGGTATTTTTTTCTTGTATGATCTAATGAAGTATTTAATTAATTAAGTCCGTAGTAGTACACTTTGTCGCATCCATTTTGATGCGGAAAGTTGTACTTTTCTGCACTAGTGACATTAACTTTGTCAACTAATAGAACTAAGCACGCTTGTAAAATTACCTAAAATTACCTACCTTACAGGATTTAGTTGACAAAGACATACCGACATACCTCAATAATTATTATACATTGGAGTAGTATGACAGAAGATTTTTGGCAAAAATCAAAACATATTACAAGGAGGGACTGCCTGACATGTTAAAAAACGAAAAATGCCCTGTATCTCCAAAACGAATCAAGATTTTGAGATTCAACTGCTTTCCACTGCCATCAAAAATCGAGCACAGTACACCTACCTACTCTTTGTCTATCTCTTCGCAGAATAGAAGAAACCCCCCAAAAAAACATCCAGTTTGTTGCACTCTGTGCATGCGACATGAAAACTATTATTTGATTTTGGAATATTTTCACTAAATTTAATAGATAACTTATTTGGGGTTTTGCCATAGAATGCAAAATAATGTTTTTTTTTCTTGCAAATTAAATAAATCTTAATTTTTGGCCGGCTGCTGCATTATATTTTTTTATTTTTAACTTCCATTAACCACAATCACAAAATATGCTTATGAAAATTTATTTTCCAGAAAAAATAGGTATATAATATGTATAGTGAAAAAATCCTAAAGAATTATGTCATTTTTTATTAGGATGCTTCGGCAATCAATATAATTTACCTAAATGGGTCTAAAATAATTCAAGCTATGACAATAAAGTTTTTCGACTGAAAACTTGGCTTTATTGCGTTTTACATGTTATGTTTCTAACATCACCAAGAACTGGCACCTTCTCTAATACTCTAGCGTTACACTTTTGAACCGATGCAGGTCTAACTACTAACTTAATTCTGTAAGTAAGGGCTCATGAAATTAAAGTAATAAATTTTTTATATTCGGACCAGGTATGTGCTTGACGTCTAGAGGATTGACTTTTCTCAGTTTAGTTTATAACCAATCAATGCTGTTGATTAACACTAGCACAGAATAAATAGCTTCACAACAGAAGCGTCCATAAGGACGTGTCAAAAATAAGCGAGCCTCCATTTCAATTTACAGGAAAATAACCAATAACTTGTACATAAATTTGGTCCTAATACAATCTCTTTGCAATGTGGATTAATGTAAAATCAAACAAAATGCACAATGTTTATCCCTTTAGAAGATATTTCGCGTCAAAGCGAGCATCCTTTTGACACATGTCCTTATGGACGCTTCTGTTGTGAAGCTATTTATTCTGTGACACTAGGTATTGAGGCTAAAATATCATCAGTTTCTTCAAACAACTAGCAGTCGCTGGAATATACTTGATAACAAGTAAAAAATCGTTTGGCAGAGCCACTAATCTAAAATCGTCAGCTAAAATGTTACCCCTGGTTGGTTCTTTATTCTCTTTAATATATCAGCAAGTCTAGATATCTAATTTGTGCAAGTTCAGTTAGGTACTTACGAATTGTGTCGTTTTATAGATAAAATCGACTTGTTTCCAATAAAAAAAAAGTTTTGTAAACCAACCAGCATAACGTCCGAATCATCAATACCAATACCTAGTGCTCCCAGCATTTTCCTCAGCAAAATAGAATGGTTCATTTCCGTCATGGATTATTAGAATGAATGGTGAAAATAGTTCAAATCATAAAAAATAAAAGCTTGTAAAACACGCGGGCCGCGGGATCCGATGTTCCGATTTGTGACGCCACAAAATAGGATATGTTTATGTTCTCGCAGGCTGACAGCTTGGCATTGAGGTGCGGCGTTGCCAAACCTGGTGCCACGGCGGTAAATTTAGGGAAAAATAAAATCCAACAGGCAGTTACGTATATTGAACTTTAAAAATTAATTGCGGCAAAACGGGGGCGAAAAAAAAATTAAAAAAAATACAGCAAGTATATCTCACCCAATACTATCCGATGAGCAAATAAAAAAAAAGTGGTGTATTAGTCCATTGGGCCTGGAAAAAGTGAAAGGTTAGAAAGCGATTTTTTGCGAATTTTTGAGCTGAAAGAATATTCTTGGACAGTGACAGTAATCAGTAATCTGACAAGTTTATTTGTGATTTTTGAAGGCTAAACAATAAAGGTGGTAACCAAGGCAACGGGTTTGGACTGTGATTGTTGAGATTCAGTACAATATTTGTAGAGATTCATCTAGTTTGTTACGCCCATGTCGCCCATGGAATCTTTCTCAAATTATTCTTGATCTACAAAATTGGTGCGACTTCTGAAAAATTATCTTTTCTGTTGAAAGATTACATTATTGTCCTAACTCTCCCAATCCAGGAACCCTAGAACAAACTATATAAAATAATAAGAATATACAGTGTGTAAGATCGGACTTTTCCGAGAAGTACCTATATTTTTGAAAACTTTTGTTTGCAAAATGAATAAGAATAAGATTTTGTGGTTAGAAAAATGAAAATGGTACACGACTGAAGTACACGCGCGGCCCTTGAAATCGTTCCAATACGTGCGGACGCAAAGGCGTTCAACTGACAACGTTGCAATTACCCCTCCCCTCTCTCGCGGTTTGAAAGCCAGCGTTAACCTCAAAGGCGTAAGTGACGGCAAATCTAACATCTTATTACGAGACATTGCCTTACGTGACATTGCCAGTTACAGTCCAAAAAATAGTAAATTCGTTGCTGTAGGTTGGCCTTAGATTGCCTGAATAATAGTGGAAAATCTTACAACCTTGACCACGAATATTGGCGGCTTTTTTTCGCAAAAGTCTTTCGACAACCTCGAATAGAGCAGTTCTAAAAATCGAAGGAGGTGGTAAATCTCTTAATTGATTGTCGTACTTTCCTCCGGTACCAAAAAGAACCTCGAAAATCCGATATCTAAGAGAAATTCCCGATTCACGATTAACCACTTTCGAGAAATGGGATGGCTGTACAATCAACGAAACCGACGGAAAATCCTCTGAAACCACTATTGAAAATTGCTTGTTTTTTCTTATTTCTCGATTTTTCGGGGGCCCGGGAAGCATCAGAACCTCACCCGAAGACTCCAGGGTAGCTTTAAAAATATAATAACACAATTATACTTAGATATTATACCTTAATTAACTAATACCACTTTGACAATCAAAGAAATCCGCGTAATTTCACGTTACGTGAATCTCAAAACACCAAGGAACTGTGTAAAACTTTAAATCCACTTAGAAATTATTATGATGATAATGCAGCCATTTATTAACCTATTTTCGTTGACTGGTATGTGAATACGTCAGTTAACGCAATTTTTATTTTCTACGGAGAGGAGCGGGGTGGTACGAAGGAATTTAGGGGAAGTTATTGTCGCAACGTTGCCGCACTTACCCGAAATTCTTGATTTCTTGCTCATTTCTCGTGCCTAGTGGAACGATTTATGAGACCGCGCGTGTACATAGCTATCTTTTATGTGGTAGGTACCTACTACCTGTACGAAGTTAACATAGGTGACAGATGACTTCCTGTTCTAAAACTCCTTAGAAGTTCTAAATAGGCGCACAACTCGAAATGATGTTCCTGTGCAGTTGTACACCATTGGTGATACGCTCATGCGGCGAGTGGCGGGCTTATCTGGCGGCGACCCCGCTGGCCTCAGACAGCGTGTTTTTCGCGTTATCTCGCGATTCCACGAACGCAACACGCGCTCGTATTCACCGCGACAACGGACACCGCGCGCGGCCCTAAACCGGAAGCGGCGATATCTGGACACCCGGAAGCGCACTCGCGTGGTCGCCTGCCCGCCAGATTATTGGTTTATAATTAACTCGATCCGATCGACCTCTTAGATGATCCCGCCCTATACACGGTAATGTTTCATTCTATCCACTTAGGCATATTTATTTAGTATAACGAGAGCCACAGCCCACCTATAGCGAACATAAAAGAGATAAAAACAAACAATACCGGTTAACAGTTAAATGGTCTAGTCCTATTGGTTCAAAACTATTTTCAACATCCATGCAGTTAACCAGCATCCAAAATCTAAAGGATTGCGCAGTTATTTTCGTGAATCGTTCATCGTTTTGGTTGGTGGATATATAGGAAGGATCGTAGGAACTGACCAAGTTCACTATCACTATACCGAGGAACGAGACATCGATAAGTTAATTTTCAAACAAGAGTGTAACTGGAAAGATGTGTAAAGTGCCACCTAGTTAACCATCTATCAGGAACTTAATACATCAAAAATCAGAAAACTCAGATGAGAACGACTCATAGACCGCAGATCTATCACAGAACCAGAAAAACAAGCACATATGAACCAACTCTTTTTGCCATTCACCCAGGTAGAAATCAACTAGAATCTGAAACTGAGATATGAAGATTAACACTGTAACAGTTACCGCTGTGAAGTTTAACTTTAGCAATGTCTCATTATTGTAGGCGCACTGAGAGATTGCGTCCGCGGAGAAGCGGGGAGCGCGGAGAACGATTTGTCGCTATTGGCCGACTGCAACAGTGCAAAAAATGCACCGCGCTTTCGTATTCGCAATTAAAAATAGAACCAAGGCGAGGTTCAGAGGACTGATTATCCCTAGGTGTGCGCGCCGAAATCTATTAGTTTTGAAAACTATAAATTTCGACGTGCACGCCTAGGGATAATCAGTCCTCTGAAACTCGCCTTGGTTCTATTTTTAATTGCGAATACCAAAACGCGGTGCATTTTTTGCACTGTTGCAGTCGGCCAATAGCGACAAATCGTTCTCCGCGCTCCCCGCTTCCCCGCGGACGGAATCTCTCAGTGCGCCTACAATACTAATTTATATCGTATGGCACCTCAATTTTCATCGTATAGAATTATTGTGTATATGGTCAATAAAACCGTGAAAACAAATTGCAGATTTATTGTAAAATATTTTTCTGACAAAGCTGTCAAAAACAACATAAAGGAATATGTAGTTTTTTTATTTGTTTAACTTTTATTATTATTGTTGTGGTGTGGTAATTCGATGAGACTTTGAAAAGCTCTACAACTTTTTTAAACGATTTAATTCAATTTTGAGGAGAAGCCGACAAAATACCATTTATTTCTGATGAGCTTCTGGACTTTTAGATATATACTTTTTAATTATTGTTTAGCAGCCGTGGACAATAATATGTAGAATACTCCTCGGAATACTCATTATTGTACAACAAAGCTGCTACATGATAGGCTATTGTTTTGGTTTATTGGAAATTTTTAAATAGCCAAACTGCTAGCAGTTGAACCATAAAGCCCACTAATAGAAAATTTGAGGGGCCTATAGTTATACAGTGTAAAAGAAACAAAAATTATGTCCTAGCTCTCTCCTCCATGCACAGATTGTTTATTATTTGTTATATTTTATACAGATTTGGTTATAAAAGACACATTAGCCAGCACGCAATCATGAAAATTGTGAAAGAAGAATTCAAACCCCTATGGATTGAAGTTGGTACTTCGTGCTTGGCCAAAAAATAATAAAAAATCATAGTAACAAAAATAAAAATAATTGCACTTCGATTTGTAATAAGACCAAACACTGTTTCAATATTTTCTTAATAAAAAAAATATTTTAGATAGATATGCCAAGTGCTACTGTATAAAAACTGAAGCATAGCAAGAAAAGTCGAAGAAATGCAGGAGTTTTCGATTCCATCCCTTCCCAAAACCTACAACAAGAAATGGAAATGTTTACTATTGATAAAATTATGTGGCAATAATAGTTCTTTTGATATTAATAATATTTCGAAGAACAAGTATACAGGGTGTTCCGCAAATACTTGGAGAAAGTGTTCTAGGTGGTTTTAAGGGGGTTTTCATGTAAATTTGTTCGATTTAAGTCTCCTCTGCAAAGTTATTCCAGCCTTAAGAGTGACAAAAAATTCGGTTTTCATTTTTGTTCTTAAGAACAGTTATTTAAATCTAGAAACTTGAATTTTTGGATACGTTACCAGAATTTCTTTCGTATTCTGTAATATGATTAATTTAGACACTTTTTTATTGTTTTATTTTTTCACTAACTAATAACTGGAAATAACTTAATGCGACTTTTTATTGAGTATTTAAACACAGTACAGTTATGGACACTTACGATTACGTAAAAACATAGTAAGCAGGTGTTATTTTTGTCGCTTTCATATTTTACTGCTTACGGGCGCGGCAGGCCGGAAATATTTTTCCCACATTCAAAAACAATTAAATAAAAAAAGTTTAAAAATTGAAAATGGTAGGCAGGGGTCCAATTTTTTTTTATTTAATGTGTTTGAATGTAGATAAAACAGGAACTCTTTAAAATAAGGGGACCCAGCAATCGAGGTACCTGTTATATTAAGATTCTCCAATAAAATGGCACATTTGGCATCACTGTTACCATGCAATAGAATATGGAAAGAATAGGCCTCACCCTGGATAAGGCAATATTATGATCTTTGATAAGCCTGTGTAGGTATCCTTACTTTATAGAGTCCCTGAGATAAAAGTATTCCCTCGCGCTCGTAAACAGTAATAATACGAAAGTGACAAACATGACACCCGCCTAGGTACTATGTTTTAAAATAAAATATTCCGTTGTGACCTAAAGTACAGTGTTTGAAGCCCTATCGTTTAAAAAAAAACTCGATCAAAAACGGATGAGAAATATACATTTTATGGGGTGTACCGGTTTGAGGAGGGTCACACTGTATGTTCCAAACATTTCGCCATAGCCGAAGATTTCACTGATGATAGTTCAGATCCTGTTAAGACAATCAATATGTTTTCGTGTTTGGTATCATCAGATTTAAATTTGAGGATATCAGTGTAGGAACAGACTACGGATTTAAAAATACCAGATATAGCAACTTTGACACACATGATACTGATGTAGATTATGATATTTCTTTCGGGCTTTTTCTCGCCCACCCTACACTAGGTACCGATTTTTGTAAAAACTTATATCTACCTGTTGTGTATGTGTGGTTGCATAGTGTGAGCATGCGGGGCAGGACCGGAAGTCGAAGTCGGAGGAAGACAGTTGTCGCTTGCCCACTACCACTTCCGCCTCGACCCTTTTTCTGGTTGTACATCGCCGTGTGTATCGTATCTATTCTGGAGTAATAAATATTGGAGAACACGTCAGGTGTGTTATTTAATGTCCCGTGGTTCGGCGGTACCTACACAACACTACCTAATTAAAATTTCAGAAGATATAACTACAGACTACAGTCAGACACAGAGCAAAGGTAGTTCCTATATAAAACTTAGCAATAATGTTTGTTTTCACAAATTTGGCTACAAGTATAATCCAGCCAGATTATGTAGGGACTCATATACAGTGTGTCTGGATTTTCAGGTTAACTCCACTAAAATCTAAGTAGACTGGGGGAATTTTTTGTGGCTCTTCTTTCGCTGGGCAGACAATAGTTTACTACCATTTTTAAATAAAACATAATTTTCATCATGGTAACCACCATGTTTTTTTAAAACGTGAACCAAACAAGTATATACCAATATTTTTAAAATATGAATGTTTCAGAATAGTTCATCGTACATACATAACATAAACATAACCATAACATAAATGATCTAAAATGAAATGATTCATTCAGTTGCTATACCTAGGTATGTTTGCGAAGATGTAAAACCAGAATGCAACTACCAGCAGTTTCTATAATAGGACGGGTATTGCTAACTTTTGACCAATGATAGAATAGACATTTAAAAATGATCAAATACATAATGATCGTGACAACAGAAAACAAGCTTTCCATACAAAATCTGGCCTGAAGACACCAAAAACTTGCTAGGCAAAGTGCGAATGCTGTATACTGTATGCATCATAAACGTAGGTTACTAGGTTCATCTGCTAGTTGCGTATACACAAAGAATAATCGCTATGTCATTAATTTTATTATGGGTTTATTTTCCAACCGCACAAATAGTTTATAAGTCGGTGCTTGTTGCTTCACGCTACTTTTACTTGGCTCGTTAAGCCGCAACTGATTTATGTGTGTTTATGCTGCAGCTTACTGTTCACCTTAATTAGGTATACGTCGTAGACGATATTCAGGACACCCCGGTTGCAGCATTTTTTAAATCCCGCTTTCGCAACAGCGCGCTCGTTGGTTCTTTCTCTGCATTATTCACTCGTCAGCCTATCTGCGGCTAATTAAGTAGTAGATTTCAAACTGGGTTATAGTAGGTATCCAGGAATCTAAACCAAAAATATGATCTGAATACTAAGGTATTCAAGCATTGAGTTATACAAGATTCTGACACCCCACTGTATAATTCTGGGTGATCTTTCTACAAGAAAGATCTTATTTTGCACTTTTGAAGATTAGAAAAAATTATCGAGAAGAGGGAAAGCTGTTTATCAGTTTTCGAATGTTTCAAGTGTTTTAATACTGTTCGTAGATAGTATAATAATTTACTACAGATATTTTAATTAAATCCTAACAATAAACCTAATAATTGTTCGTCCAGGCTGATTCATTAAAATACCTTTGAGGTGAAGATAAGTTTCTTCCTTATTACCGAGAATTGAAAGAAAGGCAAGCTCCAGGTCCAGGTAATTTACGACTGATTAAATTAATAAATCTTCAATAAAATATGATTATACGTGTTTTATTGCCTGTTTAATACCAACAGAAATGTGTAAATTGCCTCTACCTATCAACACATCTGAAAAAATCTTGACTTGACTTGGAACCACAATTATTGAGAAGGTAATTAAAGATAAAAAGTGACTGCGAGTAACAAATTGGGATCCATTTAATTTTTAATTGGGTTTTTCGCCACCAAACTGATTGAAAGACAACTTTTTCAAGTTGCCTCGAAAATTCATAAATTCCTAACACTGAATTAACGAAACTTTAAACGTGTAACTCAAAAAATAACTTCAACAAATTTGTTTTCTGAGCTTTCGGAGGATAAATCTTCCTCCTTTCTCAAAGATCATGTCACGTCAAAGTGAAGTGAAGTGAAGTGACAATCACTTCACTTTGACGTGACATGATCTTTGAGAAAGGAGGAAGATTTATCCTCCGAAAGCTCAGAAAATCAATCAATCTGTCACTTCACTTTGACGTGACATGATCTTTGAGAAAGGAGGAAAATTTATCCTCCGAAAGCTCAGAAAACAGATTTGTTGAAGTTATTTTTTGAGTTACACGTTTAAAGTTTCGTTCATTCAGTGTTAAGAATTTATGAATTTTAGAGGCAACTTGAAAAAGTTGTCTTTCAATCAGTTTGGTGGCGAAAAACCCAATTAAAAATTAAATGGATCTGTTTGCGCCACAAATAAATTTTAGAAAATATCTACAAATTGGGATATTACAATAAATACTTAAAATTTAAGTTTTTGTGTGTTTTTAGAATCTTGTTAGAGAAAGTATAGTCTACATCACGTCCTAGTATATTTCACTTGTATGGAACATAGGCCATTCTATAACATGTTGTGGAATATCTCTCTGACCTAGAAAGTTTGTTGAGTAGTATCATTATTGGATTCAGAAAATTATACAGAATGGAAACATATCGTAATACACAGGGAAAATCACGGGAAAAAATCAAGTGTTAATATCACCCCCATCGGAAACCTTGAGGCCAGAAAATAATTGTTTATATCTTATAGCATGTATAAGAATCCACTATAAAAGTAGTGGTTTCTTCTATGCTTAGGTATAGTTAGATCAGTTAATACAGATTGAAATTATATTATCTGTCGATAAATGATAAATTATTCATTATTTTCTTAAAAGTTAGTTATGTCTAATAATAATCTCTTGGTAACCTATAAATACATATTATTTTTATAAGCTTTTAATTAACTTGCCCTGTTAGTATGTATGTAGGTGCGTGGGTCGAATCTTGCAAGCTGAATTAGAACCCCTTCTTGACATCCGATTGAGCTGAAATTTTGAATACACCTTTTTAGTTCTGGTGACGATACGATATGCAATACTCAATATTGTAATTCTTTCAAAATGGCCGTCGCCACAAGATGGCGGATTACATTTTCTTTACAACCCCCTTAATATGAATATCAAATGAAAGGGCTTGAAGAGTAGAAAACGATAAATTTAGTGACATCACACTAAATTCAATATGGCCGCCTCTCCAAGATGGCGGATTACCTATTTGATACCCAACATGGATATCAAATGAAATGGTTCAAAGTGTAGAAAACGATAAGGTGAGTGACATCATGCTAAATCCAATAAAGCGGATGCCCCAAGATGGCGGACTAAATTTCTTTACCGCACTCCTGACATGGGGATCAATTAGGTACTAAAAAGCACTAAATAAAATAAAAAACCTATTTAAAAACAAGCTTTTATTTAAGCCATGTACAAAAAGCTTGTCGCGCAAAATGTTCATAGAAGTAGGTAGGTACCAATTTATTTTATCGGTTGATTGATAAGCAAGTACATGCCAGTTCGCGTGACAAGCTTTTTGATTTAAAAAAGCTTGCCGCAGTTGGGCATTGAATTACCTTAATGAAAACCCAAACTTATTTTATCCGTTTTAGTACATGACATAAATAAAAGCTTGTTTTTAAAAATGTTTTTTTATTTTTAATTTAGTGTAGTTTTTCGATCTGATTTGTCTATTTATTGATACTATTTGTTTAAATTAGCATCTCCAAAAGAAAAGTTTTGAGTTAAAATTTGTTATGAATTTCGATAAACACATCTCATAATTTACCTAATATAAAATTAATTTACGGTGACAGTCTTGATTCCACAAATGGAAACACTCATGGGAGCCCATAGCGGGGGGCAAGGGGGGGGGGCACGTGCCCCCCCCCTGGAGATTCTCAAAATCCCTTCGCGATATATTTTATATTATTATAGTTGAGGAAAAGATTATTTTCATATCCTTCCAGGAATACAGGGTGTCCCTAAATTAGCCTGCCATAATTTACCAGCGTGTTCTACGACCTAAAAAAATGAAAAAAGTTCCTATAAAGATGGTCTTAAAAATTCCCCCCCATTATAGCCCCGAAAAGGGGCAGTTTCACAAACGGTTTTTTCCAAATTTTTCCAGAACGAACAAAGATAACATTCTGAAATTTGGTATGTGATGTACCTGTGAGATTTGACATTTAACGGGGTAGTTAGACATTCTTAATCATAGGCGTCCTAAATGGGGGGTTAAGGGGTTAAAAATACCCTAAATATTTTGTGTGTCCTTTTTCCCCAAATTTGTTGCGAAATTATAAAATTTCAGGGTATTCTACGAAAAAATGGTGCTCTTGTTGAACTTTGATAGCGTGCACCGTTTTCGAGTAAAATCGTATTGAAATTTTTTTGGAGAGGGCCATGAAAATTCGTATTAGAAATTAGCCTGCCATATTTTACCAGCGTGTTCTGCGACCCAAAAAAATGAAAAAGTTCCTATAAACATGCCCCCTAAGAGGGCTATAGCTCCCGAAATGGACACTTTGGCAAACGGTTTTTCTAAATATTTCCAGAACGAGCAAAGATAAAATTCTGAAATTTGGTATGTGACATACCTGGAAGAATAAACCATGAAAAAAGCGCAGAAAAAATTTTGGGATATTTTTAACCCCTTGACCCACCTCATTTGGGACGCTTATGATGAAGAATGTCAAACTCTCTCTACCTCGGTAAACGTCAAATCTCACAGATATATCACACACCAAATTTCATAATTTTATCTTTTATCTTTGTTCGTTCTGGAAATATTTAGAAAAAACCGTTTGCCAAAGTGTCCATTTCAGGGGCTATAGCCCTCTTAGGGGACTTTTTTGAGGCCATGTTTATACGAACTTTTTTCATTTTTTTGTATCAAAAAACGTGGTGGTAGATTATGGCAGGCTAATTTCTAATAGGCATTTTCATGGCACTCTGCAAAAAATTTTCAAAACGAGTTTACTCGAAAACGATGCATGCTATCGAAGTTCAACAAGAGCACCTTTTCTTCGTAGAATACCTTCAACTTTCATAATTTTGCAAAAAATCTGGAAAAAAGTATACAAAAAAAATTTAATTTTAACTCCTGAACCCCCTATTTGGGATTCCTATGATTAAGAATGTCTAACTATCGCTACCTCGGTAAATGTCAAATTTCACAGGAACATCACAAACCAAATTTCAGAATTTTATCTTTGTTCGTTCTGGAAATATTTATAGAAACCCGTTTGTGAAACTGCCCCTTTCGGGGGCTATAGCCCCATTTTTTAGGCCATGTTTATAGGAACTTTTTTCATTTTTTTAGGTCGTAGAACACGCTGGTAAATTATGGCAGGCTAATTTCGGGACACCCTGTATAAAACAAGTCTCTGAAATATTTTATACAAAATTTGACTGGGCCACAATCACATAAACCAATTATCGATTCAGAGGTAGGTAGTTCTAAAAAGAACAAGGTTAGATGAGATAATTTTGCCCCCCCCCCCCCCTAAAATATTTTCTATGGGCGCCCTTGGAAACACTTGAGACACCTTGAAAAGCACCAACATTTTACTTCTGGACTTTTCGGGGAATTCCGCACACACCATTCTCATTGTTTTTAAATTACACGAGAAAATTGGTTCCAATATTGGTTCCTAATCGTAAAAATTAGGGAAATAAGTTGAAGTTTTGACTTTCACTGCATAGTTTTAAAGGTGGATTCCGCGTGACGAAAAAAAAATCTGTCTTGTTCAGTTTTCACGGCTATCTACATAGTTTTGTGCTCCCGAGCAGGTGGAATTTGCACGTTCTCGATTCGCGATGACGTAGCGCCATTGGAGCTACATAGCTCCAGGCGGGACGACGTTCCCGAGCACGTATGAAAGGCCTTGCCACTGGCGAAAGCCGGCCAGTGACGTGCACTTAGATTAAACATTTCTTATTTTCTCATATATTACACGAAAACTGTAACTGACCGACAATTTATTGGAGCGAAATATAAGAAAACTTTGGTAGCTGCTATGTTAGACGGATGTTTGTTCGGATAAACGGTGACAATAGTTTTACGTATTAAGTACCAGTGTTTAGGTAGGTTTGCTCATTCGGCTATGATATCACACTGACATTTTGGAATAAAGTATATCCGAGGGTTGCTTGATTTGCATCCATTGGATAGATATGAAATTATATATCCGTTCAGTTAAAGGGAATTGTCTACTTCTCAATTCTGTAGGTCTTAAATAAAATGGCACATACACTGTAGGAGTACAAAAAATAGTAATAGTATTTATTGGCAATAATATTATCAAGATTTTTTTCTAAAATTTATTTGTGGCGCAAACACTTCACTTTGACGTGACATGATCTTTGAGAAAGGAGGAAGATTTATCCTCCGAATGCTCAGAAAACAAATTTGTTGAAGTTATTTTTTGAGTTACACGTTTAAAGTTTCGTTCGTTCAGTGTTAATAATTTATGAATTTTCGAGGCAACTTGAAAAAGTTGTCTTTCAATCAGTTTGGTGGCGAAAAACCCAATTAAAAATTAAATATTATCAAGATTTGTCTTAAAATCCAGAAATCTTAATTTATGGAAACTTAGATTTATTCTGATCCCGCTTCTAATTCTCATAGGAAAAAATATACAGGGTGTTCCCCATCAACACCAAGCAATTTTAAGAAGTGGATACTAAGGCGATTTTATGAAGAAAACTTCATATAAACATGAGATCCAAAATGCTTTATTCTAGACTACAGGGCGTTAAAAGTTGAACATAAAGAAATTTTACTTTTAATATTTTCGAAACATTTAAAAATACGCCAAAGAAATAATGACCAAAGATTATCACAAGCGGGTTAAAACGGGGACAGTTTCAGCTCATTCAAACTTCACCTGCGTTCCTTTAAACGTTTCCAAAATATGAAAATAAAACCAACTTTGTAGTTCAACGTTTAACACCCTGTATATCGAGAACTGAGCATTTTAAGCCACCCGTTTAGATAAAGTTTTCTTCATAAAATCGCCTAAGCAAGAGTCTCTTCGAGCTACTCTTGAACTCTTGACATGTAAGCAATTTTGATGATCCAGTGAACAAATCAAGGTTACAGAACAACAGTGCAGTGGCGCACCCAGGGGGGGGGGCCGGGGGCCTCGGCCCCCCCCAGACCTTCCATATTTTAAAAATTCTCGAGGGTGGTATCGCAGATGTACTGTCCGCTGTGCGACCCTCGGCAATTATTGCGCACTGACTGGCTAATATCTAATCTTTTTTCAAATTTTGGAAATTTCTTTGAATCATAAAACATTTTTTATGTACTACGTCAAGCTTTTTAAGTTGACTCAGGGCCGTAGTCAGGGGGGAGCTGCCTGGCAGAATGTTTGTCCTGCCTGAGCCACAGGTTCACCTCACCTCACCAGAGCCGTAGATAGGGCGCTGCACCATTGAGAAAAAAAAAAGAGTTTCATTGAAACTGAATTTGCCCTTAAATTTAATAAAAAAAATTGCCGTCGGCGCATTTTAGTATGCAGACACCTCTAAGTACACTTTTTATTGCCCGCTTAAAAAAAAAACAATAATCTTTATTGTCCGGTTTTCAAACAAATTTAAATTTACCTATACCTAACTACACAGACAGAAAATTATAGACATAATGTGGCCCTTTGAAACAATATGATAATCACAAAATCGTGTTCAGTGTTATTATTGATAATTACTAGATTTTTGTGAGTTAAAAAGTATTCTTGCTTACTGCATAAACGATTATGGGCCCGAATAATTAGCAAAAAAATTTTCATGTTCATATTATATTTGACCTTGAAAATTTCACAAATTTTCGCCTGCGGCGCGATTTGTATCTAATATCGAAGGTTAAATTCCTTTTTTTTACCCCCCCCCTCTCCCCACCGACAAAGTACCGTCCTCTAGGTACCTCTCCCTCACTTCTCAAATGTGTACTAACTGCCCTGACTGGAAAGTCATTTGCCCTGCCTAAAGTTTCTGTCTGACGGCTCTGAGTTGCCCCCCCCCCCCCAATCATATTTTCTGGGGGCGCCACTGCAACAGTGTATTAGGTGGGTGCAACAGCTAGCAAGCGAAACAAACTCTTGAACAGTGTTCATCTAATAGGTAAACCTGAATAAATCAATTGCTCTTTAAATTAGGAGTGAACCTAAACATTGAAAATAATAAAACTTATATTGAGTCTCCTTACAACAAAATCGTCAATAGAAACAAAAGTAATGATTATTATACTTAAATTTTTATTCTAACCGTATCATATGAAAGTGTCATTAACCAATATCAGACTTCGAATTTCCGCGCGCAATATATAATTTCCAATTCCAGATAGCCAGAGATTTCGAGACATTTCAAGGAGAAACTACTCAAATCATTGCGGTGTGCGGCGACCCGTGAGGCGCCACTGATATGCGAGCCAGTCATTTTTTCGCGAAAAAATAGTAACAAATACCCGACAATTAACATAATAAACGATACAGCTGGTTATTATTGTCCGTAAACAGCAATTACGCGTTCATTACATGTCTGCATTTTTACCGGAAATATATGGCAGATATAAATAAATACGAAATTATGCCGCTGCGCTGCATAGAAAAAAAAAACAATTAAAATCATTACTATATATCGGTAATTAAGTGGGTATTGATTTAATAGGCCGCGTTCCGCAATTAGTCATGATTACATCCAGGTTTTTTAATGTACGTTTGGAAATTCTTGGGTGCCTATTACATTGAAAATTTTAAACGACAATCAACATTTCCTAAGGAACTATTATAAGATCAACTGACTTACCTGTAAGGAAGTTTGAGCTGAATTATACCTCACTCATCCGACATTACAAAGAACATACGTAGTTGCTTCATACTCTGTACAAAGTGCAATGGCACTGCAAATAGTACAGATAAACGCACGGAATTCCGCTAGCTCTCTACCGTGTACTTTACATGGAATTCGTCCCAGGACGTCCACCAAAAATGCAAAACAAAATTTGAAACTTCAAAATCTATCTCCTCTGTTATACGTAAACTGATTTCTGTCAAACCTGTCTCAAACTGTGGCGAAAACATAGGTCTACGATTCGTATGGACAATTTTTTTTGTTTTTAATTGTAGTTTTTTAATGGTAACAAAAACACTCCTTCAAATACTCCCGAGAAAATGAAACGGTAGCATTTTTGTAAATTTGACAAGTACCAACAATGTTTTTTAAAAAAATTGTCCATACGAATTGTTCCTCCATCTTTTAGTTACATTTTGGTAAAAAAATCGAATTTCTGGAACTGAAAATAAAAAAGTAGATCGACTTCTAGAAAAACACTGCAAAGCCGAAATCAATATGAATACACCGTGCCCCCACTCCTGCCTTCTCCTCAAGCGAGTCTCCGTAGAGGGGACACTAAATAGACAAAGATAGGTACAATATGTTCGCCCGTTAGCCGTCACACTCTTGTTTCCGCTTATCGTATTTTACAAGCTTTTTTATTTAATTTCACCTGTTAGCAGCGTCCAGAGAATACTACTGTTATTGTGTGGGTCGAATTTTGCAAGCTGAATTAGAACCACTTCCTGACATCCGATTGAGCTGAACTTTTGCATACACCTTTAGTTCCGGTGACAATGCAATATGCAATACTCAATATTGTAATACTTTCTACTTTCTAATACTTAATATGGGTATCAAATGAAAGGGGTTGACGAGTACAAAATAATAAGATAAGTGACGTCATACTAAATCCAATATGGCGGACTAAATTTCTTTACCACTCTCCTGATATGGGAATCAAATATGTACTAAAAGCACAAAATAAAATAAAAGATAAAAACCTTTTTAAAAACAAGCTTTTATTTAAGCCATGTACTAAAACGAATAAAATGAAATAAATCATGTACTACATCGAATAAAATAAAATAAGTCTAGGTTTTTGTTAGAATAATTCAGTGCCAAATTGCGCCAAGTAGTTTTTGTAATTTAAAAAGCTTGTCGCAAGAAATGTTCATAGAAAGTAGGTACCAATTAATTTTAATATACAGTGATTGGTTGATAAGCAAGTACTTACTTGCCAAAGTATGTATTTTCTTTAGAATTCGCGAGACTAGTTTTTTGATTTACAAAAATTTGTCGCAATTTGGCATTGAATTATCTTAACGAAAACCTAGATTTATTTTATTTTATTCCTTTTAGTAGATACAAGACGTAGGTATTTTATTTTATTCGTTTTAGTACATGACTTAAATAAAAGTTTGTTTTTAAAAAGGTTTTTTATCTTTTATTTTTTATTATCTACAATAGTTATCTAGCCTAATCTTGATTGAAGGCTTCTATAGGCTGAATTTGATGTTTCTGAAATTCTTCCCAATGGAATTTACAAGTATATAAAACCATAAATGCAATATTTTAAATTTTGATTGTGTTAGTTCGTCTTTATGTACAGGGAGATCATTTTTATACGCCCAGCCTCTCTTAGTGGAAAACGGTCGAAGATATGGAGATATTATATTATATGGGAGATGATATAGGGTGTATAAAGGAATAAATTGGCCTCATGTAGCGACTCTCTGCTAATACGACGCTAGGCGTCGCGTTGCGGCGCCAAGAAATATTTTTTCCCACCAACATACCATTTTTGTTACATCATTCAAAATCCCTTAGGGTAGTTTATTCATTTACACACTGCCCTAAAAAAGAGTAAAAACTAACAACCCCTATTATTTTTTTTCCTCGAACTTTTTTGTGGGTCATTTTTACATATAACAAAAATATGATTTGTGTAGCCCTTTTATTATGGACATATCATTTTGGGCATCTACTGTAACATTATATTTTTGTTTTTTTAATGTTCAATAATAGTACATTATACACTTAGGTTGAGAAGTGAGCCATTAAATAATGGCCTTCTCAACCGAAGTGTCTATAGTTTTTTTTTACTACTAACATTGAAATATTGCCACATTTTACATATTTGATTCGATTTTGATATTTTAGTCATTTCTCGCTTTTTTCAAATACTTCGAAAGCCTGGGAATTCAGTTGGCAAGCTGATAAAATGAAAATAATTTTTAAATGTCATATAGAAAATTGTTCATTATTTACCTAGGTATTTTTTTATTATCATTATTTACCTAGGGAGAGAAATATTACTTCTCATTGATTTCTCAGGTTAGTAGTAAAAAAAATAATTAAATTGTTGACGCCCGTCTACTATGAATTTTTACTTGATTTTCTGTAGCCAGGGGAATGGCATTTATCATGAAATAATTTTTTTGTAGGAAAAATATTGTGTTTTCGAGAAAAAATGTACAGGGAAAAAAGTTTCTTAAATAAAAGGGCTACGCAAATCATATTTTTGTTATACGTAAAAATGACCCACAAAAAAATTCGAGCAAAAAAATTAATAGGGGTTGTTAGTTTTTACCCTTTTTAGGGCAGTGTGTAAATCAATAAACTACCCTAAGGCGTCTTCCCGTAAGTAGATAACACACACCAAATTTCAAATTTTTAAGTAGCGCCGGTATTGAGATAAAATAAAAAATATTTGGGTCACCCTGTAGACCCGAATAACTTGGCAAGGAAAGCCCAAATCGAAAAATTTTATATGAAAGACCCCTTAAAACCACCTGCCGAACACCCCTTTAAAGTATTTACTATACATTCTGACTCACCCTGTATAATATCTCCATATCTTTGACCGTGTTCCACCAAGAGAGGCTGGGCCTCTAAAAATGATCACCCTGTACTTTTTTTTGTAGGAAAAATCAAACTTTTAAAATTTTTATAAATGGTATTTTCAAGTACAGGGTGGTTCATTAGAAATTGACTTTTGAGGTTAGAAAAAAAAGTTTTTTACAAAAGTTTTAGATACTAATACAAAGTTTTTTGTGACGCTATTGGACCGTGTACAGTGTGTTCTAGAAAGCCGTGGCAGACATAACTTATGTTTTTTTAAATGGAACACCCTATATATTTTTGCATTTTTGAAATCTGCTCATCAAGGCATTTAAAATGATATTAAACTTTGTGGCATTATCTTTTTCCGTTTTTGAAAAATTCCGTTTTCAAATTTTATACTAAATTTATTTAACTCGAATTTGTGGATCTCGCGATAAAGATAGATAGATGATCGATGTAATAACAAAAAATATTTGTTTTAAACAAGAGAGTAATACAGTGAAACTCCAAAATGTTTAGGAGCCTTTTCAAATTTTACTGATTATATTCTCGAAATAAAGAACTGTACACGGTCCAATAGCGTCACAAAAAACTTTGTATTTATCTAAAACTTTTTCCAAAAACTTTTTTTTCTAACCTCAAAAACTAACAAGTTAAGGGGCGTGTCAATTTATAATGAACCACCCTGTACAAGGGCAACTAAGAGTAGCCAATAAAAGTGGGGTGCCTTTTTGGCATTTGGACTGGGAAAAATTTTAAAATGAAAATTTTATACCTAAATATAGACGTCGCGATTTTTTGGAAAAACAGATGGAGCCAAAATTGACGAAGTTATATTTAAAAAGTTTGCTCCCGGAATTGGTAGATCCGACCACAACACATCTAAAGAGGCACAAAGTAGTAAAAGAAAAAAGTAATAGAAATCCAAAATACCACATAGATATAGCATAACCTACCTACCTACTGTGGAAATAATAATTTATTGAAACACTGTTCTACTTTGGCTGTTTGATTGATAGGAATAATAATTTCATGTCAGAAAAAATTGTAAAAAGTTATAAAAAAATTTCTTTCCAATTCAGTGCACTTATCAGAAAAACAATTATTATTGCATAGAAAATATCGAAATATACAGACAAAACTTATGTTTTTTTTATTAATTTCTATAACCCAATTTTCCGCAAGGCACTGAAGAAAAAAACAGGGTTAGTAAATAACAAAAAAGACCCGAAAAGATACTTTCGGAATTCGTACAAATAGGGGTAGGTATGTGTTTAATATTTATATATGTGTTTAATATTTATATTTTTTCAACAATAGCCCAACAAATACACAAACCGAGTCAACAACAAAACGCCATGAAGTAGTCAGGTTGCAGCCCTACAACTTTTGTATTTGATATTTTTTTTCTAAGTTGATAAATAAAAAAGTTATGAAGTGGCCTAATTTCGCGGAATCACCCTGTACACCGGCGCCCTTCCGACCGATTCAGCTCTCGGCTGCCTGGCGGTCCGACTCGCTCGGGTCCGAAAAAACGTCGTCCGTCGCCCGACACCGTTCCTCGCGCTAAACGCGCTGCCGGTGAGAGGGGAAGGGACGAGAGTGCGTGGTGAGGGGTGACGAGAGGAGAATATTCCTGAGATTGGAGCCGGTCGTCGCGACCGTTAATTTTAGATCTTGTCTGCGCGGTCATGACTCTTAAAAGAAAGGCAGTGGCTATTTATACCAGTTTATACATCCGACGTATATAAAATTCGGTATGTATACGTCTTGTGCTCTCATTGGCGAGTTGAGTCACGTGACTTCTTTGGACGTACATTTAACTCCATACACGTCCGAAATAAACTTATTTAGGTACGTCGGAAGTGCATTTTTCTCAAGCATCTTTGCAATAAAGATCGTATGCCCTCCTTTTTGGGGGATAGGCGCTGCCGTATATGAAAAAGAAGGGGACATTCGCACCATATTGTGGCAGTCGGCAGTGACCGTATGAAAAAAGAAGTGGTAATTATTTCCTGTAACCCACCCCCGATTTTCTTGAAATTTTGGCTACCCCCTATTTTCACATTCGTCATACCTACTGCAGAGCCCATCGCCAAAAACGAGGGCATACGCTCCTTATTGCAACGATGCTTGAGTAAAATGCGAACTTCCGACTTCTAAATAAGTTTACTTAGGACGTGTATGGAGTTAAATGTATGTCCAAAGAAGTCACGAGACTCAACTCGCCAATAAGAGCGCAAGACGTATACCGACTTTCATATAGGTCGGACGTATAAATAGCCACTTTAGAAAAGGCTACAACATTCAGTGCTTATTTTGCGACTGCGGTTGATAGATCGTTAAGGGTGGGTCTTCAGGGAGGGTTTGTGGTTTGTAATGTCTTATGAGACTGAGGTATAATTTAGCTCAAACTTCCTTACAGGTAAGTCAGTTGATCTTATAATTAGACCTCAGTCTCATCCTCAATTACAAAGAACACACGTAGATGTAGGTATAAAGAATAACATCGATCCATCAAAGATATTTTGAACATGTGTACAAGTCTAGGCAGCGTGAAGGTTAATATACGCACCTGTCGTCAGATACGTATATTCACGTATAGCATGCTAAGAAGTGCTAATCTAACTATTCTAATGTGTTGAACTGAAAAGAAAGTTGGTATCATTTGCTTGAAAAAGACGAAGATAAAAATATTGAAGAAATTCTATGTAGCAAGCTTTAGGATTACAGCTGCGACATTTACTTTCCCAAAAGGACTGAGGGCTCCTTCAGAAACCTAAGTCTTAGCATTACAACTAAAGTCACTAAAGACAATTAGACTTCTAAAAACTCCACATGTTGCTAAGGAACTCAAAGATGCCTTCTAGAAGGTCTTTTAATTACCCCTTTATACATTATTATCACTACAGTGACATTAATCACTATTGGCAATAATAATAATTGAAAACCAGTTTTGTTTTTGAGTATCATTGCCACCCAACTCACACAAGAAGATCAACCTGAATATTTATTGACAAATAAAGCAACCAATATGTTTAGTTACTTTTATCTACAGTGCAATAGGCTGAAACAACCTGTTACTAAACGTATACAAATCACATGGTTCGAGCCTGTGGTTCAAGCAATGTTTGTATATATTCACACTATACAAGTTGTATTAAATTTACTATTATATTAAAATGGTATATATACAGTGTGGCCATTTTAGTGTGCAACATATGGGAATTTTTTTTATTAATTGCACAACCAAAATACAAATATTGCCGAAAGTTGGTGCATGTTCGATAATCATATTAGGTGCCCTTAGAATGGTTGCAAATTAAACAGCATACAGGGTAGGTCGAAAAATATAAAAATTGCACAAGAGTGAAGTACCCTTATTTCAAAAAACTCAGGAAAAGGTTATAAAGAAAAGTTGTTTAGAATTAAAAGCTATGCCTAAATAGCAAATCATAGCCTCCTAAGAAAAAAAAAATTTTTCGTCGATGAATTTCCACAGTTTCTTATTAAACATTTAAAAATAAAAATTTTGCACTTTAAATGAGAGTTTTTTAATAGACACATTATCATCACTAATGTTTTACCTTGTTCATAAGAATTTAAAGTTGTGTTTAATATCGTTGCAACAAACATGAAGTTTGTGATTCCCTAAAAAACTAAAAAGTTAATTTTACAAATATGCTTGAATTTGAACAAAGTTATGGGAAATTAATTTGATTTTGATTAGTTTATGGAAGTGTTTAGGGGAAATATTAAAAAATATATATTTTTAGAAAATTATTAATGTTTTTAAAAAAATATTTTTTTTTCTTAGGAGGCCATGTTTTGGTATTTAGGCATAACTTTTAAATCTAAACAACTTTTCTTAATAACATTTTGCTGAATTCTTTGAAATAAGGGTACTTTACTCTTGAACAATTTTTATATTTTTTGACCTACCCTGTATGCTGTTTGACTTGCAACCATTCTAAGGGCACCTAATATGATTATCGAACATGCACCAACTTTCGGCAATATTTGTATTTTGGTTGTGCAATTAATAAAAAAAATTCCCATATGTTGCACACTAAAATGGCCACACTGTATATGCAAGAATACAGTCAATGTATAATTCAGCTCAAACTTCCATACAGGTAAGTCAGTTGATCTTATAATTAGTTTCCGAACAAGAGAAAATTCTTTTATCAGCTCTAACATCTGACATCTGGGGATATTCCGGAATAATAATAGATATATAGGTACCTATTCACTTGTACATTTGTTATTTATGTAACAAGTTTATAAATTATAGACCGCCCGGCGCATTGTGAGCAACGGAAAGAATGTCTCTCAAGTGGCTGCCACGCGACTTTATTTGCAAAATATCTATATCTAATAATGATTTCAAATATTTTTAAAAAGATTGTATTACTTATCCTTTGCCGTGATTAACTCGTTCCATGTTAAATCGGTGTCAAGAGTTAGGTAACTTTTCCGAAGTGCAGTAGGTCTGGCACTATTGTAGACTGAGACTGAAAACTTGATTGTATTATAGGCGACAAGAAAAGTGGTACCTAAGTGGAATAAAAAATATATATAAGGCTCAGTATATAATTTATTAGTGCAAAAAAACTAGTCCAAATTAGTCTGTACTAAATAATATTTAGAGCGTTAAAAAGTCCATAGCTTCTGTACATAGATTCGACACTTCATACTCGTCTCCTCACGAATATTATTTTCTGATTATACATTATTGGAGCTGAAAAACAGTATTACGAGGATAATAACAAAAACGCAGAAGACCGCCTTGTGGGCTATACGGAGTAGAGCCAGGTGATAAATTGCAAGAAGTTTGGTACAGGAAAAATTCTGGACATACAGGCGAGCGAAATCATGGCAAATTGTTAGGTAAGTACCGCGGGTTTGTTACGAAGAGGCAACTAATAATGCTTTTAAAACTGGCCATTTTTTGCTATTGCCTCTCCCCTTCGGCGCTGCACAGGACTTCTCTGGCGCACAATAGTACCAACTTACCCTTATATCGAAAACTTAATGAACTCAATGAATATAAATTTTTGTCAGCCTGCCTCGAAAAATGAAACGTTAGCATTAGCAACACGATGAATTTACAGAAAAACTTAGTTTCATTTTAACTAAGAAACGCATGTTTTTAACCCTCTACTTTGCATCTCAGCGCAAATATTTTTGGTGATTCTTTATTTAGTTTTTCCGGTTTGGGTAATTTACATGCACGAGCCTCAGAGAAGTGCCGTAATCCCATTAGTTGGTTATTATTTCTACTGGGACTCTGTACACTTTATGAGAATGCGATCTCAGTCAAACAACAAGCAATGTAAGTGAAAGTGCGTGGGTGTAGAAAAAATTTGGTATGCAACCTTGTTATTAAAGATGCACCCTGGGATATGTATATATATGCGTTTTGCGTCGGTGGGTTATTTTGCACACCTTATGCACTAAACATTCACTTTTTGCATTTGCCTATTACATAATAGGCAATAAATAATATGTTATACACTAAGTGCTCCCAAACCAATCTTTTTTTTAATTTTTGATTGATTTAACCAGTCGTAGTAAAGCTCATTAGAAATTCTAAAATCACTTTACAAGTAAGATTTTGAAACGCTTTTGTTTGTTTTCTGTGCGTTTTTTTGTTCCTGAGAAGAGATCAGAAAATTTTATTAAAAACTGTTTTTTATATATACATAGGTACGTATATTTCGATGAAATTTTGCGTTCAAAGAATTTTTTACCACCTTAACGTTTTTATTATTTGACCTAGAAAAAGTGTCAAATGGAAAAGTTCTAGGTATTTAAATGCATTAAAAATGAACACCGAGCATTAGATATATCTGCATATTTTTCTATTTCTGAAATCTACTATTTTTTCGATTCCAACGACATGTAGATGTTTTATAATATTTGGTCTAGCTGTTTGGAAGATATTTGACCTTGAAACTTCCAATTTTACACTTTTGATACCCAATGTTTCTAAAATGAAACCTTTGCTGATCCTATATTTTATATTTATAGAACAATATCACAAATGACGATGAGCATTCACCCTTATTTCATTTCCTTATATTTCCAAATTTTATATATTACCTGTTGATTTTGTAAACAAATTACATTGAATTTACAACAATAATTATTTTTGGATGAAAATTTGGTTCAATTATAGAACATAGACGTCACAAACTACAAAACAGCAACAACAAAAAACGTTATCTGACAGTTAAGAACTCATTGATACCGGCTAACCTGAAGAGTTTGAATTCAAAAAATATGTTTAAAAATCATTTAAAAAGGTGGATGCTTAGTCAGCCAAGGATGCTATAGCATAAGGCAATCGACTTAAAAAAATATGTATTATGGTGTTTAAATTAGAGCCATACTAATTGAAAGTATTTTAATTGTCAAATTGATAATTGTTTTAGTTCGTGAATGTCAAATTTTCTTACTTGTTTTGTAGTAGTAGTAGTAGTTAGAAATTTAGTGAGCTGTGTGGGATGGGTACAAGAAATTCACACGCGAGGTATGTGAATGTATCCTCCCGTTCACCCTCCAGTATTTATTTACAACTATTATTGTCAAATTAATTTTCTAAATATATTGTAACTTGTATAATGCATATTGTAAATAAATTATTATTATTATTATTATTATTATCTCGACTTAGCCAAAAGGCATTCGCACTCCCTCTACGGGGAACATTCACTCAGATCCCGAGTATCCCGGATACCAAAAGGATCTGGCTCGGACGAGACCCTTGCCATGTTATCGGGCCTTAGGTGACATTGATGTTGTTGGATGATCCTACACTCCCCATGAATTTCCTGACGGTTCGGGCTGTCGCAAGTAGTACCGCTTTCTGCATGGACCTGTAAAGACTATCAGTTAGGCCCAGCTCCTTGATGTTTCTCAGCAAACTTTTTGGTATAACACCAGTTGTTGACATGATGATTGGAATCGTCTGGACGTTCTCCATTTCCCATTGCCTTCTAATTCGTTCTTCTAAATCTCTGTACTTCGCGATCTTCTCGACTTGCTTCACACGCAGGTTGTTGTTGTTCGGGATGGCCACATCAATCAGAGTTGTCTGCCTAGAAATTTTATCAACTATTATAAGGTCCGGTCTGTTATGGGCAACTCGTTGATCTGTCAGAACTGTACGATCCCAGTACATCTTGTAGTTGCTGTTCTCAAGAACAGGCTCCGGTGTGTAGCTGTAATATGGGATCCTCTCTGCCTGCACAAGCAGAAGTTTTTCCGCCAGTTCATGGTGCAAGATCTTGGCAACCGAATCGTGTCGTTCCTTATATTCCGTTGATGCGAACATCTGACATCCTCCTGTTATGTGCTGGATTGTTTCTGAAGTTGGGCACCCGTATCTGCATCTGTCATCCACCACCGATGCATCTCCTACAATGAATTTTAGGTAGTTGCGAGTTGGTATAACCTGATCCTGTATGGCCAGTAGGAAGCCTTCCGTCTCGGGGAACATTCGTCCCGAGGTCAGCCAATAGTTCGACGCTAACTTGTCGACATGTTCCTGGTTAACCTCATTAGGATGCCTCCCGTGCAGCGGCTTCCCTAACCACCTCTGTAGTTTATCGTTGTCGGTTCGGTGGTGATTTTGATGCTCGTGTTCCGTCAGACGTAGCGGTGTTGAGACGTCTGCTCCGCATATAGCCCTATGTAGTGTGGAGCTGTTGGCCTGCCTGTAGAAATAATTACGCAGATTTAATATTTGTTGGTCCAATTGCTTGCAGAGATCTGCCAATCCTCTTCCTCCTAGTTGACGTGGCAGAGTTGTTCTTTCTACGGCGCTACGGGGATGATGTTTATGAGCTTTTGTCAGTAGTGACCTAACTTTTCGTTGCAGGTTATTGATGTCTGTGTTGGTCCAATTCACTATTCCGAACGAATAGCTGAGTACAGAGCACGCATACGTGTTCAGGGCCTTAAACAAATTCCTGCTGTTAAGATCAGTTCGCACTACTTGTCTTACTCTCTTGATGAATTCATTCGTTAAATCAGTCTTCATTGTTCGATGGTCTATCCTTTGAGCTTGTTTCATCCCGAGGTACTTGTATGTATCTCCCATGCTCATTGCTTCGATCTCCTGGCCGTCCTGCATCTCGTGTGCGCTTTGTTCGAGCTTTCCCCGGATGATATTAAGGGTGCGGCACTTGTCCAGTCCAAACAGCATTCCGAAGTCCCTGGAGAACTCCTCTACAATTTTAAGCATTTGCGTTAGTTGGTTTTTGGTTGCGGCGATCAGTTTTAAATCATCCATATATAATAGGTGATTCAACTTGATCGCTTCTGCGTTGTTGCTTTTGATAGCGAAGCCATATTTTGTAGAGTTCAACCGATGTGATAGAGGGTTCATCGCCATGCAGAACCACAGTGGACTGAGTGAATCTCCTTGGAAAATCCCTCTTCGGATGTTGATTGTGTCGGTCTCGATGTTACTGTTTGCGGTTCTGAGTTGTATCTTAGTGCGCCAGGTTGTCATAACGTGTTCTAAAAAGGAAACTGTATGATGATCTATTTTATACAGCTTTAAGATACCTGTGAGCCAGTCGTGAGGTACGGAATCAAATGCTTTTTTGTAGTCCACATAAGCCATGTGGAGGTTTCGTTGCTTGGAATGAGAGTCTATGATGAGTTGCTCTTTGCATCCCATTGCGCCCTTCGAGCAGCCCTTCTGCTGCATTGCAATGATGTTGTTCCGCTCGCAGTGAGCATATATTCGCTGCGTAAGGCAAGATGTGATTATCTTGTACAGCGTAGGCAAGCAGGTTATTGGGCGGTACTTGGCAGGGTTATCCGTATTCCGCTGGTCTTTTGGTAACAGGTAGGTTGCACCCTGTGTAAGAAACAATGGCATTTTCAGAGGATCGAGCAAGATTTTATTAATTAAGGTAGTTATCTGTTCATGCGTGCACCACAACTTCTTAATCCAATAGTTTTGGAGATGATCTGGACCTGGTGCCTTCCAGTTGTGGGAATTCTTGATGACATCGGAGACCTCAGCGGTTGTGAATTGCTCGTGTTGCATCTGGCTATAGTTCCGGCCCATCTCGCGTTCTTCGCTGATCCAGCTTGCACTGACATTGTATGGACCTGGTGTGGCAAGTTGATTTCTCCAGAAACCGTCGACCTGTTCTCTGCTAGGGTAACTCGCATTTGTGGCATCGGCGCTAGAATTAAAAGCACGGTAGAAACCCTTTTCTGATCGTTCAAAGAGTTTGTTGTCTCGTTTCCTGTTGTTACTAGCCTTGTATCTCCTCAGACGCCCTGCGAAAACAGAAAGTTTTTGTTTTAATGTGTCAAGACATTGTTGAGCAGTGATGTTCGCGGGGTCATGCCGAGAATGCATTTGGGTGCGGCTCATTATTGCCTGCACCTGGATTCTTCTAGTTCTAACTCCTCTGATATATTCCGTCACTTGTCCTATGTCTTTACGGAGACTCTCGATCTTCCGATTTAGTCGCATTTGAGCCATTCGTGGTGCTGGTCTTGCACGATTCAACTCTTGGGCCGTTCGGATCTTGGCACCCATTACAGTGGTGACTGCCGTTGCGGCACAGTAGATTAACAGGTGCATACGTTCTAATGTTGGTGTCACTGAAACATAGTTTGGTAAAATTCGTGTGTTCATAAGATCGAGCACGATCGCAAGTTTCCTGGAAGAATTTAATCTTGGTAGCGGTGGCCTGCTCAGTGGGTATGTGCCTTCGTATCGCAATACTGCCTGTCTCATATGTGTGTTTAAGCCTTCAAAATGTTCTTCGTTAACCAATTCCAGACTCTCGGTTGTTGGTTCTACCGTTTCGGCTTCTAGTTGTTGTCCAGGCGCTTGAAGTCCCCCATTGTTGTTGTTGTCATCTATGTCTATGTGTTCGCCGTGGATCTCTAGCTCAACTTCCCGTTTGATAGCGTTAAGTCGCGTTTCTGGAATTCGGTTATTTCTTAGAATAGTTCGATACTGATCTGACACTCTTTGTTCAGACACTTGCATGTGTGGAAACTCCCTGCAGAACTCGGCATGCAGTTGTTGTCGGTAGCCGATCATCTCTTGTCCTAAGTTTGTCACCCTGTAAAAAATACGCATAATCGATTCATTCATGGACACAGTCCATTTCATGCGTCGTCGTTGTAATCCCGCCTCTGTGAACGCTGGCTGAAGTTCCCGCGCAGCACCTTCGGTGGGTGGAACCCTAGTTCTCGTTTGGCTCCCATGTTGTAGATGTTCGTGTTGTTGTTATTATTATTATTATATTGTTTTGTTTTACCGAAAAATAAAATAATTAATATTTTAAAAACTGCCTAAGGAATATACCAAGTATTATACAAATATTGTTGAAAAGCCCTTTTTGATCACATCAAGACGAGCGTAAATATATTGGGTGTTCCATTTAAAAAACACAAGTTTTGTTTGCCATACTTAAGTGGAACGCTCTGCATAATTTCTCATACTCTGAACGCCCTGTACCTATTTTAGACAAGTACCAGTTCGGCAAAAAAACATAATGTATTCCCTAAAACGGTTTAGAATCTTTTGAAACGTCGAAACGTTCATTCCTAACAACTTTTCTAATTCACTAATTTTTTTGTTCATTACCTACACGACGCGACACTAAAAAAATAACAGTTATATTAAAGCTTTATAAAATCTTACTTGTTAGGCCATTCGATTTGATTTGATAAACTTGTGTGAAGGCCTCTGTATAAAATTATAATATACTCGTATTTTCTTTTTTCTGAAGAAATTGAAACAATGTAAAATTCTAAAAAAAATTTGCAAGAACGAGGAAAAAAAGTATGTGTCTGTGCTGTTTTTAAATTGCTAAAAAGCTATATTATTAGCACAGTACCGAGTAGCCAGGACTGTACTCGTCTGTCATTTGTTCTTGATTCTTGAGGCTTTCTGAACATCGTGAACGTTTGATAGATCTTTGTAGTGTCCCTTAAACCCTTGTTATAAATGCCTAGTCCGGCCGCCCTGTCGGATCTCCTAGGTGTTTATAGTCGTTCCTGCTTCTGGCCGTGTGTATGTGTGGGTGTTTGTGTGTTTACGGAAAAAATTATACGCCGGCCTCTACGGGGCCCAGTTTTCGATTTTTCTAAGGGCGCCCGAATCGGAAAAGCCGTTTGGCTCCCGCAAATTTTTTTCGATTTTTTTTAAAAAGGCCGGCGTTTCGATCCTGGATCGTCGATAGAGTTCAACTTTCGCGTGAGGCTCCGGACCCATATTTATGGGCCTCTCTTTCGGCCATTCGGGCCATTTTTGTGTCGCGATTTTTTTCAATGGGCTAGCGTTTCGAACCTAGATCGTCGATCGAGTTTAACTTTCGCGTGATGCCCCGGACCGATATGAGCATCACTCGTGCCGAAGAGCGCACCGATGGTGCAGGGATCGCCCTGTATACTCCTTCTGTAGGGCCACTCGGCTCGGTTCGGTAGCTTTGGGCTTCGCCCGGCAAATCAAATTACCTGTTATTAACAGGTAGGGGATAGGAGTATAGAAAAACTTGTAGGGGTGCTGTGACAAGCGACAGTGGCGTAGCAAAAACAAATATCCGCGTAGGCGTTTATAAGCCTGCCGCGGTTTCAGCGCGGCGACAACTTGGCTCCCCTCAAGTGGCGCTCCGAGGTCGGTACTTGTTTTATTTATTTAATTATTTGACTCACCCTGCAAATACACTCGTAGCACTTGCTCTTATCGATACTTTTCACGTCGACGGCTTCACCCTCGTTACTGCAGCTTGCCCTCTTTCCATCTGAAAATTGAAATTAAGATTTAAAAAAACAGCAATTTACTTCGGTAGTATACAGTGCCTATACGGTAGGTATACCCATGGATAAATTGTATAATGGGTTTTGCATTGTTTTCATCACGTTCAGGGATTCAATAAAAAAAATTATGAGAGAGAATCAAGGGGTATCAAGGTTGTTGCAAGTTTCAATCTCCCAATTTCCAAACATCAAGCATAAATACCCCATTTGAGGACATACTTTTACATACTTTTAAAAATATACATATCCATAAAATCTTTATTTTGGGGATAATCGCCTGAAGTAGGGTATTTGAAGTATAGGCATAAGGTTACTATTTGACAATCATAAGCATAAGCATAAGTTTCTGAGAAGTGTACTAAAACATGAGATAGGAAAACAGAAAACATAATACAGATATTATTTCATTTACACTAAGTAGAGGTGTAAGTAAAATATCTTATTATTATATTAGCCGCAAACGGCGACGGAGACAAAATAATAGTCAGTGGCGTAGCGTGGGGGGGGGCAGGGGGGGGCATGGCCCCGGGCGGCGTACGAAAGGGGGCGGCGGTAAGCACCGCGATTTTTTAAATCGCCCGCGCTGACACGAGCCAAGCGGGACCGCATATACAGTATGTCCGCGGATGGACTTTACAAGAGAATAAAATGGACCAAAAATTTAAAGATACGAAAAGAAGTTGCTCTTGATAAAAGTTTTTGCTGGTCTAGAAAATACGATTCACCATGAGAAATCTCAATTTTATTATACAGGGTAAGTAAAGAATACAAAAATGCCGTTTTTCCTAAGAGTAAACATACCTACCTTATTTCGCAAGATACGAAAAAAGTTGCTCTTGATAGAAGTTTTTGCTGGTCTAGAAAATATGATTAGGAGACAAAATTTTAAGTGAAAATCGTGATTTTTATAAGTTTATTATCTTTTTTTGTGAATACTGATGAATGCACGGGAAAACCCCGTATTTAGAATAATGAAGCGAAGACAATATTATACAAAAGTGAACGTGTGGTGCCCGAAATCGGTCAATGGCATTATATAGGCCCATATTTCTACAATAACACCTGCGCAATAGAATAACGTACTTTGAAATATTGGATACATTTTTAAGCAATGAACTCGAAAATTTGCCATTGAATTTTCACCAAAAAATGTATTTTCAACAAGATGGTTGCCCAGCACATTGCGCTCGTGAAGTAACAAATTTGGTACAAGGTGGATTGGAAGAAATGGCCCAATTTCGTGGCCAGCAAGGAGCCCCGACTTAACAACTGTGGCTGACATCTGACATGTTTCTGTGGGGTCGTTTAAAACAAATTGTTTATGCTACTCCAGTAACAAATAATATTGAACTGCTAAAAGGCAGAATTACTCAGACTATGCATTTAATATCCCAGGAAGAAATTAGAAATTTCTCTTGTAGTCTTTACTCATCTTGTGTAATAACATTGAGATTTCTCATAGTGAATCGTATTTTCTACACCAGCATAAACTTTTATCAAGAGCAACTTTTTTTTTGTATCTTGCGAAATAAGGTGTGTTTACTCTTAGGCAAAACGACATTTTTGTATTCTTTACTAACCCTGTATGATAAAATTGAGATTTTTCATGGTGGATCGTATTTTCTAGATCTGCAAATTTTTTTATCAAGAGCAACTTTTTTTCGTATCTTTAAATTTTTAGTCCATTTGTCCTCTTGTAAAGTCCATCCGTGAACATACTGTATATTGATATGCATATTGATATTGACAATTGTGTAAAAGATTTTGCTATGAAAAAACCCGACAAGTAGGTACATTTTTAATTAATAAAAAAATTTAAAGCTGCTGTATTTGACTTTTACTAATTTTCTTGACTAATAATTGAAATATAGAGGGCGGCGAATTTCCGTTCGGCCCCGGGCGGCGAAAGCCCACGCTACGCCCCTGATAATAGTAATTGCCCCGCTCCCCCGCACCAGAATGTGATTGCTTCTGGGGTACTCCTAGTTTGGAGTATTGCGAGGGTGAGAATTATTATATTATTATTATGTTGCATTAACCAAAATCGCCTCTTTGCTCTTTTGTACCTTTTGTATCTATCCGGCTCAAGCTTTTGAGAGAGGTGCTGCATGAAAGTACGGGACCCCGACAAGGAATTATTTGAGCAATTACGGATAAAACTTTTGAAAATGGCTTGCGACGTCACCATACCGCTATCTCTATTTTTGGACCAATCAGATACCAATTGTTACACCATTAGAATGATATATTTTTTGAATGATGTCACTTTTTAAAAAAGTTTCGCCATTTCCTAACAGTAGCCCGGGCGACGAGTTTGGATCACTCCATAGTGACTTATATATAGAAATTAATTGCTGGCGGGGGAGGCACAATTTTTGTGTATTTTTTTAAACAAGTGCATTTAAAATAATTTAGTAAAATGCGCCGCAGGCGAAATTTCTTAGAAATTTTAAGGAAAATGCGCCGCAGGAGAAATTTCTTAGAATATAAATGTTAAGGAAAATTACTTAAAATTAGGTATTCTTAGGAAATCCCAATATCTTCAGATTTACAAGCTGCAGTGAATATGTTCAAACTCCGAAATGGTTTCGGCATTCGGCCCCCGCCCCTAAATACGCTACTGGATCACGCGGGGACGGTAAAAACGCGGGGCCAGGTGAGCCGCACCGTTTGCACCCGCCTAGAGCCGGCCCTGCCGTCACTCCCTTGATAAATTCTTTATTTTGTTTACTAAGTGAGTACTCTATAATAATTACCACATTAAGCTGTACTAGATGAAACTCCCACGAGAAATTTGTATGAATAGTAACACGCTTGTTTAAAAGTATAAGCTATTTAACAGGGTAGAATCGGTACTGGTGTCGACATTAAATTGAATTTTAAATATGTGTAAATATCTCATAAAGATTTTGTTCTTCATAAATAAGCGGGTCCACATACATTTTTTTAAACAGCAAATCTGGTTACTACATGTATGTGCAGGCGAAGAGTTTAGGAACATATAGTTGCATTAACAATCTTGGTATTAAACAATAAAACTAAGTAATAAGCAATAAAGTTTTAATTTATTTAACGGATTATTTTTATACACCGTTTTCTTGTTGCCTTAACTTGCTAAATCTCACAGCGAATCTATCAAGTTAGCAACACTGCACAAACAACAGAAAGAATTCAAAGAATACAGGGGAATCCCCCAGAACAGAAGTTCGAAACTTGTTGGGAATTCCCCTGTATTCTTTCAAATGAGTTGCCATGATTAAAGTCGTGTTGCAACCATAGACTTATGAACAAGGTATAAGTCTATGGTTGCAACCTATTTTATTTACATTCCTAAGGTGGGAGAATTTTTTGCTAGCTAAATTTAAAATAATCACAAGTTGATTTATTACCAGTAAAGTAAATTATATTAATATAAGCGTACTCGGCAAATAATCAAACGGAGCGACTTCGTCTCTGCGTGCAGCACGTAGCTTGGCCAATAGGAGAGCGGTTCGTCGTCGAATGATGCCGTTTGCAGTGTTATTGTCCGCTGACTCTATAACGTAAATGAAGTATAGGTAAGCCTTGTGCTCCACAGGCACAATAATTAAAAAGTGGGTCACCCGCGGCTCAAACCTTTTGCCCGACAGCCGCGCAAAAACAACGGAGCCGGGCCGGGATGCGACGATGAGGAGCGAGGGGCGGAATCAGAACGGCGCTGCGCGACTCCCAAGTTCGACGACCTTGGGCGCGCGGCCCGCGTCCTCGGCCTAAAACGCGGGCGGCCGTGACCTTGGACCATCCGCGATTGCGTAATAATGCTGGGGGGGTCGCCCGTCCGGACAAACCAACGATCGAGATTGTCAAATAGTAACGTGTCGATATGGCCACGTGGTAGGTATTATTTGGTACGCAATGGGTACACTTAGTCGGTAGAGAGGACAAAATAACAACACTGGTGTTTTTTTCACAAAGCCGACGTTTCGATTTCTGTCTAAATCATCTTCAGGGCTACAAGAAGATTAAGAAGATAATATCACAAACAATTTGAAAAATTAAAAATATTAAAACTTAAATAAGCTAAGAGAAGGGGAACAACCTTACCTAGTGAGGAAACCATGTGGAAGTCAAACAAAAAATCTTGTTTACAGATGTGTACATCTTACGTAGAATTAAATAAAAATACATTAATAAGATTAAATATGGAGACAACAACATTATCTAAAATCAAGGAACTAAGTAGGTAGGTATATAAACTATAAAAACCATCCAACACCCCGCACTATCTGCAGAGGTTAAAAACACATTATTTAGAAATTTCTAATATACAATGGGCAAAAGATGATAAAATAATCACACTTCTAGAAATATAGGGTATTCTATAGAATATAGGGTATGTAGGGTAGAATATAGGGTATTCTATAGAATACCCTATATTTCTAGAAGTGTGATTTTTATCATCTTTTGCCCATTGTATATTAGAAATTTCTAAATAATGTGTTTTTAACCTCTGCAGATAGTGCGGGGTGTTGGATGGTTTTTATAGTTTATATACCTACCTACTTAGTTCCTTGATTTTAGCCAATGTTGTTGTCTCCATATTTAATCTTATTAATGTATTTTTATTTAATTCTACGTAAGATGTACACATCTGTAAACAAGATTTTTTGTTTGACTTCCACATGGTTTCCTCACTAGGTAAGGTTGTTCCCGTTCTCATAGCTTATTTAAGTTTTAATATTTTTAATTTTTCAAATTGTTTATGATATTATCTTCTTAATCTTCTTGTAGCCCTGAAGATGATTTAGACATAAATCGAAACGTCGGCTTTGTGAAAAAAACACCAGTGTTGTTATTTTGTCCTATCTACCGACTAAGTGTACCCATTGCGAATCAAACCAGGACACGAAACTATTTCTATTATTTGGTACGGTAGAAAAGTACTAGTACTTATGATATTACCTATACCGCGAAGTTGATGGAACAATCTTCCATATACGATTCGTTAATCGCCTTAGATGTCACCAGCTTCTAACCAGCAAGAGTTGCTGGCGACAGTTGGTAACTGAACTGGGAGCCATGCTCTATTTTGAAGCTTCGTGGCTGCTACTCAATTTCTAAGGCTTCTCTTTTGGAAAGGTTGTAGGAATACAGAAATCCCAGGTTGTATAGCTCTGTCTCTTTAATATGTGGTGTTGCGCAGTTGTCTTGCATTGTAGTATGTTCTTCGTTTTCTTATTATTTATCATACCTTTGCAAAACTCACTTGCCTAACTCGAATATTATAAACTATTAGGTTAGGTACCTTAACTCCGGCGATCTAACTTTTGAAAAAAGATCTAGATCTTGGTTGGCCTTGTCTCTCTTCAAGGGCCTGTGAGACACCACCAAAAGCTACATGCTATTCTAGGAGTGGTAAAAGAATTTAAGCACAGGTGGAAAAAAATAGCTTAATACGAATATGAAATTAAAAAAGTCAACAAAAAAAATAAAAATAAAATACATTTTCCGAAGTGCATTAAATCCCCTACCTAACGGCGCTTACCTCGTCAGTTGGTACATATATAGTAAGTGTAGGTTTTTACGTTTTTACAGAAATCTCAAAAAATATCGAAATATTCTTCTATGACGATAAAAACATCATAGTCGAGGTTAATTTTTTACCTTTTTAGACTCTCTTTTTGATTTCCAATTTAAATCCGTTTCTCATTTTGTAAGCATCCATGTACTTAGGTACCTAGGTACCTAATGCCCAAAAATGTTGAGCATCAATTAAAACAGCACAAAACGTGCAAACGCATTACTTGTCAGTTCTGTTATAAATGTGACATTATCAACTCTACACAGGCCAACTTAAACATTTTAAGTGATATTAAATCAGGACCAACTGCATTGCTTTTTATAAAATTAAAACTTCATAATTGGGAGGTTTTATTTGATTTGGTAAAGTTAGTAAAGTGTTTTTTTATTTAATTTACATTCGATAAGTTGGTTGATAAAGTAGACAAATCTCCATTTGCAATTATTTTTAAAATACGAAGAGTTGTCCAAGGTGTCCTTGAATCCTTTTGCCGGAGTACATAATCCAAATATGCCTTTTTCTCCCTATATAGCATTTTTAGTGTAGTTTCTTACAGCTTTGTAATAATTCCAAGGACCCTAAACCGATTATACTCCCTATCTCTGAATTTTATCATTTGTTTAATAGTATAGGTTAACCAAGGTGCTGAAGGTTTAGTGGCTCTTCTAGATGGTATCGGGGAACATAATCTAAAAACGTTCTTTAATTGTACTGTAGAAATGACATTTCATAATTTGGTAATCCAAGGTTGGCAGCATTGTTTTGAGGCGCGTCCAGGGGCGTATTTAGCATGTTTGATGTCTGGCAGAAATGTCAGAACTCGTGACAGATGCCTAACTTAACCTTGATATTGTGACTCTAACCCAGGGACTCTTTAAAATAAGAGGACCCAGCATGTCACAGTCTATCACATAGGAAAAGTAAAGCCCTGAGGGGAAGTTTGTTTTCTGTAGACTCCAAGGAGACCACAAGGGGGCTGGTACAAGGTTATGATATATGTCAGTTTCCAACTGCCATCAGGTTTTATGTGACATGCGAGTGACAAAGATTCTAAAGGAGGCAATATATTTCCCATCATAATTCACACTTTTTAAGTTTTCTAACTTCCAGATACTCAGGTGTGTCAATTAAAGGTAATGCGGTCATAATAAATTTGTTTCATTTGACAGTTGCCATATTCTGTAATTGTAGACACAACACTGTCAAGTCTAATTTTTAGAAATCATGGAAACCATTATTAATTTTTACTAATAATCAAAGTACCTGTTATATTCATAGATTCTCCAATAAAGTATAATGCTGAAAGTATAATGCTGGGTCCCCTTACTTTAAAGAGTCCCTGCTCTAACCTAACTTCAAACACAGAAACTATAAGTATAACTATAGTTTTTTCTGTGTTTCAAAGAACAGAGTTTAATGTTAATTTCTATCTATTCAAATTTAGGATTCGTGTGCGTAAAACCTAAATTACGGCCCTGTCCTCCGACACCTATTAATAATATCAATACGGTCGCCTCTTACAGAATTCTATAAGGGACATGAAATATTTAGATACCTTTCACAACCTAGTGTAAAATTAAAGAGCGTTTTTAGATTACTTCGAAAATATCAAGAAGCATCTCAGACACAAAGTTCATCACGACATCCACATTGTCGAGCTCCTAGATTATGTTACAATCAACGCCATTAAAAAGATTATAAAGAGTATATCTTTTTCTCAAGCATCGAAATTTTTAAAATATCCACATGTACTTGAAGATCCCGGTAATCTGTCTCGCGCCTACCCTAGTTCATCGAATTAGGAAATGGTCGGTGTTGATAACCTGCACATTGGAAAACAATTGTGAATTGGATACCGCAATGATATTTAAAAGCTTCTTAGTTGTTTGGGTAATTCGGGTAGGGTGTTCTGATTTGAAAATCATAAGATTGATATGCCAGTATTTTTTGGAACCCCCTGTAGAAAGTTACACACGCAGAAAATTTCAGGTATTTAAAACTTTTTACAACGTCATAAATTAAAAAGTTAGGGGCCTGACATTTATACTCAATCACCACACAATATGTATGCTCTATAAAATAAATGCTTAGAAGGTAAAGGCACTAGAGGTACCTCTAGTTGACCATTTCGTCTGTGACTATTTCTTTCTGCCACTTAACGTTCGCATCACTTCCAAATACAGAACGCTATACCTGCGTCTCGTCTTACACCCAGGAGATTTTAAATTTCTCCAAAGGAAATCCCAGTGGTTCGATTTGCTCAGCGATACCATCGGGTTGTCGCGTCTTCCACATTTCGAAATGCGACTTTACTGTTATCGCACCATTAAGACATTATTCATTCCGAGTAAAATGCACCGTAGATGGCGTAATGGGCTACTTTTTCGTTTACCCTTATTTATGGTAGTTGGATTTTAATGTTGCCTAGCAATAAAAATTACATTCTCGGGATGTTAGTCGCTCGCTATGGGTAGCGCACTCAATGGAATCGTTCACGTTCTCTTTTTTGTTTATTTTCTCTAAAAGGTGATGAAGTTTTTCCATGCATTTCTATACTATTACTTACTTGGAATATTTGTGGCAGAGTTACTTCTTAATTCTCTTACTTAAACACTTGCAAATTATTCTTGCATTAGCACTCGTAATGTAGTAGACTGGCTTTACAGCAAAATTTATCAAAAGATTTTGCAAAACTGGGGTCTTGCGTCTTGCTAGTGTTTCACAAGACTCTTGCAAATTTCTTGTTCTCGTCTTGTTCTTGCTGCAAGAACAAGACAAGACTCTTTTACATTTCTTGTCTTGCTTTGCAAGACAAGTCAAGAAATCATTCTGCAAGACTCTTGCAATTTTGCAAGAAATCTTGCTAAAAGCAAGAAATCTTGCTAAAAGCAAGAAATCTTGCAAAGATTACTAGGTATCTGTAATTATAATTTCTGTAAAACTTTAATAAGAGCAATGAATGCAGCTGACGATAATATTTACTTTTAAAAAATGAGCATATATAAAGGGTTATTTAAGAATAATTAGTGTATACTTACTAGTATATTATTTAGTAAATATATTTAATTTACCATACTTCTAGTAATACATACTAATCCATGTTTCCAGCCATTACAGGTATACCCAAAAAGAAATTGAAAGTTAACGTATTACGTCGCTTTCGCGGCTGGAAATGCATACTTCCCGACTCACGACAAACAAAATCATTCTAATTTTAATTCTTATAAATTCAACAAATTAGTAGCTAGGTATTTACACTTGAATTAATCCGCTACAGTGGATTAATTTATTTTTATAAGTTTGCTTTAATGGTAGTTAAAGTCTATAGACTAGCTGTTTCTCGGGTCTATTGGACTTTCTAATGCTTTGTTTCGTTTCATATTATTGTGGCATAGTGTGGATCGGGTCATTTTGGAAGAGTGGGTTTCGCGGTTTTCGTCCAGGAATGTCTTCGACTTAAGAGGTATTTCGAATTGAAAATCATGAACACATTAAAACAAAATTATTATTAAAATACAAAGAAAGAAAAAACTATGTCAGTAAATATTAAAAAAAATTATCATCGACCCGGCGCACGGCGGCTCTGCAGCGCTGCATCAACTTCTCTCGACAAGCTTTGTACGCAATAAATAATGCAAGAGTCTTGGTAGCAAGACTCTTGCTGCGATGACATCACTAAACAAAAAATGCAAGAACAAGAAGTTGCAAGAAGTCTTGCTTGCAAGACAAGATTTTTTCCAACAAGAGTCGGGCAAGACAAGCATGAATTTAATTTCTTGTCTTGCAATGGGCGTAGCAAGACAAGAAATTTTGTCTTTGAGGGAAGGAATAATAAGAGGCGCATCTGATAACGGAGATTTCGAGCCCAAAGACAACGTCGAGATGTAGATATTATAATCCCGAACAATTGCTTTAGGAAGACCTTATCGACGAGAAACCGCTTCAGTTCGTCCTAAAGCAATTGGCCGGGATCGACATGAGATTCCTCAGAATCAGTGGACTCGCTACAATACATGAAGGTAGCGCCTCTTATTACATTCCTTTACTCAACGCTACGAGGAAAACTACAAATATCTTAATATGATTAATTAAGTTAAGTAAAAAAGTTCTTTCTTTTGACGAGTTACTTATGTAGTTAAAAGTTTGGCACTTATTTCTGGGACGCCCTGTATACTAGTATGGCATATGGTGATCAGTTCCTGCGTATTGACAATTACATGTCAAATGTTCTGTTAGTTAATTTGATTTAAAAATAATAGTTTATTAGCAAAGCTCCAAAAAAAACTCGTCCAGCATTGCGTTGTGTCTTGTGCCCAATATAGTCAAATGCAAATCAAGGGGAGTGTTCTAGTTTCGCTTTACACACCCACCGGTTAGTATTAAACACAACACCTGGTGGAGAAGCATATTGTCGGGCCAACAGATTTACAAGCATTTTTAAATCAATACGGTTTTTGTTGACTAGGTCACGAGGGAAACTGTTTTAATCCATTTACAAGGTATACAAAGGAGTCTACCAAGCTATTATTAAGTGCACTTGCTCTCGAATTCTCGAATAAGTTTGAACCACCGAAAATACTAGAGAGTCAAAAGCGTTTGCCTTGTCTAAGATTATAGTAACTTTTCCAAAAAAGTCCCCACAATATTTATATTACTGCATTATCAACTAAAGGACCTTTCCAATGGCAATGGCGTACAAAACATGGTGTACGGTATACATCTCACTTAAAAAATGAAGGAGACGACTTAGGTTTAGGGGGTGAGCTATAAAAATATGTCATTTACTTCAAACTGTTTCCAAAAAAAAAGTAGACAAATCGGAATGAAAAATTTCGATGGGACGCACTGTATAAGCATATTTAGTCATATTGTATAAACAATATAATAATTCTCACAATAATACTCTAAACTAGGACTACTCCAGAAGCAACCACATGCTTGTGCAGGGGAGGGGTAATTACTATTATTTAGGCTTCATATTGCCATTTGCGGCTATAATATGGCGATTTTTCACAAATTTCCACGTCTACGTCATCAACAGATCATACTGTTTAGAGTGCAGTAACTTCAAAACTTGTCCAAGTTTACAGTTTCTGCAGATTCGTATGGTTATAAATGCAGGACATAATATGAACATAATATGCAATACAGGACTGGGACTGGACTGGGTGATATTTCCTTTGTTTTACATTCATATCTGTTGAAAAAGTGCATTTAATTGAATTAAACATTCGGAGAAGAGAATAGTAAGTACAAGGACTTGATTAAATTCAGTTTCTAGGTTGCAACAATGACACACAAATATAAAGGAGTGCTAGGCGTGCCTGAAAAAATAATTTAGTCTAATGTAGGCTACCTAGATCTATAGAAATTGATTAATTTAATCAATATTCTTAACACTTATTTAATCTTATACAACTTCTACTACGACTGGTTTTTGGTTGTCAATGGCGATGCTTTGAAATGAAAAAAATATTAATTTCTTAAAGATAAGGATTTCTAAAAAGGAGGAAAGTTACAATTCGATCATTATGTTCACAACAAGATGACAATTGGAATACCTAGGAACAGTCATGAAAACAGTTGATTGGAGAGTTGCAAGTATTATTTTTGTATCGAATTGACAAATTTCAAATAACCTACAAAATTAACAATTTGACAGGCTTTTCGTAATTTGGCCTATAATGGAAGTTTTAGAAATTACTTAGAAAATTGATAATAAGTAGTGTGGAAGGAGTCTAGAGAAAGAAACTGGCAGACAAACTTGAGTAAGTGAAACAACAAGACACATAAATATGCAAAACCATTGTGTCAGCTGCAATGGTCCTTGGGTTTTTCTTTTCTAATTTCCATTTATTGTGTGTTATTATTAGTTTTCTTTCTTTAATAAAATATAATTTGTTTTCGGTATATAATATTCAGAATGCTGTTGCGAAACATTCCCCTCGAATTCGTCCATTATATTCGACATTCATACTGCGACTTCTGTATACTACTTACAGGGTGTCCAACTTTAAAACTGTACAAATCCGTAAAATCTTCATTTTTGGAGATAATCGCCTAAACTTTTTTTTGTCTGAAAGGCTTTCGAAAACCGCTTCTTTTGACCTTCCCGCCATTTTCAAAATGGAAATACAGGGCCGGCTGCGATTTTTTTATACCCCCGATTTTCACGAAAACCATTTAGCGATTTTTTTTATATAAAATCTGACCCCACAGCGTTAATCAGAACACCCCAAAACCCTTATATACCAAATTTGAATAAAAAATATACAGGGAGTTCAATTCTGTAGGGTGTCAAAGTTGAGCAAAATAGGAATTTTAAAGGCATCTGCCAAGTCAAGTGTGCCATGGAATTCCTTCAAAACAGTTGAATGGTCATTAGGACAACTCAAGGTGTTGGTGTGCAAAGGTCCAATAGAAAATATACAGAGGGTTCTTATCTGTGCCATCTGAAATTACCAACTTTTTGGAACTTTATACGGGTCAAAAATCGAGTATATCAAAACCGCTCCACACACTATAAACGAACTAAATCTAAAAACTACAGAAGCCTGCCAGTCAGTAAGTCCATATCAGTTAAGGTGGCTGGTGTGCCACAACAGGAAAGGCACAGAAAATGTATCATCTTAGACAGTGACTTTGTTGAGAAAGGTCCAATAATTTAAATTGTTTTTATTTGCTGGTTGGCATTTTATAAGGAAATAAATTACTTTTGTGTTTATTAATATTTTTTCAATGATTCCAAAGCACTCCTGACCAGTATAAAGTTTAATAAAAATTCAGAATTTTGAGATGGCTCAGAGAAAAATACCCTGTATATTTTTGTAGTAAATATTTTCACACCAACATTTTGAGTGGTCCTGTTGACCATTTAACTGTTTGGAAAGGATTCTATGGCACACTTGACTCGCCAGATGTCTTTAAAATTCCTATTTTGTCAACTTTGACACCCTACAGAATGGAACTCCCTATATATTTTTTGTTCAAATTTGGTATATGGGGGTTTTGAGGGGTTCTAATTCACGTTGTGGGGTCAGATTTTAAATAAAAAAATCGCTAAACGGTTTTCGTGAAAATCGGGTTATAAAAAATCGCAGCCGGCCCTGTATTCGCATTTTGAAAATGGCGGGAATGTCAAAAGAAGCGTCTTTTGAAGGCCTTTTAAACACAAAAAAGTTTATGCGATTATCTCCAAAAATGAAGATTTTACGGATTTGTACAGTTTTAAAGTTGGACACCCTGTATATCAATTCGATGATCTTTGCCACCCATCACGTGACACGTTCATTGCGCGTCCTTGTCTCATTACGTATTGCAAAGTTGAAACCTATCTTGCTCTAGAGTTGATTATCTAAAACGCAGTGAATTTTTTATAGGATTGATTTTATAATCAATCGATGCGGAATTTTGAGTGCTCCAACTTTGCCATTCTACCAAAAATTGTATGATTGTTTCCAAGTGAGTTGCCGTATAACGGATTTTTTAAGATTTCCCCCATTTTTTACCTCCTAAATGGACCCTGCCGACGCAAAAATGTAGCCCAGATTTTTCTGAACAATTTCTCTAACGGAGTCGAAGTCGTAGGTATAGATACGTTTTACGGTCTGCCACAAATACAAGACCATCCCCATCATCCCCTTAAAAAAATCTACAGGAACTTTTTTTAGCATTTTCGGTTTTAGCAGCCCCATCACCCACACAACCAACACAAAATCATCCAACTAATATTTTTTTTCCTTTTTCAGCCCTTTTTCGACTACAACATGACTGTACTGTAGGTACCTATACCTTATTAGATATGCGACTTCCATACTACTTATCAATTCGAAGCTGCTCTTTGTGTCGAATCTTATACTCTTGAATAACGTAGACAGAATAACCTTTTTAACATATATATGTGTATGCATAATAGGCTCATTAAGCAAACACTCGTTTTTTTTAACAACAAACACTTACGCATCTAATATTTTAGGGAGTTGCAGTTACACTCTATTTGTTGCAAAATACAAGTGGATTATTTGGTCATATTTTTCTCGGGAAAAATTAATGTGTTGACAAAGGTCAGAAGAATATTGTGCAAAACGCTCACTTGCAGTTCCCAGAATCATCACTTTTTGTGTAGGTTGCAGGCGCATAATCTTTCTTGAAGGCTGAGAAAGAGCAAGACCCAATCAAAAAATTGCAGCAGATCTACCTACTCTCCGACATGACATTCTAGATCGATAGATCATTTTAGCATTGCATAAAATTCCTCATCATAACATTCATCATACATACACACACATGCACGATAGCAGAAGCAACCACATGCATGTGTGTGAAGGAGGGATTGCAATAATTGCTATTATTTCAGCTTCATTGCCATTGGCAGCTATACCGACTCAATATAACTGGGATAATAATGAAGTGCCTATACTACGCGCAAAAACCTAGAAAATCGTAGTTATAACACTGAATGTAGTGCAATAACGAATAACACAGATACAACTATTAGAAGCAATACCGGGAATCTACATTTTGTCCAACGCTCTTGGCCATCAGTAATGTTCTCCTGCAAGCACATGTTTGCGCGCTACGCTCCGAATCGAACCAGCTTCCCTTAATAAAATTTTGTCGTAAAACAGTTGGGACAAATCAGTTTTTCAAATTTTCAAGGCATACCTACTTGATTTTCGAAACAACAATTATGCCAAAAATTAGTTTTGAATCAAGAAGAACTTATTTCCAAATGAACAAATTTCAACTCGATTTTTTTCATAACATAGTTTTTGAAACCAAATAGAGATTTTCCAAGAAAACAACTGGCTAGCATTAGAATTGATGTTAAAAATATATTAGAGGTGTCGATCTGTCAAAAAAGTACAATTTTCAATAAATAAATTTTAGTTAAAATTTTTGAAAAAATTTTTTTTTAGAAAAAGTCGCAAAAAACATAAGTTATCGTGGGTCTCTGAAAGCATGTACGTAGGCTAACAATTGTAAAAGAAACAACTTTTCCTAATAACTTTTTCAAAAATGCGTTAAATAAAGCCGATTTTGGATGATTTTTGAAAAAAATGTCAATTTTGACAGATACCGGAAGTCACATCCTCCTACAAGCACAAATCAATGGCAAAGTCAAATTTTCATTTTGTCCAAAAATAAAAAAAAAACTTATGGTGCGTACTTTATTGGTCACACTGTATATGGTTTTTTAGCATTAAACCACCATGTAAATTTGTTTCGTCGTGTGGCGCCAATGGCGATCGCTTGAAACAGAGCTATGCTTTAAAGTGTTGGTCCAGGTTCAAGTCAAGCAACCGCACGCGCGATGCTCTCCCTTCTTCTTTTCTAATAAAATTTCTCTTTTTTATTTCAAAAAATATGTAATATCTACCTCGGCACTAAAGTTCCTCTTTATGACTCGTATGGTTTATTGGCCTCGGCAACTAAATTCCACATCAGTCAAAAGTTGAACTTAAATGCCTTGGTAAGTACATAATCAATTATTCTTTCTGGTCTATAGGTGTTTTTGTTTCTGATATTTAGCGATATCAATGAATCTTTTATTCCGCGTTTCCCTTTTCCGTGACTATTATTATTACTAGTCGAGAGGAATGCGTAGGTCGTTGGGCAACCGCTCGCACTTAAAATTCGCAATTAGCCTTTTTTCCGGGCCTAATCAACGGCTCATAATTTACTAACAATATTATGTATTGCCTGTTTTACTGCTTATTGTTGTACACAAGTGCCGCACGCGCAAAACGACAAACAAAACGGCGGAACATGGCCGCAACAAAAGATCGCGGCTTATTGTACAAGCCGAGTGAAACAAATGGGCATGCCATCCCTTTTTATGATTTTTTCTTCGCATTTTTCGCGAGATAAAGCCACCGACACCGAATATTGAACCTGCTATTTATATTAGGTACGCTACCGTGACAGAAGGCGAGGCGCATTTTTGCACTAATAGCTCAGAAAGTATGAAATGCCCATATTGGCCACCTTGGTAAGTTTATGCGCGGTTCAAACGGAACCGGTAACAAAAGTCCACAACAACTTGTGGATCTACCGTTTATCTCTCCAAAATGCAAGTGCAAGGTCAGCCATATGAGGGGGGGGGGGTTTGGGGGATCAACCCCCCCCCCCCGAAATACCATCATTTTATATGCTTTTGCACCACCACTAGAACGAGCTCCCCGAGCATCAGTGAATGTAATAATTTATTAAACTGGTTTTCCAGTAGAGCATGGAAACCCACCCAAAAACTGCCAACAGAACATAATGTTTGGATCAGTGCAGTACCGAGTTTTATCATCAGAATATACTTTCAAATATATAACAGTAAACGGTGAACGGTGGTGTATGGCTGCGTGCGCCATGGATTAGGAGAATATGGGATTTCCAGAGTCTCTTTTATGAATGGATTAGTACTAATTTGTATTTGAAGATTTATTTATTATTTTTATGAAAGGTTCAGTTAGGCAAGTGGCGCGAAGAAATCTTTTAACATACCTACAAACCTTAAGGCTATTTCAACTTGAGAAAAAAGAGGAAAAAATACATCATAATATTGTGATTTTGTAATTTCCTATGCCTCAATTTCTGAAAAATTTCGCCTACGGCGTATTTTAGTACACAAACACCTTTGCTTCTTTTGTATACCCGCTTTAAAAGCAGTGATTTTATGGACTCATTCCAAAACAAATGAATTTCTATTGGTGACACTGGTTCCATAAAAGAAAAAGGTAGTAGGTACTTCTTGGCCACAGATGACAGATGACTATTATGAGCCCATAGTTAACAAATAAATAATTATAAGGTATATATTTTATTGCATTACAATTCATATAGATTGAGTTCAAGGAGAATCTAATCATAGGTAGGTATGAGTACTAATGGAAATAATAAAATTAAAAGGAATTCCCATATATGATAAGTACCTACCAAGAATAAATTAACAGGAATAATTTTACCACTAATCTTAATATAGACTCCTATTGGGCCATTTATGAAATTTGATTTTATACTTTTATTATTTCTGTTGATAAAATACAGCTATATGTATATACGAACCCACACAGTTAGCATTTTATTCGACTTCTAATTGAAACCTAAAGTGATTAAAGGCGAATTAATTCAACTGCATTATTATGAATGCAAATGTTTCTAAGGTGCGAAACGCAGGTGTCTGATATTCTGATTTAATTACAGTTCACTACAAGCTACCTTTAAGAGGCGGAGTGTGGACAGGCAAAGCTCGGGAGAACTGTAAAAATTTTTCGAAATAAACTATTTTACAACATACAGTAGTTCTTATTATGTTTTCAATTTAGTAATAACCGTTATCTTGAATAGACCTTCTGAATGAAAAGTGGTGTAGATTGTCCCATTCATTTGTAACACCCTGTATAATGTGGTTAAGTAGATTAAAGGTTGTAAATACTTAGGCATTTATTAGTATTTTCAATACAGGTAGGTACCCGAATTAATCAAAACGGGACAAGTAATGCAGATAAATCCAATAAATAGACAGTCAAATATTTTTCCAATCACTTTTAAATCGTCTGTAATAGTAAGAAGTGCATGTAAGAGTGAGAATTTTTTTTTCATAAAAATGGTTTATTCGGTGCGAGAAAAGGTAGAAATCGTGTACATTTATTTCGAAACGAATAAATGTGTCAAGGAAACAGTCAGAATATTTAATGACAACCATTCAGAGAAGAATTTGTCAGAGGGTTACGTCTTGAAATTGGTACACCAATTCATGACCACAGGGTCTGTTGTGAAACGTGAATGACGGCAGCAAATGCGAAACGAATCAGTCATGGTAGCAGTTTTGGAACACCTTCACAGGGATAATACACACTCCACACGAACCCATAGTTTCAGATACCCAAAATGAAAAATGAGGAGGAAAATAGTCATCTTTTTAAGGCAGCACTAGTACAGGTCGGACACTTGCAGATTTTAACCAAGTAGTGGAAAAGGTTTTAAAAAGTAATAATAGTACTTTATGTATATCTCCATTAACCACTGATTCTTTGAATCAAAATAATAGGTATGTTTTTTATTCAAATCTTCTTTTTGGTGCCTCCATTTCAAAATGCACAGCGAATTTTATTATTAATCAGGTAAATTTAATAGGCGACAGAGGCTTCATTTTCGAGATCTATGGTATTAATTTTATTATTTGCGTTTAGCGATGGTGGAATAGGTAGTTCTGATTTTTTTAAAAATTGTAAAATATTACAAGGCTTGTCGGAAAAAATATTTTATTAATGGCATTCAATTATTATTTCTTCATTTTATTTTTTCTTGAAAAGTAAGCAAGATAGACAAAAAAACTATTTTTAATTACAATTACGTATTTCTAAAATCAAGCTTAATTTTATCAAAATCGGCCACGTAGTTTTTAGATTTTCGAGGTACCTTTAAGGACCGAGGCATCGACTCCCTGGCCAAAAAAGTGCACTTACTTGTAATGTAAATAACTAATTATAACAAAAAATCTGTTAAATTTTAATTACTTAATTTAATAACATAGCAATTATAACTAAAACTTTAATAGATAGGTACCCTATATTTTGAAGTGGAGGCGTCGAAATGAGAAATGAGATAAGGAAAGTCACATTATTTCACTCCAAGGATTCTGTGGCCAGTGGATTTACCTTACCTACGTTTGTATAGCAACCTCTATAACAAAAATACAAAAATACTTTTTATATTTTTTGTAAAATTTGTATTGATTGTTCAAAATGTAAATCATGGACAGAATCAAATTAATAATAATAATTATTATAATAATTGTATAATAATATCTTAGTTAGTTAAAGGAATGTAAACTCAGGTACCAACATTAACATTATTGCAAAATTAATTTATAATTTAGATACATCTAATAAATAGGCACTTAAATGTTAACTTCCAAACTCACTTGCAACTTGCATGTCATAGCAACCAGTTTTGTTGAAGAAAACGGATTCTCTTAAACATAGAAATGGTGGCTCGGTACTCGGTCGAAGACAAGGTGGAAATTGTATACATTTATTTCCGAAATATGGAGTGTGCCAGAGCAACAGCCAGAATTTTTAACGACAACCACTCAGAGAGGTCGGTATCGCACACCTACGTCTTGAGATTACTCAAAAGGTTCAAGATGACAGGTTCTGTTATAAGCAAACGTGAACGATTACAATCAACGCGAGATGAATCGACCAGGGCGGAAAATGAGGAAGAAAATGGCAATCTCTCCAAGACAGAAACAGTGGTGGACTTAACTTTAACTGAAGATGGTAACTAAGAAGCTGAAGGCGATTTTTAACGTGTGTATAGTTTTTGTGTTATTGTATACCATGACTTGAACTTCAACTAATAAATAGATTAATGAAATTCTTCCTGCCTCTTTTATAAAACTCCCACATGTATATTTTTTGACAGATTAAGGACATAAAACCAAAATAATTTAAAAGAAATTATTTTGATTAGAAATGTTAATATACAGGGTGTTCCTTAATGACATGCCAATACTTAAGGGGTTTATTCTTGGGCCCATTTTAAGAAAAAAACTTCATATGAACGTATGTCCTAAACGTCCTAACTTTTGAGATACAGGGCGTTAAAGTTCATTTTTTTAAATCGAATTTTGGCTACATCTCCCGAAATAATCAAGCTGCTGAACTGAAATTTGGCACTGCTATGATCTTGGGGATGGAGAATAAGCTGAAAATGACAATTTCACCGTATCTCAAAGAGGGCGCCACTTGCGCTGTTTTTTGATCACGCTTTTACGCGTAACTTTTTTGAGGTTATCTTTTTGGTCCTGCAGGTCCAACATTTTAGTGTATCTTTTCATTCTGCAAGAAAAAGGTACTCTTGTTTCATAACGATTAAATCAACCGTTTGCGTTGAAATTACCAAAACGTGCCCCAAAACACCTGTTGATTCCAATATTCGAAACATAAAATTTTCACCTACTGCTTTCAAATATTACAGATTAACTGTACATTCAGAATGATGAAAAAAATGCCAAATGGGCATTGGTCAAAAACACCATTGGTTTTCTTGAAATAGAGTGTCCAAATTTTGTCAAATTTAATCCTTTCCATTTTGAAAGCGAGTAATTTTTGGTACATTGTTCATAGGGTTTTTTTTCTCAGTTTAAATGGTACAGTTGATCTGTAACACTTGAAGGTGGTAATTGGCAATTTCAAAGCAAACGGTTGATTTTTATCGTTATGAAACAAGAGTAAATTTTTCTTGCAGAATGAAAAGGTGCATTAAAATGATGGACCCGCAGGACCAAAAAGATAACCTCAAAAAAGTTACGCGTAAAAGCGTGATCAAAAAACAGCGCAAGTGGCGCCCTCTGTGAGATACGGTGAAATTGACATTTTCAGCTTATTCTCCATCCCCAAAAACATAGCAGTGCCAAATTTCAGTTCAGCAGCTTGATTATTTAGGGAGATGTAGCCAAAATTCAATTTTTAAAAAAATGAACTTTAACGCCCTGTATCTCAAAAGTTAGGACGTTTACGACATACGATCATATGAAGTTTTGTTCTTAAAATGGGTAGTGTTCACCAAAAAATATTTTTTAAATAAGTCGTAAGAACTAAAAACGATAAGCAGTATACGAAATAGAAGAGACAGAGGGTAGAGAGTGGAGACAATAAAATAAAAAAATGATATATTATTCCAGGGTTAATAACCATTATATAGGGAGTAAGATAAATTTTACAAAACTCCAATAAATATACAAATTAGCTGCAATATCTTGTAAACTAAATCATGAATTAAAATATTACAAGAGTAAAAAGTTACAGAAAATAAACGGTACATCAAACATCATTTGTTAAGATTTGAATTTTGAAAAATTACACAAAAAATGTGGCTTCATCGCAAACAAATTTATGTCAAATTTCAACAAAACAGAGTAATTTGTTCTTCAAAAACCAACTTCAACACCCTATGTTTTGGTGCAAAATGGTGTAAAAAAGTCACATAATTTTATCCTAAAAATAGAATCTGTATTATGTGTAATGACCTACCCTTGCTGTTTAATTATTATAATTAAGTAAATAATGGATATACACTCATGGGCAAAATTGTTGAATATTTTAAAAAAATTATTATAGATTTCTTTGTAGACAAAAATTACCTACGTACTTAATTGATTGAAATTGTTACTTAAGCAAAAATTAACTATAAAAATCAGGGACTTGCTCGATTTGACAAAAGAGTACAAGTTTTCTACCTTTAATAATTGCTTCTTATGGTCAATCTTTGTAGATGATTTTCAATAAGAGGGGGACATTATTTGGAACTAAATTCTGCAGGCGATTGTATCCAGTGACAAATATTTGAAAGATATTTGAAGAAAACTATGGTAGAAAAAGTTATTCTGCTTTGTCGGTATTAATAGAGTGTGACAGAGAAGATAATTTAATTAATGAAAATTAACATGTAGGCTGAATACATAAGTATTGTAGATACCTAGTTACCCATTAGTGTCACTCCACTACTTAGGGGCTAACGTTGAGCATCAGAAGGAAGGTCTTACACAGGTTGATTTTTTTAGGGCTACCACCGCTCGCTTATTTTGTACAACACAAAAAAACGTAGGAAACAAAAACGTGGCAATTTTTGACAGCTGATGTCGCTGAAATGAAAACAGCTACATTTACAACTTATCCCAATATAAAAAAAAACTCAAATTAGTAGCCGAAACATGTTTTATGTGAGAGATAGAAGAACACTTTTATATTGAAAAGGTTTATGCATTCGAGTGCTTAAATAGTTTCAAAAAATTACAAAAGCTCTTTACCTCCCTTCAGGCTCTCAATTATTTTGTTTATCTATTATTAAAATTATTTTGGGCCCAAAAAAACGAAAGATACCTAATACAATTTGGCAATTTTTTGGCGACGTTAAAAAGACACGGGCATACATGGAAAACTTTTCGCATAATACTAAATGACTCAAATCAACAAAAAAATTGCATGACCTCGAGCGAACCGAAGACCCTGTGTAATTTTCTGAACCTATCTGAGCACTCGGTTGCATAAAGCTTCTCAGTGCTCTAATATAAGAGTTTCAACTATCTCTTACAATAAACACGCTACGGCTACTAAAGTTTTGCCCAATTCTAGTTTTTTTTTATATTGCACCGCAAGTAATAGGTCTGTGGTGGTAGTTTGTGAAAAACCCTTGTTTCAAGGCGTGTGTTCTCATTGGGAAATAATTTAGTGCTTTATAATTGAGCACAACGAATGCGTCTCAGGCATTAACATAAAATCAAATGGCCGTGTAGAACAATGGTCTTGTTTCCCCGTCAAACAAGGGGAAGCAGTAAATGAGGCACAACACTCAAACGGTGATTGTGCGTTCGTTTCAAACGTGTCGTCGTCAGCAGGTGTGCGTTCCGCCGAGGAGTGCCAGTCTGCCTCTCCGTTCTTCAGTAGCGTAACAAGTCACGACTCGGGAGCAGGACACTCACTTGGGTTGGAAATACTACTTCTGCATTTAAAGCGGTTGAACTCTAGAGAAATAGCTCCAAAGAAGTGAGTAGCAATTAATTACATTTTCCTGCTCCCTTCCCCGTAAGTACACTTTACATACTCGCCAACAGGCCCGAAAGCGAAAGTCAAATGTTCGGGGTCCCCTGTTATTTTGGTTGCTAGCTGCGAAAGTGGTTGCTAGATACAAAAAGTATTGCTTGGCAACCCTTACGCACCAGGGACCTTAAAACCATTAATAAAATATACAGCGTCTCACTTAAGAGTGAAACAACCCTATAACTTCTTTAATTTTTAACCGACCAGAACGAAATTGTTACCAAAGGTAGATGGCATTGTTGCCTACTTATTTCCAAAAAATTAGTTGCCTACTTCAAAGTCATATTAGGCTTTTTTTTTCAAAACAATGTACTAGAGAAAGTTGTTCAGAATCAATTCAGAACCCTAAATATAAAATTTTGTCAAAATCAAAAAATACTAACTAAATAAAATTTATGTACAAATTTAAAATTTAATTTTTAAAATTTGTTTTGTAGCTTTTATTTTAACATAATTACTTTATGAAAACAACTTGCCTTCAAAACTTCTATGGCACACTTTTCTAAACGCAGAAAATTATTAAATTGCTGTTTTTGGAATTTAATTTTTTTAAAATTAATATTTTTTGACTTTGACAAAATTTTGGATTTAGGGTTCTGAATCGATTCTGAACAACTTTTTCTAGTAAATTTTTTTGAAAAAAAAGCCTAATTTGACTTTCGGATTTTTAGCATCGATTATGGCATCGCAGGTGGCTTCGACTTTGGAGTAGGCAACTAATTTTTTGGAAATAAGTAGGCGACAATGGCATCTACCTTTGGTAAAAATTTCGTTCTGGTCGGTTAAAAATTAAAGAAGTTATGAGGTTGTTTCACTCTTATGTGAGACACTCTGTATGTAGCAACGCGAATTTTGCGTCAATTTTAATAGGTTTCGCAACAATCGTTTTACAAACTGGTTTTGATCATAAAGAACACGAATTATACCAAAGAAAAATTAATAATATCAATGTTTCTCTGGAGCCAAATAAGAGCCGCATAACAGAAGAACGTGACAGGCACCTCCCTAACGGTAGGGTGAGAGTACGCGATTGGTAATTCGTAGATCCAGGGTTCAAATCCCACACAAAGCTCAACATTTTTTATTTATTTTTGTATTATCGCTGCATTATGCCCTCTTATAACAATAATATAATAATAATCTTATTTATGGGCCCACCAGGAAATAAATTTCTATAAACATAACGTGGTTCTTTGAGAGGGCATGATAATTGATAGGATGTGGCAAAAAATTTTGAGGTACTAACTTATACATTTTTACTTCTACTTAATTCAAGGAGTTCTAAGTGCCTGTCTGTCTTTTCTGTAAAAGAAAAAGGGTACAACTTCTTATAGTTATTGCATACCTAAACCATTATGGTTCCACAGTTAACGAAAAAAAATTCCGCCAGTTGACCTACGTAATATATTTTGATGATAATATTAAGTCACTTAGAATTTTGTCGTTCATTTAAACTGCGTGCATTTGAAAATTTGAAAAAAATTTGCCTGCGGCAACAACAAAAAAAAATTAATTTGTGAGCCCCCCTCCCCGTCCATCCAAAAAGTCTATCTACGGCCCTGGCTGCTTCAGCAACGCGCAAAGAGCTATTTTAATCTCAGAGATAACTTAATGTTCTGATAAATCTCTAGTTTTTGCTTAAATTTGTGAGCCGTATTTATTCCACATATAAAAAAGCACGCTTAACCTGTCAAAATAATAAAAATAATAACTTGTAGCTTGTCACAAATGAAAGTTGGCCTTTTGAATGACTTATGGAAGGCAGTATTTAGAATAATTGGTTTTGAAGTGGATTTAGTTATGCACACATAAGGTAATTTGGTAATCACGCGCTTTAATTTTCAGTGCATATTTTGTGCAAATGCATCAGAAAACTTTTCTTCGTTTGCGTATTTGGGTTACGGATCACGCGTATTTCGCGCTTATTAGAACCACAAGTTGGAACGCCATTCCCAATAATACACGCTTTTAAATTATGTAATGCCTGAAGACACGCAGAAATATGCATAGGAGGCAAATAAATCTTCTTTGTGGAAAGCTTAAAGCAAATTACCTAGCTCCCAGGGTTTCTCAAATCCACTATAAAACCAAAAGGAATTACACTGCCAATTCAAGACCATTTAGCCTTCCTACTCAGTTTAATGAAGGTTTTAGAGCAGCTTTATGAACGGTTTTATAGATACCTTGAAGGCTTGGCACCTAAGGTGGCAAAAAGGTTTTATGGCAGTTTTATCATTTTACCCTTAGAACCTTCATAAAGTTATCCACTTTTGATTTAAGGCCGTTTTATCTTTGCCTTCGGAACGTTCTGAAGACAAAATAGCTTTAAGGGATACCCTTGAAAACTGGTTTTATAGCTACCCTGCAAACCATAATAAAACTTGAAATGTTACTTGGGCTACTAACTGTAATTCATAAAAAAAACACTTACCATGCATGTAAGTTCCACTTTACACATTGTAAATACAATCGCACGGTAAGCAAAACGCACAGTAAGCAAAACGCACGCACCACAGAGTCACAGTCAGTCGTCAAAAATAAACACAAATACAAACATGCTTTTAAACCTGCCAGAACAAAGATATTTGTTAAAAAATAATGATTTAAGTAATAAGTATAAACAAAAGGATTTGGAGAGGGTTGGTTGATGGTGTATTAGCAACATTTCTACTCCTGGCCATAAAACTATTTCTGGTGGAACACTTAATGATTTTTAGTGACGTTTGATGACAAAATGTACCTGGACTTTCTAGCTAAATGGTAATTAATGGACACTAGTAGTACTAGTAGTATTATTTTACATTGCAAAGATGGCAAATAACTGGATAACGTTCGCTCCGCCACTGGAAAAATAGAACACGTGTTCAATATGCAGATTAGCGCAGATGCTGACGAATATTCTTAAGAAGCAGGAAATGTAAGAGCCGCGATGATAAGTGAATACAAGTTACGAGTTGCTGCGGAAGGTATACGGGTAGGAATATACTGATTTCTCATCTGTTACTAAGTACATACTTTTCGCTACTGCGAATTACATCACTGTTAATTTACACTAATGATTGGGCATATTTTAGTTCTGAAGGCTTGGAAATATGGGCAAAAATTTTTCATAGTGACAGATTAATTTAAATTCTTGTTGGTAATAATAATCAACGGTGTGATTTAGATAGGTAAATCATAATTAGTAATGAAGGATATTAATTAGGTGTACCAGATGTGTGGAGTTAACAGCTTTCAACGTTTGCAAATAACACCTTAGAACTTGAAACGAAGATTAAATTATTAGGTGGATGCATGGAATGGGGAACATTGATATAGGTTTAAGTTTCAAATTGTTTCAAAACGCTACAGTTACAACAATAATACAATCTAATTTGCCAAAAATATTGATTTTAGATTTGATATCAAAAAATGCAAAGAACGATAAAAATATAGGAATATTTAGTTACTGTGAATATTAATACCTTGTTTGTACCAATAACTGCTTAAAATGGCACTAGCTCTAAAGAAGTTATTACACTTAGGTTAACATCGACGACGATCTTCTGCACGGACAAAGTCTCCGTGAAATAAAACACATTTGACAACATCCACAAAAAGCTGTTCTAGACGGCTTACCGAGTAGCTTTTTCCTAATGACTTTTTAGTGCATGGAATAACTTAACAAAGACATTCCCTTCTAAAAACCAAGTTGGTTTTTAGAACTTTGACAAGTGGGCAAGTTGCCCACTTGTCAAAGTTGGCCGGTCGGCAAAATAATCTTTGATCGATCAACTTACGACGTGAGGCTCACGTGACACGTATACGTGCGTGGCCTCCCTTGCAAAGGCTTTAGCAAAGTTGCGCAGAAAATATCCTATAGAAATCCCCACGAAAAAAATTGATGATAATATACCCGGAATACCTGCTGCCTCGAAATCTAAATCTATCTTCTACCAAGTGCATTCAACCCGTCAAGCCCTCTACATAACCAGTTAATAATAATATGTCATTAAATATACATAACCGACTTAATTAATGCATAATTTGCTACGGTTTTGCTAAATACCTTATTAAAGCGTCTTATCTTAATCCTTTTAAACGTATCTGATCTTAATGGTTCTATCGGACCATCGCCGAATTACCTGTTAATTTAAAGCACCATAGGCCTAATTATCGGTTCATTATTATGTATCGTTTTATCGTGTCATGGAATTCAATAAGCGCGCTCTCCCAAAAGAGAATAAGCGCCCAGGAATCTAAGAACAAATTTTGGCTGTACACACCTATACATTGTATGTAGTATATCAATAGACGATCATTTTGAAGAACAACTTGTTTTAGTCTTTGGCACTATTGAAACAAAAGATACCTTGCATCATTATTGAAAGTTATTTTGTCGATAAAGTAGGTACCTACCAACTGTGATGGATTAGACGCAGAATGTATCGTAATTTCACTAATAAAACTTGTAATTTGCAGACAAAATATAAGAAGACCAATGATAACAAACGGCATTGTAATAATTCAACATATACCTACCAAGTAAAAATAAATATATGATTACCTGCACGGGCTGATTCTGTTTTTCTTGCATGCCACCATAGAAGAATCTACGACAAGAGCATCAATCCTTCATTAAAAATGCCTAACGAAAATAAACAGGTTCAGTGTTTGAAGTTGGTATCAAACCTACCGGAAAAGCAAGCTCCGTTATCATCTCCACATCACTACAGTCGAAAATCAAATGTGCAAATCATAGACATATAAGAAACAATAGACTTGTTTACAATTTGTTAGCACGCCAACATCACTGCCAAATACTACGTTTGGATATTATTTATAGTATAATAATATTGCCGTTGATACGCAACTAATAAAGATTCGTGGCTAATTTTTCTAACCCGGGTATTATATTATAATATGTATTAATTACAAAAAATTATACATGCTCTTCTACGTATTGGGTAAAATAGAATTAAACCTTAGTGGAAGTTTAATAAAATTCATTGGGTTTTAATGGTGTCGAAGCGAACCCACAACTTCTGACCTATCAGGTCATGCTTGGTTCAAACGACTAACCCGGCAAGGCAGTGTCCAATAAAGATGTAAGTTGTGCAAAAAACGAAACTGTCTCCTGAGTGTCCAACCAAAAGATCACACTCTAACTCCTGTTACGATTTGCGCAGGGTGGTTTCCTAAACAATAGGGTTTGTTTCCTAAACATTTTTTAAAGCAAAATGACCCTAATAAAAGTTTTAGAGTATGAACTTCTGGTCAACTTTTTCTTATATTTTTTTGTCTGTAATACTTAATGAATTACAGGGCATTATATGACAAAAAGTTAAAAACGAAACACCCTGTATTTAATTTAAAAACGAAACACCCTATATACATACAGTGTGGCCAGTTTGGCATGGAGACACCTCTGTAAATTTTTATTTTCTATCCGAATTTGGCCGTGTATTTTTCTCTAAGGGTAGGTCACAAAAAACTCTATTTTGGCGCAAAGTTTCAGGTCTTAATCTCAATTTTCAAGGCCTACTACGAATTTTTTTCTAGTAAAAAAAAAATAAGAAAATTATTTAGGGATTTTTTTGTTTAAAATCTGACAAAAATTATTCGTTTTCAAAATTGAAAAGTTTGCATTTGACCAAATTTTGACACCCTATTTCAAGAAAACCAATGAGGTTTTGACCAATGTCCATTTTGCATTTTTTCCTCATTTTGAATGTAATGTTGGTCTGTAGATAACAGTATGTGAAAATTGTATGTTTCGAATGTTAGGGTTCACATGTGTGTCTTGTCAATTTCAACGCAAACGGTTGATTTCATCGTTATGAAACAAGAGTACAATTTTTGTTGCGAAATGAAAAGACGTACTAAAATTAAGGACCTGCAAGACCAAAAAGATAACCTCAAAAAAGTGACGAGTAAAAACACTATCCATAAATAGCGCAAGTGGCGCCCTCTGTGTGTGAGATACGTAGAAATTGCCATTTTCAGATTATCTTCCATCCCAAAAAACGTAGCAGTGTCAAATTTCAATAATGTACCATAGTACAAACTAGAAGATAAGACGATAAACACATGGTCAATAAGATTTTTATTTTTTGAGGTTCTGTATGCCCCAGAAGTTATGCCAGGACTTTCTGAAACACCCTGTATATTATTCCCAAAAGTGTAATTAAGTATACCACCTATAGAGGCTATCACGAATATTCATCCTTACGTCACAATGGTTGACAATGGAAATTGCATTGTTGGCCATTGTAAAGTAGGAATGAAGATTCGTGATATCCACTGTAAGTGTTATTATTTGGGTAATGATAAAACATTATTATGTCCATCCAAATAAGAAAAAATCTTATTTCTCTATCGATTTTATTATTTTTTTTACAAGTGCCTAAATATGGATATATCAAATTTGTTGGCCTTTTAAAGGGCCCGGTGGCGGATCACCGTTGCATTTTATAATAAGATTTTTTCTCCTCGCGAAATGCTTATTTAACCTACTTTACGAATCTCAAATTTTCTCCTTGAGCTAAGAAATCTACTTTTGGGCACTTTTGTTGAAATGATCAACCCTATCTGAAATGGTTAAAAATATGTAAAAAAACTATGCTTCTCAAAAACCGTGGCCATTTTCAAAATTGGAGTAGGTAGGTACTTTTTTGATCATATAAAAAATATTTTTATCGGATTTTTAATTAACTTAATTATGTAGTACATTTTCAAGTTGAATGTTCCGATGTTATCAAAATCATAATAAAATGTGGTGCTGGGTTTTTAAGAACCATATAATAAGTATCTAACAGCCTACCTACTCTGTAACAGTCCAACTACAATTTTGATATCGAGCTAAAAACAAAATAATATCTACGTATATCTAGTACTCATTTGTTTATAATAACACTACCTATACCGTTATTACAAGACAAACGTAGTAAGACTAAGACTAGGGGAATTTCATTAACTCATTGGGAAGTCTCAAGAAACTAGTGCCTATTTTTATCATCGACCTCGTCATGGGCAGATTTGAGATCTAAATTTAGGGGTTCTTAAAACAGGTAATAATTGCCAGTGTTCTCTAATTTGGCGGTCGTATTATATCAACACTTAATTTCCTTTTGTTTTTAACAACATTTTAGAGTTGAACTGTTCATAATAATTTCACTAATTATTATTTGTTATACTCATAGCATTGAGTATTTATTTGAAACGTAATAATAAGTAAGAATGTATACATTATGATTACATTATGCCCGTTGTGGTATTCAATTTAAAAAAATTTAGTCTAAGTTCTTTGGATATTTCTCGACAAGTGTCTCTTTTATTTTTATCACTTAAAGTTTTGAATAAAACCAGAACATAATTATATCCCCTACTATATCTTACATATCTATTGACAAAGACAAGTCGTCATGCTTAGATATTTTGTAGCAGTGTTATTTTTGTCAAAAGGTGGTCGGTGGTCCTATTTCAAGTTTCTGTGCTTTGTGAGTGCCACATTCGAACAAAATATATTGTATGACACACGGACAAAAAGTAGTTTTTCGTCTATTACTATTTTCTTGTTATTTACTCTAATCGTGGGCATTACTGTACACATGGTGATTCTTTGATTAGTACAGTTGAACGCCTGAAGCATGCAATGAAAGTACCATTTAATATAAATTACTAATATTTTTTAAATATTTCAGAATAAGATTAGGATTTTTATTAAGTGTCGCAACATTGCAGACTTTAAATTAGAAGGTGAACGGTGGGGGGACAAGGAACGAGGTCAGCGGTCCCAAAATTTTCTGGGAAAAACATATTATTTGTGTTTTTTTTTTAACATAACTTCATAGGCTTCAATTTTACCCCTGGTTAAAATTCGAATTCGAAAACCGCAGCAGGCCATAATAATTCGGAATGTACAGTTTTGTGGTTTGAGGGTGTATCATCTTTGGGAATACCTTTGTGCGTTAGTACCAAAGGAGAATTTTATGTTGGTTTAGGCATTCGAAAAATAAATTTATTATGATTATATACGATGACCTGGTATAATCTCGAGATAAGACATACCCGAATTGATAGGTACTTGGGCACGGCCCTAACGAGATTTTTATTTATACTCATATAAATATTAGAAATGCGGCAATAATTCATAAATTAAATTAAACACGAATCTCTGACGTGTCCAAGTGATACAGATTTTTTATTGCTTGACATGATTTATTAAGGTTTTATGAATCTCATTAGGTACACATGGAAAAGAGATCGAAATATTTTTTTGTTAGAACCCCGAGCAAAATTCGTCATGTAGAATGCAAATATTAGAGATCAAATCGTTTAATAACCAGTCGGCACTTTGATGAATTGCCAAGTGTCTTTGTACCGAATACAGTGTTATAAATATGCCTTTTTACAAACTATGCCGCTTATTTAACAGTCTTAGGTTGAAAGAATGTGCATATTAGTTTGGTCAATATCTGTCTAAACATTGAGCGGATTCAAGCACATGATTCCAAATTAACTCGGCCAACGAGTACCTATACATATAAAAGTTTGAGAGTGAGCTAACTTTCCAGTAGGTAATGGGTTTGTAAGTTAGGACAATGTTTGTAACTCATACAAAACATTTCTGGACATTATGGTAACCATACCAGAGCGTGGCAAAAAAAACTGTACCTAAACCAACTATATTATGTGGGAATTCCTATATTGAAAATGAAAAAAAAGTGTCAAAGAGGCATTGGTCAAAACACCATTGGTTTTCTTGAAATATAGGGTGTCAAAATAATAATCAAAAAAATGATCAATGAACTTATCATCCGCCATGAAAGATAGAAAACTATTGAACTGTCAATGTGCTTGTGTTACTCAGGTCAAATATTATAGTTTTAATCGTTATAATAAAAGGAATACAAAAAATGAACAGAAACTAATACTCTTCTGAAGATTGCATTATGGGGAACACCTCCGGAGACAAGAGCAGCAAATTTGGTTAGTTTAAAGTATCTAATGTTAAAATATCGGAATTTACAACTCTAGGTAAATGATATTAATATACGACGGAAAAGTAAATTTTGCGGATGCTCACGGATCAATCACAACACTCTATATAAAAGACTTCCTCTTCGGTCATATAGGTTTCGTCCGAGAGACGTCAATATTTGACACTTCCGAACAAAATCTAAAATTACGATTGTTAAAACTATAAGTAGGTACCTACATAATATATAGTTAGTGGGTCTGAATTTATTTTCCCAAGTCATTTTCAGACTACATCTTGAAAAAATATGCGAATTCTATTTTGTTTTGACACCTCTGTATCACGCAAGATTAAGTTATTTCAGCGGTGAAATATCGTATCTCTCCATTCGGGCCTGTTTGGGATAGCGAGACTAAGAGGTTGGTTGGGTGGTCTGTTCTCTAAAACTGATGAAGTTTCGGTACCTTTTAATCTCCGACCCATCTATTAGCTCCACAGCCATTTAAGAAATGAAATATGACGTCGTTAATGCTCTTTACACGAAGCCTTTTTTCCAACGCCATTCGTTTAGTGTCAAAACGAGGATTTTCCAAAATATCATGCTTGCGAAACCCGGAATATTACACGAATGAATAAAAATATTTTCGCGTCACGAGATTTAATTTTATTAGTGGAATTTTGTAAAACTCTCATTTTGTAAATATTTACTAAAATATTTATTGCCGACGGGCCAATAAAATCGACGGAAATATATAAGAGACAAATCGGCGTCGTATCCTTGAGTAACCTCCTTACCAAATGAACCATTAACAAAAACATACAAAATACTTCAATAACATCTTCAATTCTCTGTGTAAACGGCAATATTATTCATGGTTTATTTACTTAGCAAGCGGTGGTCTTGGCTATTAATTTGATATAACCAAGATAAACGTTTTGATTTATTAAACGTTATGTCCATAACACCGTCTCTGCACAACTTGTGCAGCTGTAAATTCAACACCTGATATACCTACCAACGTAACAATGATTAATTCAACAAACTAAGTATATCATCTATTCCCACTTCGAGCTTGCCCTGGTTGGATTGCAGTGTTCGAGAGTGTGAATTTTTTTAACAAACCTCCCACTTGTTAATGTTTCCGGTTTTCCCCGCCCTGAAAGTAGAATATTATATAAGGTATTGTAAGTTATAGGACAAGAACCACAGTCACAACCATATCTATTCCCTACAAATTGACATTCAAGGGCTTCAAGATAAGATAGATATTAATAATATAATTTTTCGCTATTAAAATATCGTTTAGCGCCATGCGCTATACTAAATGGAGTTTTAGGCAAGCCCTTGGAAAACAATTTTATGTACCTGTGCATACCGGGCCCCTGTTCAGTTCAAAATGAGCAGATATTCGGTTATGCATTTTGTAACCTTATTCACCTGTAGAAAATATTTATAAATAGGTTTTGTAAGAAAAGTGTGAAAGTTAGAGTTTGTGAAAATGAACTATAATGCCTTTTTGCCACGACTATATAAAGTAAGTTTTTGACCTGTACAAAAATTTTAACACATTTCTTTTTGCAGATCTAATTTAAAATTTGACTTTGCGGCAATTTGTGCTTATATAGGAATAAAAAAATTACCTAGCAAACGTGACTTTCCGCAACTGACAAATATGACATTCAACAAAAAACTTCAAAAACGCCATTAGGTATTTGTTGAAATATCGAAAACTTATTAAAAAAATTATTCCCTTATGCAATTCTTTATACGTATACCGGTTTTCGTGAACTTTCACCGACATTCATTTTTTAATTATTTTCTTTCACATTTGTTTTCAAGTTTCTACCTGCTTAAGGTTCTTTGTAAAGAAACTAATAGTTGAAATACATTTTTTAGCTAATTATTGTTTCAGGTCCATATTCGAGTAGATACCTACTCGTATTCATATTCAAAATTTGGTTTGAAGCTCAAAATTTTTACTTGATTGCAAATTTATTTAATTTCTGTAATTTAAATAAAATAATCTGATTTATTCAAGTAGAAAAACATCAAAATAATTGTAAAGTAATAACTACACATACTTGACGAATTAAGTAATTCATAAGAAGTTTCAAATTTTACTTGACTTTAAAAACGTGCCTTATTTGTGGAATTATCCAATATCTCGCCAGTTACGATTTTGCGACTTAATTACCTGAAAAATAATTCATAATATTCGAAATTATTTCGGATGAGAGGGAATGTGAGGTATCAAAAGCAAACCTTTAAAAATTTGTTGCCGGAAGTCTAAAAATATCAACATTTTGAAAATTATTCAAATTTCTCAAAATAATATTATAATATTGACATTAAATCCATTTAGCATTTTCTTTTCGATCAATTTTGGCAAAAGAAACAATTTTCTGTAATCTAGAGATAAAGTGTTTCTCATTTTGTTTCAAAGGCTGAATTTAATAACAACATTTTCGAGTTCAAAAACCACTTCACACTTCGCCCTAAATTCTATTAAAACTGATACCTACCAAAATCGGATAAATTATTTATTAATATTAAAAAAGGTAGCTGAATCCGTCACCTTCAAAGCACTTTGGATGGATTTGGGAAATGTGATTAAAATCTGTATTGATCTAGATATTGGTTATCTTACATGCTTAAGTGAAGGATATGGAAACAGCAATATGAAAGATTTAACCAAAAACGTTGAGGTGTTCTAAAAACATTCACAATGTTACTTTTAAAATATGTAAAATATTGCAGATAATCGATATCCTACCATTTTTCTGTCAAGGATATTCGGAAGCCTTCTGTTTGCGACGGCAATGGTGTTTAATCCGATGATAGCCGTCCAATTTATTGGTGTGGAGTGATATTAATCGCTCAGTATCGATTTTTAGCCGGGCCATTGAGTAAAATAATATATTTCAATTAAAATATATTATTCTTTTACTCAATGGTCGGGCGATAAGAAGCGCAAGCGCGTGTCTAGGACGAAGAATAAATTGTGTAAAAGTACGTGCTGATTACAAGTGCACGACAATCAGGCACAAACGAGCTTCTAATTTAATTAGTACTGAAAGTTTTCCACGGCCCCTAGATTTTACACTCTGTTATTATCGACATTGGCAACGCTTTGTTGAATTTTGGCTATTTTATTTTATTTTCAGGATATACCAAAAGTCGACGTTAGTTGCAAATGGCAATGAAGCTGAAAAATAGTAATTTCCATACAATAAGCATATTATGTGGTTTCTTCTGCGTTATTCTTCTTTTTAACTGGAAGAGACGGAAACCCATAATCCATTACGGACATGAATCTGAATAGAACACCCAGGTCAACGTTACAATAAAACCTCTCCTCGATTGAGGGATAGAACGAGTCTTCGTCCAATCATTGTTGGATGTTGGCTGGCTCTTTGAAGAAGCCATGTAATAGATTTGGGGTAAATAATACCGAATCCCGCATTGCCTGAATTATTGTTCTGCATGTGTTAAGAATTATAATGTTTGTCACAAGCAATGCTGGTAGTTTTCCTTTTGCTTACATTTTCTCTTAACCCTAAAAACCATGTCAATATGGCGCACATACTCTGTATCCCCTGTAAGCTCCTCCATCTTCGCATAGCATAAAATTATCATAATTAGCACGGTGCATAACTCCCTGGACATGGTAATAATACATAAAAGTGTTATTCTGATTTATTAAACGGCAGTGCGGAGACTTAAATGTTGTTATTACGGCGATCTTAATGCCGGTATGGACGCCTATCGCAAGAAATTGGCATAAATCAAGTCCTGCATAGCTCTACTGCTACGGCTTGAAAAAGCTTCAGAACCTCCGATCCGTAGTCTTTAGGGATTGATTTATTGCTCCGAAGCCGGCGAAGGCCGATTTAAACCACTTTGTATAAGTTTGGGATAAGAACGATTTGTTTTTTCTATTACTTGAACAATCTCTCATTAGTATACCTAGTCCGGTGGATTGAAGGATAAGTGTTCGCAAAGGACAAGTAAACAGAAGCATACAATGTACCACAAAGAGTTCTTTGAGTAGAGAACTCCACAAGAAGCTATAGCCCTGTAGCGCAAAGAAGGGATTCTATTTCACAGGGAGAATGATTCAGTTGGGGAAATGCGATTAGCGTTCTTTAAGTGAAATTGCATATTGTTTGTTCAGCGAATGCTCGGCCCTACGTCACGACTCCCGTCCTTGTCTTACTTATGAATATACGATGGATATCGGTCGTATATTCACGAGTCGGACAAGAACTGGAGTTGTGACGTATAGGGCCGAACATTCGCTGAACAAACTATAATTGATATCCCTCAATAAAACGTGGGATTGGCCCAACTGAACTTTTAATTAGAATTTCAGTTAAATGGATTAATGTTTAATTTTAAGAAATAAATGGCATTATTATTAGCTGAAATTAAATTGATTGCCACGTTGAGAGGCCAACACAAGTTTCTACAATTTTGCTTTGAACCTTGATTTTTGTTTCACAATAATTGCACGCTTATCAGAAAAAAAAAATAAAAATTACATAGGTATCTGCATAATAACTCTAAATCAGAAATTTAAGTTGGGTCAGACATTACCACGAAACCAGAGTAGATATGCTTTGAGTAAATTTCAAATTTTATCAACTCTTTTAACTTCGGATACATAAGGGTTTAAAATGATTTTATTAGTGATGTCGCCCTATCCACAGGCCTTGTTTGGACTACAGACTCTGGGGAACCCTGTATATTTCCTATAAAAAAATCTTAATTGGTTTTAAAAAACTTCTTAAATTTATATATAAATAAATTATATATTTCGGTGAACTAAGAATATCAAAGGAAAATCCGATCCAATTAAGTATAGTATACCTATTGTATAGATACAACTAGCACAGAATGAGGCACGAGCTGCACGAGAGTACTGCAAGTCATATGAGTGAGAAATGAACATTTCGTATACCTTATAATTTTTCTAAGACTGTTACCTCTTATAGGTATAAGTGTTTGAGTCCAAACTAGTTTTTTTATAACTTAATTATTTGGAACATGAACAAGTAGGTATTAAAATTAAGACAAATTTTAACAAAATATTGCTTAGCTACATTTATTTACAATACTAAAATGATATATTATTACTCATAGCTATAAAAAAATTGGAAAATTTTCTAGGATTAAATATTCCTCCGTCACATTTGCAGCTTCCAAAATAAGCGATAGTGTCAATTCTATCTTATTGCTGTTGGAACATTCCATTTTTTTATAAGTACTAGTATACCTAATTAATTGTTTTTCACTTTAAAAAATGTAGGTAAAGAGCAGAGGCGGATCCAGGCAAATCTAAACAGGGGGGCGGCGTGGTAAAATTCTTTCCTGAGGGGCCGGGGTAAAGGCAATTTTTCGAATATAGGTAATATGTATTTTTGTGAAAAATAAAATAGTTTATTTCTCTAGAAAAAAACAAAACAAAAAAATTTTTACCCAAACAATAAATTAAAAAACAAACTTAAATAATAAACATAACGAAACAAAATCACAAAAAGAAACAATCATTCTTTAGATCTAAAAAATAATGTATACTTATCTCAAAAAAATAAATAATATTTTCCCTTCTTTCGCGCAAACTGATATTTTCTTCATTTATGGGTACATTATGCGGTGAATATTTAAATAAATTACTTAGTCTGTCTTGGACCATAATGGTACGTAACCAAGTTTTAATTCTTTTAAGTGAAGAAAAAGTTATTTCCGCCGATGCAATGCTTATCGGGAAACTGGTATTGCCAGAACAAGCTTTATTGAAAAACTGAGGAAAATATACTAAAAACGCTCTTAAATTGTACACTAGATTTTGACAGGTAAATATTTCATGTCCCTAGAATTCCCTAAGCGGCGGCCATATTGATATTATTGAGAGGTGACGGAGGACAGGGCCGCAATCAACAGAATTTACATTTTGCTCACACGAATCATAAATATAAATAAATAGAAATTAACATTAAACTCTGTTCTTTGAAGCATAGAAACAGGCTATAGTTATAGTTTCTGTGTTTGAAGTTAGGTTAGAGCCATAAACACAGAGATCGAATATCAAAGGTTAAAGTTAGGCATCTGTCACAAGTTCTGACATTTTTGGCTGTAGAAAAAGGGGGGCAGTCGCCCCCCCCCCCTGTATCTCCGCCACTGGAAACAGACATAAATTAATAACGCTAAACTGTTATTCACCAGCGTCCGTGTATAGTCGCGTTTGTTTCTCATGGCATCCTACTATTTTACTCAAATTTGTATGGCGGACCCGTGCACAATGATATTCCCGCACAGTTTGCTACAGCATTTGTTTACAGATCTAAAAATTACTTTGCTTGCCGAATTTAATTATACTTACACGACCAAAATATTATGATCAATGATTATTAATGAACAAGAAAACTTTTATTCCAGAAAGTTATAAAAACTCAATTATATGGTTTCAGTGCATATTATAGCATAATTTTTCTCTCAGTGGTGATGTCTCAAACTTGCAAAGAACGAAATCCAAGATGGACGCTACTAGACTCTAGACTCCCTTGTTGTTAAGAAGCAGGTAGGCACTTTTAAGTTAATTTTGATGGCAGAGGTGTAATTCCAATTACATACTTTGAAATAGTATATATTGCCTTACTAACTATCATACCATGTATCTTAAATTTAAAGAGCAGCTTCGTAACGGCGACTAGTAAAAAGTAAAAATAAATTAAAGCAACTTTTACAAGGTTATAAAATTTTAGTAGTAGCCACTTAGTAAGTAGGTACATACCTAGGTATTTTAGTGGCAGATTCCAGTCCAATAGCTAGCTCATTAAATCTCAATTACTTAGTTCTAAGCACCTTAATCCCTTGGTACGAATCAAGAACGGCATTGCACAATGCAAAGTTAATATTTGGATGGTACCGGTGGGCCGATACACAAACTACCTGCGTGCCGTGTAGACACACGTAGATACAGCGGCGCGAATGAAAGGGTTTCGGGTTCCCCTAAGAACAAACAAGGCTGGCGGAGATCCCGTTTATGGGATCATCATTCAAACACGATTAGATTACCAGAATTAGTGTTTGAAGAAAACAAAAGAATGAATCGGGCGACCCGGTGGTCAATTTTATGCCTGCCGTTCCAGGTGGGCTCTATTAGGCATAAATCCACTATGCATTCATATATCTTCGGGTTATCTCAATTTCGAATGGAGGTCCGGTCATTAACGTCGGTCGTGGGATAATAAACGTCTTGGGAAGTTAAGGAGAGAATTATTTCTAATGGATTGTCTAAGAATTATTGTTATTCATAATGCAATCCTTCTATCTGTTTCAATTGCGTAGTCAAGAAAAAAAGAGTTATTTCCATTACATAACATGCATGTGCACTTTCTTGATCGAGGGGGATATGCATAATACCTACTTATTCGTCGGTTACTAAATATGACATACCTAAGTATAGTGATGAAACTGCAGAGAGGCGGGAAATAGTGATAATCAAAAATAAAAATAATATTGAACTTCGACTTCGACAAGTAGGTTTACCATCACTTATCTATCATTTATTCGTTGTACCGTACCGCGGTGTAGTGCAAAATTTTAGGATGGAATAGTACTTGGAACTGCATATGTCTTTGAGCGATGACTCGATAACTACAAGAAATACATAGCATAATAGAATTTCACAGCCAGTAGTTGTTCTTCCACGTTTCACAGCACTTTTGTCTTCTTCAGCGTAAAACATCTAGCAGTTGTTTGTTCAAGAACTTTTCTGCATATGTATTCTAACTCGGTTGGAATTTTTTCGTAGCATATATATTTAGTGAGTGGTACTAGAGACTTTCTCTAGATGTACCTAATTTCTCCTCTCCAAAATCACGATGACTTTCCTGATACGCTTAAACTCAGTTGCCAAGAAGATCGATCATCCTCTTCCTCTGTCATGTGCTGCATTGACATCATTCCAAATGAAACTGTGGAACAACCAGTTAAAAAGCAGTGACAATTCTGACAAAGATAACGGGCAAAGTATAAATTAACAGCCTTTAAAAATTACCCAACTCGCACAGTGGCAAATACGTTATGATAGCAAATAAAGATAATTTGTAGTTCCAATGGGGGGAACTTGGTCCTCGCCAAAAAACTGGAGTTGCTCAAGCAACAAGACACTAAAGGCAATTTATGATCATTTGCATGAAAACAGGATTGGTAGTTTTAACAGGCGCAACCACCAACCCTTGAAATAATATTTTATTACCCATAAACAAACCTAGTAGAGTGGGTCGTAAAGGCCTGGGACCATACCTAATTTTTACGATTGATATTTTCCCTGTAAAAATTACAGTGCCTTTAAACAATGGATTATAAAGTAGTCCTCGTTAATCTTGCGACATTATAAGCTTTTATAAGATGTTCCAAGTGGAGAGATAAGCAAACAGAACACGAGAGGTGTGGGAAAGTTTTTATATTTATGGTAGCTTTTAGAAATGGGTTACAGGCCATTTGGACGGACCCGTGGAATTTGTTTTTGGCTGATAACGAAGTTATTCGTAAAAGACAAGATAGCGATCTTTTATTATACGACACGATTCGCCTGAGCTTAGTGGGTACCAAATAAGTGTTTCTTCGGCATTTCGAAATATTGTCTTAATTTTAGATATCTAATAAGAAGAGCATCTATATTTGTAAAGTAAATCAAAACTTGTCACGCGACGACGACGATATCACTTCAAGATGTTAATGTGTCGGGCCTGGACCGACATATATAGTGTCGGTCCAGGTCGGGCATTCATTACTATCATCCTGCAAAAATGCAATTATTGCAATTACCTGTCTTTTCCCCATGATATCTATTTCTAATTCATCTGCAATGTTGCAATTATTCCAAATGCAAAATAGCCATACATTTTGCCCCGCCTAAGTCGTAAATCACAAGTTTATTGGTTTGTTAAACAAACAATTAATAAGAGATAGTTTTATAAAAAAAAAAGTCATAGACATTATATGCGCAGGTCACAGATGACATCACCTGAACAATAATGTGTCACAGGGTACTAGAACAGATCGTAAATCATAGTATTCTGTAGGTTTAGATAAAATATGGAATTACAATAGCTTTTAAAAATAGAAATGACAATAGTACCAATGCAAGAGATGAGATAGACTTGCTGAGAAAATTTTTCTGCTAATTGTATGTACCGGGTGTTTCAAATTCCGTGCCAACCTCCTATTTTTGACAGAGGAAAGCCGAAAATGAAAAACCAAACACGGATTTTTCAACGGGACCTACTCAGGTCCAATTAAGGCCAACAATTCGTTTTCTCGAATTGTGGAAAATGGCTGCCGTGGCGTCACTAATATCTTTTTTGCCAGAAACATACCAATTTTTTTCTGAAGTTGGTCAGCACTTGTGAGTGTGAGTAACTTTTATGAGAACATTTTTTCTGTATCACTCCCTGTTCAAAAGCTGCAAGCTTAAATATGTAAAAAAACGAATCTCAAACAAATCAACCATTACAATGAGTAGAAAACACGGTTTTGATGAAAACGTGAGACAATAGTCGTCCTCCTTTTGACTTTTTGCACAAGTGAATTTGAAGGGAAATGAAAATGAAGTGATCTGATCTGATAGTGAAATGATTTTTTATTGGTAAATGGAACGTACGTCCACGTTATCTATAATATAACCCTTGATGGAATTTTTCAATATTTTTCACCACCTTTACCCCAAAAACACTCAAAACTAACACAAATTACATAAAAATCGATTTGCTGCGTAAACTGATCACTTCATAATCAACTGAACATTTGTAAAAGGAACACTCGATGTCAGCTGATGTGATCTCAAAGTGATTCGGAATCGATTTGAGATCAATTAAAACTGTAAAAGGAGGGCGGCTTTTATTAAATTAAATAGATCTTCCTAAAGGTATCGGCGGCACATCGTTTTAAAATCTTAGTTTGGGCCTACCGCAACCAGGAGTTTCAGTCGAAAAGTCATTAAGTTCTATTAGAGATTTTTTAGACAAAAACGAATACTTACTCAACATGCACGGTCTCTAACCCAACCATATCAATTTTTGAGATTAGAAGTCAGGGTTTTACAAAAACTGAATAAAATCTCATTCATTAGTAGGAAGCAATTATTATTATTACCTTGATTTTATCCTAGTGCCTGCGTTTTGTTGGAATTTTTGCATTTTGTTGAAATTTTTTAAAATTCATTTTATTTTATTTAACCACCCAGTATTTATTAAAAAAATTAGTACAGTTGGGTGTTTGAGACCGTGCTGAATAAGAATTCGTTGTTGGTTTTGAATATATAGTTTGTGCCTTCGATAACTCTTTGGAAGATCTATATAACATACAAAAAGATTTTGAAAGTCGGACACCCTGTTGTCAAAAAAATGTCACATTTTTTTCAGAGATGTAAAGCGCTTGTTTTATGTTCATCGATTCGATTAAGTAAAGGTCGATTCGATTAAGTAAAGGCTCAGATGAGAACTATTCGATTATTTTTTACATATTTGAGCTTGGAGCTTTTGAACGGAGAGAGAAACAAAAAATTCTCATGAAAGTTACTCAAACTCACACAAGCTGACCAACTGCAGAAAAAAATTGTATGTTTCTGAAGGAAAAATATCCATTACGTCACGGGGGCATTTACCACAATCTGAGAAAACGAGTTTTTTGCCCTAATTGGACCTTAGTATAGATCCCATTTATTTAAGAACCTGTGTTTGGTTTTTATTTTCGGCTTTCCTCTGTCTAAAACAGGGAGGGGGGTGGCGCCAAGTTTTTAACACCCTGTACTATCATAAGAAGAAGTTCTATGAGATTCTTTATAGACAAAAATAATGTTATGATAGAAACTCGGAGTGCTGAATCATAATGGCATATGTCATCCAATAAATATCTTAAGCAGCATGACGGGGCTCTAGGAATAATTAATAGCGTTGACTGTTGACTGACGTATTAATAAGACTTCTCACGGCTATAGTTTCATGTCCTGGAAAGTAGATGGCGCCTATGGTCAACAATATATTTTGCATCGTATTTTGTCTCCGGGAAGCGCATGGTAAGCCAGAGAACTGTCAAACATTACAGCCGTGAGCAGTCTTTATTAATACGTCAGTCAACGCTAATAGAAACATTATTGTTGTCATCGTTATATCTGAACCTTGATCCCGTTTCCTGTCTTTGATTATCCCAAAGATGAGAAATGAAAACCAAGATTTATTGTAAATCTGAAAATCACATTTCAGAACATCAAAAATCTAAGGAAGCTATATGACGTTTTGCAAGTCATAAATTGATTATCCCTGAGATTGTCCTCTACAATTTGGTAGATGATGGGTCTCCTTCGAGTTCTTCAGGATCGTCTCGGGCAGGGGCAGCGAGTGGCGGACCATACTCCGTCACGATTCTTAATTAATTAGCAAATGTTGATGTGCAGGTTGCAAGTATATGACGGAAATGGTCATACGTAGGATAGGTACTTAGCAAATTGTTCATTGTTCAAATCAACTATCAACTGGAGGAAATAGCGCTTTGGGCATTTCTTCGCATCTAAAAGATTCTCTGTTTGAAGTTGTCGCAGATACAAGTTCGGTCTGGACCAACACTATTGTATTAAAGACCTGTGCATAGCCCTGTTTCAAGCGATCGCCACTGGCGCCACACGACGAAAAAAATCGACAGGGTGGTTTAATGTTAAAACACCATTGTAGCAAAATCTTTTAGAAAATAAGAGCACGCAAATATGTCTGTTATAACGAATTTAATATCCAAAATAAAATAAAATTATTATTTATTATGTCCCTATAATTTGACAAGTTTACATGACATATTTGGTGGATTTATAAACTCGACGTTTGCGTTGGCGCTCGCCGTTGCCGTTGCGTCGAAAATTAAATCCCAATATTTTACGTTACCGTCTGTGTCCGATGCCGTCCGAGAGATAAACTAATTTCATCTTTCACGTTCCGTCGTTCACATTATTTCTGGACGCAAACTGCGAAGGTCACCGTCAACTTCGAGCGCCAATGCAAATGTCGAGTTTATAAATCCACCTTTAAGAAAAGCAAGCGAGAATATTTTGGTACCTTTTGGTTTGAAATGAAGTCCATGGCTAGCTGTAGTGTAAGTAAGTATAGAACGTATTAGATTTTCCAATTTCTTCTTTATATAGTCGCCCATTGATTCGCTTTAGCTCATGCATACGTTACAAAATACTCTTCCAAAATGTTATATTCAGAATTCTCGCTTCTTCAACTGGTTGGCCAGATCAACACGTAGTTCCAAAATAGTGTTTATATTCTTCTGCAATTAACGTAATGGTCTCTTCATACAATTTTCTTCATGAGCATGGAAATTTCATGTTATCACAAACAAATCTACCTATAAAAGCTTTGTTCATATGACAAAACTGCGATATATTGACCGCAAAGGGAGTTCGTTGCGTAAAAAGAATGTAAATGGTACTAAAGCAGGATATTTAAAATATGGGATATTCTAAATGTCAGAAAATGACATAAATATAACCAGAGAATATCCATGTATAACCTATAATAAGTCGCCATTTTTTTCGTCGAGTACCTAGCGCCACCCCAGTCCGCAAACAACAATGAAATATGACGGGATGCTCGGGTCTTTAATAATGTGTCGGTCCAGGTTCTGTTCTGAACACAAATAATGTCATCTGGTTGCTTTTTCAATCCATACTGTATTGTATACGACATTAAGGAAAATAATCTACGTATTAAGTAATAGATAGGTATCTATGCAACAAGTGCAAAAAAGTAAATATTTATTATACGTGAGGTGTAAAAATTATAACGCTTCAAATGCATTGAAAGTTAGCATAAGTGTGCTTTGACAATTAAACATAAGTTTTAATAATAACGGAACACGATCCTTAACAATATTTTTATTGTATTCCTGGCAAGCCAGGTTGAAACCAAGGATTATCCCACTTTAGATTTAGGGATATTTTAATTTAATGTCTACTGTTTATCTCGTATCAAAATGCTAGCTTGCTATAGGTTGATAGAAGCTGAATAATTTTGTTTATATACGAAACTTATTTGAAATAGTAACCATTAAGGGGTTACAGTAATATGGGACCCAAAGAGATTAACCCTTATAAAGTGACAACCTAGTCCTCAGTTTGAGGTATAGATATTATGGAGAATTATGATTAATTTAAGAATAAATTCCCCGCGTTATGATTTCTGACCGATTTTTTGTATGATTTTTACCTAATATTGTTTTTCGAGACGTTTTTTTCTTGTAACTACCAGAAAATTGTGTTACAAAAAGTTGTAATTGGCGCCATAATTTGCATAATAATCGACTCACTTTGATCTCTCGCATTTTCTTCATATTAGATAGGTCTTAAATGAGGTATTGACACTTTTCAAATTGTCACTCTGTAGGAGAAATGCAACACCTGCAAGAAGGATTAAATATTATAAATAAAATAATTAAAATACAGGTATACATAATATTGCCGTTAAGTTATACTATGTATAATAGTAATACAAATCTGAAATATTAGGTACAGCGAAATGTAGGCTACGTCTTGGCAGCAGCATTGTATTGATAAGTGGTACACCTTGCCGTTTGTAGGAGATTTTTTATGCTCTGTGGTGCGCGAACTATTCTTGTAAAGCAACTACTGTTTCGTATTTCTTATCTCCCGTATCCGATCCACTCACCTTACCATGGTTGATGGCCTGCGAAATATTGTGCATGGAACGGAATGTTCCTCGAGCCTTTCATTCTTATATTCAATGGGAAGAAGGCATGCGAGTATCTAGAGACAACGTAAATGTAAAAGAAACGTGATGCTACAGGAAAATTTATTCAAAAAGATCCAAGCTTTGTGATCACTACTGAAAGTAATAGCTAATAGCATATCGAATTCAGAAATGTAGCCTCATGTTAGTTGAAGTATGAGTCTTTAAGGTTAGGTACTGCTAATATTTTTAAGCCAACTTCAAGAGATTTTGATGATAAAGCAATTGTAAAGCTCAGCAACCTATGGTATTCCCTCATAGTACAGGCTACAGGGTGATCCACATAATATTTTACCCCACCCTTAACAACGTTTCGTTTCCGTGGTACCAGAGCATATAAAACAACCAGCAGTATAACTTAGTCTTAAGAAATCATCCGCAAATTCAATGACCTTGAGCCATATTGGAAGAATAGAAGTCAGAGGTGTAGTCGGGAAAATCAATTCAGAAATACAGAGTAGTATTAGTAAAGTATATGGTATATAGTGTGTGGTAAGCACAAGCAGCTTTGACTCCTTCCTGGGATTCTTTATTTAAAGATACTAGCACAAAGCACAATTTACAAAAAAGCACACTCCACGGCACTGTAATATCTCTCATGCAGCCAAAAAAGAACTGCCCAATCGCCCCGACACTGCATTCATTTGACAGAATCTATTCCCAAATGGCGGCTGCGCGAACAGGTGCGCAGAATTTTCCCGCCATGGGGAGTTTTACTGCTGGTTGTTTTATATGCTCTGGTGGTACAGTGTATATTAAAACATGAACAAAATAATTAGGTTTGAACGCCCTGAAGTTGTTAAAACGGTTGAAGCAAACATATTATGGACAATGGAAAAGCCCACCAAAAATCCTAAAATTGTTTGTCTCTACATAGTTTTCCTTAACTTGAAAAATAAGAAGTTAAGGGGGGATGTTATGTGGATCACCCTGTACATCAAAGTCAACATCCAGCATTCTGGATGTGTATTTTAAAACAGCATCAAGTACGTTTACATCATAAATGGAAAATTGCCGACAAAAATAAAAACAAAATAACGCTGCGCTGGTGCAGCCTTTCTCCATGCGTCCGTGTGTCCAAACCAAAACCTCATCTTATAAATCCCCCATTTTCCAAGCGTTATTTTTGGTGCGCACACCTTCGCGATTTTGTTTTTTAATCTCCTTTTGTAAACCTAAGTTTAGAAGACTGGAGCGGCACTATTTATAGCTAATTGCCCGTATTGAAGTACACCTGTGTTTTCTCAAGCCAGTCCACTTTGATCAGTGAAAGTATCTTTTTAATACGCGCGCATTCAAATTCGTTTTTCTAACTCGAAACGCAATGAACACACAATTAAACAGGGAAATATATACAATACGTGTTTCATATTATGCATAGGGCTGAAGCCCTATGATATATTTTGTGTAATAAATCATCCCAAGGAAGTATAACCGCGAAGGCAACGAGTAACATTCAAATGGATTAGGAATCTTTGAGGCAGGCGTTTGTAGGTCACATCTTGAATGGTACGGTACACTCGTATAGGTATACCTGGAAGCAAAATTTAGCACCTGCGGTGGTAGGCAAAACTTAATTAGTGAATTAAGCAATTCGACGTGTTTTTCAATCGATTTTGATAAATTTCTACCGATTCTAGGTTACCGAACGTAAATGATGTGGACTCATAGCTTACCTGACAGCATTTTAGCAGCACACATGTTAAATATGTACGCATAATTATTACATAAATTCGATTTTATATGTTCACATAAAAATGAAATTATGTTTTATTAACAGCCAGAGCGCTTTAAATTCCTCTTTTATTGCCGCGTTTTTTTTTGGTCGCAGAAAAATTGGCTCATAATGAGTTGAAATGTTGTAATGCAAATGGAGTGATTATTGCTGTTTGCATTTAATTACAATAATTCCGTAATAAATGTAAGTAGCTGCACACTTGTATTACATTGCAAACTGCATATTAAAAATTTATTTTTTATTTTTTAAAAGTGACAGCACAATCTAAGCATTTGTATCTCCTTGATTCTTCACGGAAGATAATGAAGATATAACACATTGTTGTTAGTTAGTACTATTAATTGCCATCGCAGGTTGTAGTTATTCTAATTAGCTTTATGGAAATATGATTTAGCTTTAATGTTCTGAGAAAAATAAACCAGCATCAATAGCGACTATTTAAGTATACATAGCCAACTTTTTGCGTCATGTAAATCTATTATAGTTAAGAATAATCTGATATTATTTATTATTATCGAATGCCATCGAAGTGGAAATAACTAGATTTTAAACAAATATACCAACTGGGCCGACATAATTCTCAGAACATAGACGAAATTGAATTTTGACATTATTTTGGAGAAATAAGGTGATTGATTTCTGATAAGACAGATGTTTTTGTTTCATTGTCCTTTTTTCGGCGGTCCGTTTTTTGTTGAGTTTTTATCACAATGGACTCAAAACTTGTTCACATAATATTTTGTTGAAATGCAATTGATTCTTCATTTGACATGGCAACTCAATCTAGCATTCCTGAGCGATGACTGAAATAGCAACAAAATCATGATTATGTGAGTTACTTATGTCGGTTTCTATATTATATTGCTCTATATTGTATTGTATTGTATTGTATTGTATTGTATTGTATTGTATTGTATTGTATTGTATTGTATTGTATTGTATTGTATTGTATTGTATTGTATTGTATTGTATTGTATTGTATTGTATTGTATTGTATTGTATTGTATTGTATTGTATTGTATTGTATTGTATTGTATTGTATTGTATTGTATTGTATTGTATTGTATTGTATTGTATTGTATTGTATTGTATTGTATTGTATTGTATTGTATTGTATTGTATTGTATTGTATTGTATTGTATTGTATTGTATTGTATTGTATTGTATTGTATTGTATTGTATTGTATTGTATTGTATTGTATTGTATTGTATTGTATTGTATTATATTATATTATATTGCTCTTCTGAGAACGATAAAAAGTGGATTTAAAACCAATGAGGTTGTATGGGAGTTGCTGTCACGTGACCTAAAATGACACCTGGTCGGCCATATTTATTTGTCGTCGCCGGTCGCTTTTGTAGATTTTCAGCAAGTTTTAAATGATTTTGCATATTTTTGTGCCTATTCAGTGCATGTCATATAATTTCGTGGGCGAAAAGTAAATGCGCCAGGAGAAGTAAAGCGGACAAAAAGAAAAGAGGAATTGCACAGTATCACTGATTTTTATAAAAACCACTGGGCCGAAATTCGATATGCAAAACTTAAAATCTAATTTCTTGGTAATTGTGTAAAAGTTTTGCAAATAAGCTACAGATTTTCATTATTTGAGTCAAAACGGATGGTATAGAATTGAATTTTGCCGTCTAACAATAGTTCAGGCGGCGGGGGACCAAAAGTAAAATTGAAGATACAGAAAGAAGCGCTTCGCTCCCGTCGCCTTCACCATTATCTCCCGCCGATTAGACTATAGATGAACTACCGAGGGACGAGAAGCATCAAGGGGTAACGCCGGTAACGGTAGTCGGACTGCCTCGGCCGTATTCGGGCTTTTCGACAAGTGAACCTTCTACGGTTATATTATTTAGTGATATAGGGACTCCCCATTGCTTCAAACTCGGTGATTGTCATGATAGACATAATAAACTGAAAACTTTCCTTGTTGACTTCAGCACTGCATGAAACGAGATTAAGATTCACTTATCAAAAGATGGTAACAAATCAACATAATATGTTTAAATAAAGACGTAGTTTGTGAATATATTTTTTCAGTTTCGAAAAGCGTGTTTCTTCAAGATCTCCTACGTCAATCACTGATGTTTAAATTAAAATCGAAAGTCATGTTTTTAATAAAATAAACAGAGTTGAATATTTGCGAATAATTTAACGTACATATTTGCAATATTTTCGCGCGAGTAGACACTCAAGGAGGATTTCTCTTTATATAATTATTTATTTATTTTGTGTGGCTTGGTAATAAGCGACGAAAAAGATGACGCACGGTTCTGATATTATAGATGGATTTGTAACGCAATGGGGCTTTCCCACAAATTTCATTTTTTCATTTTTGTAAGTATTTATGGAATACATAGATTCCAACATTGTACACTCCGTCAATTCAATACATGAAGTATATGTTGTTAAAGCCTCCCCCCGGGTGCGCCACTGGTTCTGGAATTATTTTCTTGTATTTTGATTGGTTCAAGGTTCAAGCCAGTTCTGGAATGGTTCAGAACTGCTGTTGAAACAAGCCCATGGTGTTTCCTCGCTTCTCCGGATTTGAAGTCAACCAACTAAATAGCCTAGAAGTGCAAAAGAAATCAAATGAAAACAATTCCGCGTAGTGAAGTTGAAAACCTAATTTTTGAAAACATTCTCGTGAATGCAAAGTCAGGCATTTAGGGCCTTTTTGTTACAAAAACTAACGTACGATTTAGTATCTTTGAAACCACCATTTTCGCCAAATAAGGCAGGTTTCGAACACGACTTTATACAGGGTGTATCTTTGATAGGTACAGAAATTTTAACCACGTAATCGGGGACGTTCATAAAACCGAAAAATGAAAAAAAAAATTTTTACTCGATGTTTAGAAAATGGGGCAAATCAATCTTTATCCGTGCTCAATGCACGCCGCTGGATCGTCACTAGAAGCGCTTAGAGGGGAGGTCTAACCTCTCCTTAGGAGATGGAGGGGAATAACGTTAGATTCGGAAGGGGAATACCGCGACGTTGCCGCATGTCAGAGTGGAATAAATCTGCTTGCAGAATTAGGTACCTAGGTACCTTTGAAAATTACTGCTGGTAGGTATCCACGTTTTTTTTTATGATGTCGGTTGCTGTGACGAACTGTTTATTGCTTTCTTCACAGGCGCACACAATAATTTAACAAACACGTCAGTTTTTATCACTTTACTGTTATTTTAAGTCCCTAGGCAGCAGAAATGTATCCGAGCGCCGCTCGGAGAAGTCATTGCTAGAAAACCATTGCTGATTTCACACTCATAATTTTTTGACAAGTCTTTTGTGGAGTAGGTATCTATCTACCTAACTATTTTACAACTGATTTTTTTCAGGCCGCAATTTTTTTATCCTAATAATTAGCCATCTCTTGGGACACCTTGGGATAATAAATTTCTGATCGGCAATCAACTGAATAAAGTATTTGTTTTAAAATACAAATTATCTGAAAAAATTGCAAATTTCCACAACCACCCATGGGGTAGAGCACCGGCGCGTTACTTTTTTTTAGCGGGTGTTCGCCTGTAGCCCTATCGTCCCGAAAAAAGTGGGGGAAGACTGTAATTTGACGTGAATTTAACGCGCGGCTTCGATTTGTTCATAGTTTTTAATATTTTTCAACCCTTGCCCGATAGTGCGCCACCTTTAAACCCCCTCAGGGTTGTGGTCCTATGTATTATCTACTTTTAAAAAATTATTCGGTTCCGAAAAAAGTGGGGGAAGACTGTCATTTGATGTGAATTTAACGCGCGGCCCCGATTTGTTCATCGTTTTTAATATTTTTCTACCCTTGCCCGATGGTGCGCCACTTTTAAACCCCCTCAGGGTTGTTGTCCTGTCTATTGTCTACTTTTAATAGTATATTACACACCGAGGTGTCTCGAGATAAAGTTAACCTCGGCGCTTCGCACCTCGGTTAACTATTTAATCTCTCGACAGTAATGAAACACTTCCCACCTCGGTGTGTAATATACTATTATCTCGCTTACTTCCCGCCCTCCTGCGGGAGGGCGGGAAGTAAAAGTAAAAAAATTGACACTTTCAAACTTCTAACAAGTCAGAAATGTCGACATTACATACATGGTTGTAAATAAAAAATTATTCGGTTCCGAAAATAGTTGGGGAAGACTGTCAAATTGGCGTGCTTATCATTTCCGCATTTTTTAACCCTTTGCCGTTTCGGAACTCTCTCAAGTTAATTCCTTACCATTCCTATTACTTTTCGTAAAAATTTGGTGGCGAAATGTCGCGTAATGTGCCCAAAAACCGAAAAACAGCGACTCCTCCTGGTGAATTTAAGCTTCTGCGTGCCCTTGACTACTGCCCGTAATTCCTTCGCCGAGATTCACCAGGCGCGGGCATATGACGCCAGCGCCCGACGCCAACTTCACACAAAAACGACGCCGCGCCGAATCGCGCAATAATTACAATTAGAATGAATTCACTGGCACTGATTCACTCGATTTTGCTCAATTTCCACGCCGCGCGGCCCGGCCGACCTACTAAATTACAGCTGGGCGAGGAGCGCAAGCGCGGGGCGCCGGATACCCACTTGATCCCCACACTACAGGTGATCCCCACTACTCATAACTTGTGCGCGATATTAGCCAATCGCGGCTCGCGGCCCCTACTTCTCTCGGGGCGGCGCTACTATGTTGCCAAGTGTGCTGAAAATTTACCTGATTTAGTAATTTAATTCCGTATAAATTTAATTGTGTAGTGGATTTTTACATGGATTTACCCGTTTTGTGCGTAATAATTATACGAGATAGTAGATTAACTTATAACGAATGAAACCCCGTATAAATCCGCGAAAATCAAAAATCGGATTTAAGAGACTTTAAGTCAGTTTGGGGACATGTCGGCATAAACGGCAACACCGAATAGTGGTATTAGATGGTATGGGGGAAAGCTTGTGCGCACGCACGCCGTCTCCGTCACCGTACCGCCGTGCCGTAGCCGACGCGCTAGTCGAAGATCGTCCGGCCGATTATTATGGGATTTAACAGCTGATTGATATCGATCCGCGTCCGCCTGTAATTTTTGGGAGCGCCAGCTTCAACAAGCAATTTATTATTATACAGAATGCCTTACGTGTGGCTATTCTGTGGTATAACAATTCTGTTTCCAAAACGTGGACGCGTATGCAAACGTCGCGTCTTGCTAACCGATATTGTTCCGTTGCTTCGTCGGAAGTGAACCTGCTTCTGTACATTTTTCCAGATCCGTTCGCCATTTTTTGGACCAGCAGTGATGTCCAAACCTGTTGCAATTGCCGCTACGAATTTGCAGTGAAATAACAAGTGATTTTTTCATATTTCCGTTAAGAAATGCAGTGTTAAACGTTCGCGGCCTTCGTATGAAAACAGTGCTAGATAGGTTCCTACTAGGTACCCCAATTACGCGCGAGGATAAAAGAAGCAGCTTCAAGGGTTCGCGAAAATTCGGGTTTTATTAGACGCATACGGTATGGATCTAATTGTACAATCCACCTAGTCGAGTCCCCGTTGGAATAAATCAGCTGAGGGAAACCGAGACGTCCCTAATATTTGGCATCGCGCCGCTTTAAGTGTGCAGTGAAAAAAAAACAAGTGTTTTGTTCGTATTTCCGTAAAAAGAGACTACGAAGTGTTATACCTTCGCGACCATCGTATAAAAACAGTGCCACTAGTTAGGTAGGTACTTAGTGCTTTATGTGATTTTGTGAAGATTTTTGGAAAGTATCTAAACACAAAAGAATAGTAAAAATAATCGATGCATCTCAAAGGTAGGCTTTTTCATGCTATTCGTCGAGCTATTCGCTAAAAGAACCTTTAAGGAGTTGTCCAAAAATTATTTATTTATTTATTTAATCTCCACATACACCAAATGATACATGGTTGCGTCAATATTCTTCAAATACTGCGAAAAAGCCTCGGAAAAAGCGATTCGACTGGCAACCAGTTACCTAGTGCTTCTTGTGATTTTCGAGAGGATTTTTGGATAACATAAGAAAGGAGTACGACACCCGCAAGGAAAATCATCCAGGCATCCGAAAGGTAGTTTTTTTGCATGCTATTCGCTAAAAGAACCATTAAAGATTTGTTCAAAAATTAGTTGAAAGACTATTCCTGAAATACTGTGAAAGAGCTATACGTCTGACAACGCTGCACGGCGGAATTGGGGGGATCCGGCGGAACCGGCCACAGTTCCAGCTGGTCCCGGCAAGGTCAAGGACCCATGGCCGTAGCGTCGGAAAAAGGGGTTTTAATAGCGTTTAAAAAAAAATTATTTCTGATGTTAATATGCACTTTAGAAAAATTTTAATTGCATAGGCGTAACAAGTGCATTTTTCCCGACCTGCCCTTAAAATTTCTGTACTTATCAAAGTTACACCCTGTATACTGCATAAGTCTAGGATGAAATAATATCGCCATGTTTACGAACTATACCTACAAATGAATTATTTGGTATGACCTTTACAACAGCAAATTTTGTATCAGAAGCGTCTCTTTTTAGCGACACCGCCGATATCCTTGATTTTGAGGGGCTGTAGTAGGTACTCAAACAAGAACGGTATCTACCTACCAAATTTCTCAATTTCCAATAGATATTTTACCATTGCCCTAATAATTATATTATTAGAGGAGACCTATCCAAAGTTGCCTATAGCTGCGTTAATGCAAAAAAAAACAGCGTAATTAAAAATATAACAGATTAATAATATAATAAAATATAATACGTCCATGTCAAAAGGGACAAGAAAAATAAAAATAAAATTATAATATGTATTTTCCATATATTTGATACTAATGACCATTTCACATAATATAATGACCCATGTATAGAATAAAGTATTATAGGGATAATTAAAAAACCTGCTACCTTTGCTATCATCAGTATATGGATCCATTTAATTTTTAATTTGGTTTTTTCGCCACAGAAACCTGAACCAAACTGATTAAAAGACAACTTCTTCCAGCAAAATTCATAATTGCCTGACATTACAAAAAAGAAACTTTGAACGTTAACTAAAAAAATAACTTCAAAAACTTTGTTTTCTGAGCAATAAATAAATCTTCCTCCTTTCTCAAAGATAATGTCACAAAGAAATTTCCGACAATATCGGTATATGGGCACACAAAATTCAACCAAGAACGCAAAATTGAAGGTGTTTCGAAATTTTGTAACATGGTATACATATTTATATACTACGAAAGCGTAGAAAGGCTTTTTAACTTCACTACGCGGAATTGTTTTCTTTTGATTTCTTTTGCACTTCTAGGCTATTTAGTTGGTTGACTTCAAATCCGGAGAAGCGAGGAAACACCATGGGCTTGTTTCAACAGCAGTTCTGAACCATTCCAGAACTGGCTTGAACCTTGAACCAATCAAAACACAAGAAAATAATTCCAGTACCAGTGGCGCACAGACGTCTCATATTTAAAAAATATATATTTTAAAAAATCATATTTTAAAAAATCCTCTGTGCGACTCGCGGCAATTATTTTCCCAATCCGAGACCTGGCCTGGAAATTTCTTTTAATCATAAAATATTTTGTATGCAATACGTCAAACTTTTTAAGTCCCCCCCAATCATATTTTCTGGGTGCGCCCCTGTCCAGAACTATTTGGCGAATCAGTTGATCGACAGCTGGTTTGAGAAAAAAGTCGGAATTCCGAGATTAAAGTCGGAATTCCGAGAAAAAAGTCGGAATTCCGAGATTAAAGTCGGAAATTGAAATAAAAAAATGGTATGGCCTTTCTACGCTTTCGTACATTTCACAGGTTCAGAAGAATTATTTTAATCTATACTTAATTTTAACTATCAAATGCAATATGTGAATAATGTGTGGGACTTCATGCCATCAACTTATGTAAATTTCCATTAAATAGACCCCTTGAAAGCCAAAAGTCAAAACTACTTTTCTAATCTCAATAGTTATTGTACATAAAAAAAGCTATTATATGGACATAATTTGCAGTAATTAATAAGGATGCAAAGTACTTTTCTAACAGTGCTTTTAAAAAACCATTAATCAATTATTGTCGCGCTTTGGAAATACCATTTTGACAAATCCCCAGGGACTAAGCGGACTAGCAATTCATTTCCATAATTTTTAATAATTTCGTAATTTCAAGAATTACCTAGCCCCAAATGCGCTTACAACTATCCTAATTTATATTCAAATTCCGCTTTAAAGCTCACGCAGGTGTTCACCAAATAAATATTTTGGATATTTTTAGTTAAAAACAGCGAAGAAAACACTGATGCGGTATACCGGAGCTTCCAATATTTAGAAAGTTAAACTCATTGTTACTAAAATAGCAAGATCTTATTTTGACATTATTTGTAGAATTTTTGAATTGTACTAAAAATTTAAAATTTAGTTTATTTCAGTTTCATGTTTCACAAAAAAAAACCTCTATGTATGTCTATATATGTATCCTGGTGTTCTCGTGATAACGATATCGACTTCAAATTTGATATAGTTAATCTTGGATGCAATAGAGCGGTTCCAATTATTGCTTTTAGGCAAAATCGTTCTAACGCGAAGAGGTGAAAAGATACCTATTCTAGATAGAGTGGCATTATCTTTTGACATTGAACATGAAATTTTTGATTTTATGAGAAAGAAATGCAACAATAGCCAAAGAAATCGACACAAGGATTTTTTGGACCGTTGATTTTGAGGGTTTTTCTTTCGCTGAATACAAAAAAATTAACTTTTGTTAATATCCCAAAAACTCGAGATCCTAATTCCTAACAGTTTTTGGCGAACAATCAAAATTTTTGGATCGATATTATAAAAAAAACATTTAATTTGGTCGAGGGAGACTTATTATTCCATTCCTGGTAAAGTGTAGCCTCTTTTTCTGAAAAAGAAAAACAAGTTACATTTTTCCTTGCAACAAATATATATTTTTTTGCTTTCACGGCCGTTCCTGTATTTTTGGGCCAAATTCCAAATTAAACATGCATGTATTCCAATGACTGGAGTCACATCTCCCCAATTTTCCATCATTCGGTATGGCCGCCACGACCCGATATGCAATAAAAATAACAGACGTGCGCCGTTTTGCATATCGTGCGTATCTAAATACCAAATCACCATATTAACCGGCCGAACACGTGTACTCGAAGAAGAGAATCTCACAAATTTTTGTGGAGATCCCTATCGGATAATAGAGATAGTGAGTCCTTATTTATCGTCCATGGGAGACGAAGGTATTTTCACAGTGATGGCATCAAATTTACATAAAGATTTCTCGTATGGGTTAATATAATCGTGGAACAGATTCGTTTGGAAGCATCTTTATGTGTCGAGATCGAGATATCTGAATAGACACAGATGACCCTGTTGTGACATAACACCGCGGAAAATCTTCTAGTAGATTTTCTGTGATAACACTCATTTGTCATTAGTCTCAACTGGAGGAATTTAGACGCAATAGGACAATTTAATATGGGCTAACATGCAAACATAAAATACACCAAGCCACCATCTTCAATGCAATGATTATTCTATTCCGTAGATTCTCTGCGTTATAAATAATTATTTTCTATTTTCCTCCCCGCAGTAAGTACTGCAAGCTACAGGGTGTTATAGAGGCAATAGTCCAAAAGAAACCTCTAGATACAACCAGAGCTGGGCCGATCTATTTAAAAAAGATCGTTTTAAAGATCTAAGATCTAACATCGCGATCTTGATCTTAGATCTAGATCTTTTTTGTTTCAATAAAGAACGATCTTTTTTAAAAAGATCTGATCTTTGATCTTAATTTGACCATCTTAGATCATTTAAAGATCTAAGATCGTTTAAAAGATCTAAGATCGTTTTAAAGATCTAAGATCGTTTTAAAGATCTAAGATCGTTTTAAAGATCTAAGATCGTTTTAGAGACCTAAGATCGTTTTAAAGATCTAAGATCGTTTTAAAGATCTAAGATCATTATAACGATCTAAGATCTTTTCCTCATTTGTTTTCGTTCATTTTTGAAACGTCTCTGTGATTTTTTTTTAATAATAAATAATGCTCTAGGTTGTTGTAGGAATAAGAGTTTTTGTATTTATATCTACATAAGTATTTGTAAAATATATTGTCATTTTGACCTCAATAATTGTTGTAAGTAGTTCGTTTTTGAAACGTTTCTGTGATTTGTTTATACAATATAATGTAGGTAGAAAGATTGGTATATATTTTTTAGAAGAATGAATAGTTTTGTACGAACAAGGATTTTTCTTTTTATACATATAATCTACACATTATTTCTAAAATATATGTATTATCACAGACCTATATAGAAGCTATATAGGTCTATGGTATTACGAATTCAGTTACTTACGTTACTAACGCGCCTTCATTTAAAGCAGTTTACCACAGGAGATCTCTAGGTCTCTAGGCTCTGCTAAAGTGCAAAATTGTCACAATTCGCGAAAAATTACAAATAATATAAAGAAACTGACGTACAACCTATCTTGAGGTCAAATATAAATGAATTCTTTATGTTAATTTGTATTTTATTTTCAATTATCTATTTCTCAAAATTCCGAATTTTAAAACTTAAGTTATAAAATTATAAATTGCATAAATAATCGGTGAACACGTTTTTAGAAGAAAAGTCTAATTCCCATAGGTATATCAACTGATTGATTACGTAACCAGTTCAGTTAGAATAGTAACTTTACGTTACGTTTAGTTACGTAAAATTGTACTTTACACAACTATAGTTACGCAAAACTGGACGTATCATCACTTGCTCAGGTTTTGAAAGATGCCACTTTATACTATGTCAAAATTAGGAAAAATACTTGACGTTGACTGACGTATTTATAAAGACTTCTCACGGCGATAGTTTTATGTCCTGGAAAACAGATGGCTCTGATGGCTAACAATGTATTATCTCCGAAAAACGCGTGGTGAGCCAAAAATGTGTGAGACGTGAGCAGTCTTTAATAATAATATATCAGTCAATGCTTATAGCGCTTATATAGGCATCTATACCTATTAACTATATAATGTCATGAATTTTGTTTAAAGATCTTGGATCATTAATTTAGAGGATCTTAGATCGTTTAGAAGATCTTAAATCGTTTAGAAGATAGATCGTTCAAAAGATCTTAGATCGATTGATCTTTTTTAAACAGATCATTTTTAGACGATCTAAGATCGTTTTTGCATGAAAAGATCTATTATATTTAATGATCTTAGATCTTTTTTTGAAAAGCGATCTGATCTATGATCTAGATCTTTTTTTGGCGGGATCTTTCCCAGCTCTGGATACAACCCATCAGTAGCAGTTCCTTGAGGAATTGAATATTCAACTAGCGATTATGCTCTTACCTGAGTCACACAATTATTATTGAATCGACGGCTCAGTTTTTTGAGTATTTCAACCCCAAATAATAATGATGTTATCAATAATTATGAATCACCCTGTACTTCATAATATGTCCACGTCGCTCAACGACGATGGACAAATTTTAACCGAGCGGGTTGTATAAAAATCACTTTTATTTTCTTACTTTACTATTGTTACTGGCAACCAATTAACTTTAGACATCTTCGTCTTTCCCAGCATCCTCTCCTTCCTCGAAAAATTCGTGGTTGGTCCTGGGAATGGCTTTATTAAAAATCTTTCAGCATGGGACCCAACCCCCAGAAAATTATTAAAATAAATGACATAATGATAGGCCTGCCAACGCGGCGCGACGCCGAAAGGCAGGAAAAAACCTCAACGAACCATGTAATAAAACCGTCAAAATACAGGCCCGTATCTGGCCTGTTTGACTCTCCGCTCCCGAGGTTTGACGCTTTGGAAAAGAAGAGCGAGCTTAGTTCAACAAGAATATTTTCATTCCCACAATATTATCGTGCATTGAACTAGTAAATATCAACATATAAATCAGAAAAACCGTATATGAACAATGAAAATATTTTAGATTTACGACTTAGATTGAAACGCTGTGAGAAAAATGCAACTGTAAGAAAACGATTCATTATGAGAGGCAAACTGGCTTATCAAATAAGCATTCTTCAAAAATCTTAACACATCCTATAACTAGACACAAAGTTCGTGGGATGTAAATCCATTAAACCTTCCAGAAGATACTTACAACAAGTTATTTTTAGCAGTTATTATAGAATTGTTCTGCTGGTGGAATATAATATTAATAATTATTATTATCACCCTTACAGTACTCCAAACTAGGAGTACCCCAGAAGCAACTACATGCTTGTTCGGGGGAGGGGTGTCAATTGCTATTATTTAGGCTTCATTGCCATATGCGGCTATAGGACCGCCTTTTTTCCATATAACTAGGATAGCATTTGCTTAAGTACTACGGAAAACCCAAAAAAAAAACTTAGTAGTTTAGTAGTTTCAGTGAGTGTAGGATAATTAGTAAACCACACAGATAAAGCTATTAAGAAGCTATGCCGTGAATCTGCATTTTGTGGTCTTGGCCATCAGCGGTGTTTTTCTATACACATGCACATGTGACATGTGTATACTCGTACATGCTCTGCCCAAATCTCGAATCGAACCAAGGTCAATCGACGGCAGAAAAACATGCAGTCCATATAGTTCGGCGACGTTATACGAATATTATAGGGCTCTCTTGCCGATTTCGAGATATTCGACATTGTTTGTTGACATGAAATAACGAAGTGTCTCTTACTAATTAAAAATATACTTGTCTAGTAGGCTATGACTTATTTTCTTATTCAACCAGGAAAACAACAAGACATGCGAATATCGATAAGAGATAAACCATTAATATTCAAAATGACATCGAAGACAAAATAATAGTAATTGCCCCCCTCCCCCGCACAAGCATCAGTTTCTTCTGGGGTACTCCTAATTTGGAGTATTGTGAGGGTGAGAATTATTATTATTATAAAAGGTAATCTTAAGGGTTATTTGGTCCTTAATATCAAAAAGGCAAACAAACAATATTTTTTATTTTTTCAAAATATAGTTTTTTGGTCTTAACTGTCAATTCTGAAGATAGGTTTGGATTCCTCGGAAAAACTGCATCAACTGGGTTTTTAGTTGTTGGTCTTTTTATCTCGAAAATTAATGAATCAATCGGACTAAACAACTAAACTACGTGATTTAGGCTTCCGGCCTATCAGTTTTCATTTTTTTTATATTTCGTTCAACTAAAAATTTCGCGTGACGTAACCTCCACCCTTCTGGCTCTTTTAAGCTTGATTTTCTCATAAATGCCACGATTCTTATTTTCACCGATTAAAAAATTACGAACTTCTTGCGATCTGACTTATGTACCGGGCCCTCTAGCGCGGTAACCCTAACCTCTTGGCGGGCCATTAGACGTCCCATTAACCGGCGAGCCCACCTGTGAGATGCCCATCGAAGCCAAAAGGTAGAAAAGGACCCGAGGAGTTTTTGCCCGCCAATTATCATTTCGCCCTAACTACCTTGATGGTGGGTTTTCGGATTGGCTCAGTTTTAAAGGTCCCGCAGCGTATACCTACCGATTAGGAAGCGCCCTCAACATAGGTGGAGACGGTCATAAATCCAGATGTTGAAGACATCATGCAGCATGGGGTGGCAGTTCGGGCTCGGTAAATGGAGATTACCGAATTCACAATTAAAATAAGATAGGGGGTGGCGGGGATAGAAGCTACCAAACCTAATAGCTCTAATAAAGTAGGTGTAGATATATTTTTTGTTGAGGCACGCACCATGTCCAGTTTAGCCACCACGAAACTCATCAACTGGTCGTGATACGTCCACAACAAGGCCACACCCTCATGAAAAATTTGAAAGATTACTCTTGCCAGCGAAACTTAAATAACTGTTTGATGTTTATGTTTAAAATATTCGTTAGGAAAAACCAAAATTTAGTGACGAAGTTAAGTTGCACGTTTGTTTTCAATCTGTTTTTGCGCACTGATGGTTAAACATTCAATTTTCTGACTAACTTAAAGCGTATGTTTGCGAGCAAAACCCGGGAGGGGGAATAATTTCATGATGTCAGATGTCAGACTTGAATCAAACAAAAACTGCCTAAACCTAAATCCCGCTCGCGAAAATACTGCTAAAATTTGATACTTCTTGTTTTTGGGTCTGTAGCTAGACAGAGACATATTGCACACGATACATATTGCAAATGTGTTTTTCAATTTTTGATCTAGATGATGCATATGCACATGCCTCTCGTTCGATCGGTATAGTCCAAAGCACGAAAGAAAACGAAAACGAATGCGGGCAGCGTTGCGAGATTTCCTATACGAGTAGTCGTTATTTATTGGCGAATACAAGTTTTATCATATTGAAGCCGAATTTCTGAACTCTATTATACCGAAAAAATAAAGCTCGCATCACGGGACCACTTACCCATTTTTGTTTATCATTTATTTTCAACGAGGTGTGATAAAACACCTATTATATTTCTTCAACATCGTCGCGTCTACCATCGCCTTTGAAATACGGCAACACAGCACTTCTGCGAAGGAGTCGGCTGACAAAATCAGTTAACGCGTTTTGTGCCTGTTTCTATAGTACGTAAAGTTAACTGCGTATTTGGGCTACCATACAGACCTCATTTTTTAGGCCGCTGGCAAGTTTTTTCCGCCGGCTCAGACAGCTCAGTGGCGTTTCGTATGTTCGGGAGTTAACGTGTGCAAAATGAGTAAACAGGGAAGAACGTTGCATTCTCAAGCACGAGGAATAATAAATAATTGCCAATGTTATAAGGGTTTGCCTTCCTCCATAATCTAAAGCATCACCGTTAAGAATAATATTAACAATAAATTAAATAACAATTATATGAAAAAACAAAATTGAGCTACAAAAACTGTACTGATATTTATTCGAAGGTTATTTTTTGTGATTTTATGTTCGTAGCCATACAGTAAGTGCATTTTGAAATTCATCAAAATTTCGTCATTTTGTTTGTCTGTTATTTGCTATTTAAAAATCCGTTGCATTTTTTAATTTGTCTAGATCTTTTGTTTATGGATTTAGCATGACAAATCACTACATTCGTTTATTTAATTCCCACTGATTTTTGACGAACAAATGTGAGTTGGGCAATAAGGTTCGCATTTTTAAATAACTAATAAAAATTCTTAATGTATATGTTTTTCGATCCCACTTGATTACTTGAAGAATATAATATATAAAATATAAAACTTACTTAATGAATTCTCGTGAACTCCAGCCACTACCGAAGAAAAAACCACCAAAATCACTACAAAGTACTGGACGATGCGACGACTTACACTCGGATTACACATGTTTGTCCTGAAAAGAAAAAACAAATTTAAAACCTGGCCATAAACAACAGCTGCTCTATCAACTAACTCGTCCCCTGCCATTTCACCTATTTCGGAATGAGCATCCGGGTTGTCCGAATTTCTTTCCAAAAACAGACTCGACGTGTTTTCAAATTTAGCTTGGAAATCCAAGCCTTTCTATCGAGTCATTTCTTTAGTTAGAAACTAATTTTTGGCTCGTAATTTCATCATTCAAACCCATGATATATTAGTTCATTTCAGGCATGTCGTTAAAAAAATTCATTATAATAATAAAATACTGGGTTTGCTGATTAGAAACTCTCGAATGAAACTCGCGGATCCACATTGCCGAAATCAGTGCCGTAGGCTTTGCAACATTCCATACAAATATCCGTCAAGAAAAAAATACTTATTTCATATTAGCAATTCACACTTGCATAGACTTTAAATAAATATTCTCGGACCAGTACAGAGGCACCGATATATGCAGGGTTCAGTTAGTTATTAGCTTTTTTATGTATATTTGGAAAGCCACCTGAGATATCACAAATAAATGCCTCCCTGACAGGTTCAAAATAATTAATGCCTTTTCAAATCAGGTTTCATATTGCGTTTTTGATTGATTTTTGGAATAAAAGCAAGTTATTACTTAGTTGAAAAAAGACGAAGAAACTTTTACCTCCAGACGTTGAAATTAAAAATAGTCTATTTGTCATCAGCATTTTGATTATTAAGGTGAACAATCGGAACAAGAACAAAATTAGTTAGCTTATCGACTACACAGTTTTAAGATATTCGGGTTGTTAGGTTTCCAAAAGAAAACATGTTTTGTGAATGGCTGACTATGTACATTTTAGCTAGAAGCAACAACCACTCCAAAAAAAACTCATGGGGATACTGGATATATATAGTTAATGCTTGACGAAATATTTGAAGATGCAGATTCAGTCGCAACGACAAGCAAACACCTATTTCAATTTTTATTTAAAATCTCAAGCATTTAAATTTATAGAACAGTCCTATATACAATCTTAAAATACCTGCTCCATTTAGGGTTCAAAATCTCTTCAAAAAAAGAAGTTCACGAGTGATATGCATCAAGAACAAGTACGGACCTCGGAGCGCCACCAACTTGAGGGATGCCAAGTTTTTGCCTCGCTGAAACCGCGACAGGCTTATAAACGCCTACGCGGATTTTTTTTTTTGCGATGCCACTGTCGCTTGCCATAGCACCCCTACAAGTTTTTTCTATACTCCCCTACCTGTCTCCCACAAATCTTTGAGATAGATTTGCACAACACTTTCAGAATTTTCTTCTTTGAGCTATCGCGTCGTTTGTTACTGCACCCATACAGGTTTTTTCGATACTCCTACATCCCCTACGAGTTTCCCCACAAATATTTGTGAGGCTCAGATTAGTTTAAAAAAAAAAGAATTTCTTTACATTTTTTTGTGCCCTCACTGTCGTTTACCACGGCATCCCTACAGATTTTTTCAATACTCCTACACGTCGCCACAAAATATATTTCAAAGTGAGATTGATTTACACAAAAAAGTTTTCTTTAGAATTTTTTTGTGACGCCACTGTTGTTTGTCGCCTCACCCCTACAGGTTTTTTTTTCTATATTACTACATCCCCTAAGCGTCTTCCAAAAATATCTTTGAGATTAAGATTGATTTACACAAAAATAAGATTTTTGGGATTTTTTTGACGCCAATGTCGTTTGTCACGGCACCTCCTACAGGTTTTTTTCTATATTACTACATTCCCTATGCGTCTCCCAAAAATATCTTTGAGATTGAGATTGATTTACACAAAAATAAGATTTTTGGGATTTCTTTGCTTCGCCGCGGTTGTTTGTCACAGCTCACAGCACCCCTGCAGGTCTTGTTTCTATATTACTTACTACATCCCCAGTGTGTCTTCAAAAAGTATTTTTGAGATTAAGATTGGTTTACACAAAAATGAGATTATTTGGGATTTTTTGCGATGCCAATGCCGTTTGTCACGGCAGCTCCTACAGGTTTTCCAATAATTTTCGGAAATATTTTTATGTAGACAATTAATCGTAAAACTAAAATTAATACACGTCGTGCCTCAGTGCGGCACTGGCGAATATCTCAGCCCACGTGGTGTTGTTTACGACAGAGTTGCTCGATTTTAGTATAGGGACTTTACTTTTACTTGTTCAGCGCGGCGCGCCAAATTCGACTCCCTCCCCGGCGCGTACCAAATCGGAAAATGGCTCAAACGGCGGAACGGCTTTTCCGCTTCTGGCGCTCTTCAATAGCGATGTGGCACTTATTTTTTTGCGGCCCCAGGCGAAATTTGGACTTAAAATATCGAAAACTGCGCCCGCTACCCGTGACCAAAGGAAAACGTTACATACATACTACATCTTTTGAGAAGCGAGGGCGACTATAAACACCTAGGAGGTCCGGCAGGACCGGACTAGGCGTTTATAACAAGGGAAGGTTTAGAAGGAATCTCTTTGATTTTAGATAGCTCTTATAGGTAAGGTATTATCTACTAGATCGGTATGTCATTAAATTTGTAGTTATACCAGAGCCAAACAAGAAGCTTAATCGGAATTCGTATTGTGCAATGTTTGAAATAAAAACGTGGTTTGACAATCAACATGGAAAGCTTACTTTCTTCAAGTTTTAAAAGGGAATATGTCTGGCGTACGACCCATCATACCTATGATTTCGTTATGTGATGTGTTAGTTTTCTTTCACACCTTCCTTGTTATGTGCTTTATCAGATAACTAATGAATGTTTTTCTTTCTTCAATAAATTTAAACGTTGGCAATTTGATATACTAGTTTTCTTTTTAAAAACATCGATCCTCACTCCCCTTTATACAGGATATCCATTTTAAGTGGCTCACTTAAAATATCTCGGCCAATTTTTGCCAGAAATAATTGATGGCAGGCATCGAATTAAATGGAACATTTTTCTTTATATATAATATAGAGGACTGTCCAATTAATTTTTTTACAAATAATTTAATTTGCTAGCCCATCCCAAGAGATTTAAAATTTTATCATTTTCGATATTTCAAAGCTGATGTCATATTTCCATTTCCAGTTATTGCAAATAAATTTCACATTGCATCGCAACGTTCAGCTCTAAACTGCTCTAAACTGTTCCAAACTGTTGATACTAATGACAAAAAAAACAACAAAAAGTATCCAAAATTATGGTGATATTTACATGTTTTTTATATACCTAATGGTGAATTTTGTCATTTCCCTGTAACTTGATTAACTAAAAGAAAATAGGTACGCCTCTGGTTAATTATTGGTACAACCTAACCCAACGGAATACATATTAATCCATTAAATGTCAAGTTTTTTAGAGATGCTAAAACAAGAAAACCCGAGGCACTCGCGGAATGTGAACAAAAACACGTGTAGATATTTATTTATGAAGATTTCTGCAGAGCAATCGGTTTTTAAATAATAAATAAAATAAATTGTTATTATGCTTGGCGAACTGAAACATCCTATTTCTTTGAATACATATTGTAAAAGAATCAACGTAGCTTATTGACATTCTAAAAAAAGAATTGGTAGCTTTTGAAAACTTTTTTATGTCTTAATAAAAGACGACAACAAAAGCAGTAGGCAATCAAATTAACAAAAGAATTTTTGAACGGGCCCATATTTATTTACCATATATAAATATGCCACAAAAATAATTTGAATAATACATTAGGCTGTTTATTACATAAATAAAAAATAAGCCTCCAAGAATCTAAGATTGTTTTGAAGATACCAATCTCAAAAAGTTGAATAGAAGAAGAAACCATAGATGATGGAAGATGTGCCAAAATGACAACTGCACAATGTTTTAACTTTGAACTCCTCTAAAAAAACGCACTATGGCAATCTAAATTTTTACACTTAAAACTTTTCGGCATTACTAAAAGTCCGAGTGGCTATAATGGCTAGAGTACCAAAGGACTGTGTACCTAGTACGCACGTCCTCTGGTGGACCTCGAAAAAGAGCATCACGAGATAGATCTTTTTGTTTTCGCTTGTAGAAAAAAATGTTTATTCTGCATAAAAATGGCATCGCTTTAAGATATTGTCTTGCATAAAAGAACGTTGAGACACAACTGACTTAAATTGACTTAAGCCGCATGACATCATACCTATAAACAGCAGAAAATTGGATGTTTTAAAGGAGACCAATCTCTTCTGATTGGAATGACAATGACATTTAATCATTTCGGTATTAAATTTAATTAGGAAGGAACAATGAAGCAAAATATAGAATATAGTAGTCGCAGAACTAAATTATTTTTTCCGATTTTCTACTGGGGGGCTCTAGCCCCAGAGCCCCTATATGGGCGTGCCGCCACTGCCCTGGGCATTTCTTATTCTGACAAACCCACTGGGATCTAAAGCTATATTCTATATATTCTTGCATTGGTTATTTCATCTTTCAAAGCATTCCCTAGATTTTAAAGCAGTTTTCGTTTTTTGCTTTGTTCACTAGCCGAGGGAAAGTAACTCCTTGTTTAAATTCCTGGCCTTTTCATCCAGCATAGGTGCATAAAATGGCACCTAGACGAATTTGGAAATGTCCGCAGGTCGGACCTCTTTATTCAGCAATATATTACATATGTATATGGACTGGACCCAGGTGGACCCGCAAGCCTTCTTGCCAGTTGGTGCCTTGGAATTTAAGTCTGTTGTGGTTGAGAATTGTTTTATTCTAGATGGGGATGCTGCTCCCTCGATTCTCCATTTAAAGGTTATTATAAATGGACATCAACTCGACAAATATTCTAGTCTGAAACAATCAAAATTTGATTGTTGACACTGATTTTATAATAGCTCTTCATTACAGATAACAACTTTCGGCTAATTCCGTTAAAATATATAGGATTTTGCATAACGCACCGTTGAAAATGTTTTTAGAATACTTATTTCAAAATAGTTTTGTTCCATAGTTTAGACACATTTAGGGCACGGGCGTAGCCAAGGGGGGGGGGGTTCGGGGGTTCAAACCCCCCCGAAATAAGCAAAATATTACCTAATATTATACCGAAAAAATACGAGGAGTGAAGAGTTAAATTATTATTACGTTTGAATATATGTAGTAATAGTAGCGCCTAGCGCCATCTTTTGACGAGAGGCAGACGCAGTTGCAGCCGAACTATTTTGTATTGTAGGGACACTTTGCGTTGTTTCTCGATTATTCGCCACGCCCCTCGGTCGAAATGAGCGGAACTTTGTGGAAGTTCGTGGAAGTTTCTGGACGGCTACTGGGCTGCTATATAAGCGGCGCCGCGGCGCGTGACCGCGCTTACGGCAGTATTGTTCCATGCGAACTCGAAGCGAATAAAAGTGAAAAGTGGTGAACGAATAGTGAAGAGAATTAAGTGTACCGTGTAAGTGAGTAATTTTAGTGCGCTGTTATTCGATGACCTTGTTAAGGATAGATACGTGAATCATTATTACTGTCGAAAAATGGAGGGAAAAAAAAGGAAGGGTGATAAACTTAAAGGTATGGACTACTGGAAAAAGTGGTGTAGTCAAGGTCAAGGGGTTTCTAATAAAGAAACAAATTTGGATTTAGCTATCAAAGCTTCAGCTACCTTGCATGCTGATAAGAAGACTGCCTACCCCGAAATATAGTTTGGAATGCCTAGATATGTGCGATAAAAACCTTTATCCTAATATTTACACATTACTACAAATCTTGGCTACCATTCCTGTATCCACTGCTACCCCAGAAAGGTCTTTCTCGAGCCTAAGGAGACTATTTACGAAACACTACAAGTGAAAACAGACTTAATGGTTTGGCTCTAATGAACATTCACTATGGAACAGAAATTCATGCAGATGAAGTAGTGGATATATTTAAAAGAAAAAGCCGAAGATTTCTTCTTTAATGGTTTTAGATTTAGCGCAGAGGAACGAAATTAATTTATCCATTTCATTTAAAGTTAAGAACTTTATATATATGTCGTAGTTTTTCGGATGAATATATAGATATTAAATTTCATGTAAGTATTATTTTTGTTGTTTTATTTACTTCTCAAACTAAACCCCCCCCAAAACTAAATCCTGGCTACGCCCGTGCATTAGGGCACATTTAGCAAATTTAGCAAGCTAGTTGCGATCATAAATTTGTAATCTTTTAGTAGTTTTCATATCAAATACATGTGCAATATTCAGGCCCGTGTTAAGGTAAAAATTTGCCCGGGGCAAAGTTCTCGTTTTTTTTTTGTGGCGCCCCCCCAAATCAAAATTATATTAACTAAATCAGTAGGTAGGTACAGAATATATTTTTAAGTACCTACTAAGATAAAAATAAAAGAATTTCTATATTTATATAAAACAAAATATTAACATTAGAACATAATACAGTTTTTGGTAGAAAATTCATTTATACTTCACAAGAGCAAACAACTTTTAATTTCTACGTTTTATTTTGTACCAGAAAGCATCAGAAAAAACATTTTTACAAGCTTTTATTTAACTTAATCTGTTAGGTTGGTCGAATCTTGCAAGCTGAATTAGATAACCACTTCCTGACATCCGATTTTGCATACACCTTTAGTTCCAGTGGCAATGCAATATGCAATACTCAATATTGTAATACTTTCAAAATGGCCGCCGCTCCAAGATGGCGGATGATGTATTTTTTGTCAACCCCCTTCATATGGGTATCAAATGAATGGACTTGAAAAGTAGAAAACGATAAAGTCAGTGACATCACCCTAAATTCAATATGGCCGCCGCTCCATGATGGCGGATTACCTATTTGATACCCAACATTGGGTATCAAATGAAAAGGCTCGACGGGTAGAAAACAATAAGGTGAATGACCTCATACGAAATCCAATATGGCGGCCGCCCCAAGATGGCGGACTAAATCTCTTTACTACCCTCCTGACATGGGAATCAAATAGGTACTAAAAAGCACAAAATAAAATTGAAAATAAAAAACCTTTTTAAAAACAAGCTTTTATTTAAGCCATGTACGTCAGCGTCAGACGAAACCGAACGACGTAAAGCCATTTTCTAGATACTTTTGGGGTAATAATGTCCAAAATCCATTCAATAAACAAGGGATTCAAGCTCAGACCGAGGGAAGAAGCGTCCGACGAACGCGACGTTGCCAAATGTTAGAACAGAATCCAAATATTCCAAGGAAATGAATTTTTAGCGTTCGGTTTCGTCTAACGCCAACTGTACTACTAAAACGAATAAAATAAGTTTAGATTTTCGATAAGATTCAATTCCAAATCGCGACAAGTTTTTTGCAAATTGAAAAGCTTGTCGCGCGAATTGTAAAGAAAAAAATGCATACTTTGGCAAATAGGTACCTACTTATATACTTGTATCACCCAATCATTGTCCAATAAAATTAATTGGAACCTATACTTTCATCAACATTTCGCGCTACAAGCTTTTCAATTTGCAAAAACTTGTCGCAATTTGAAATTTAATTATCTTAAGGAAAACCTAATTTTATTTTAGTCGTTTTAGTACATGGCTTAAATAAAAGCTTGTTTTTAAAAAGGTTCTTTTTTATTTTCAATTTTATTACAATTTACAAGATACGAAAACTTGCCACAATAGAAACGACTTGCATGGTTGCTACGTTATTCTAAACACAGTGTGTGTTTGTTTAGTACGTTTGCCACTTGCCATATCAATAATTGGGCGTTAATATTCAAATTCAAGTTCCGAATTCATAACTTAAAAAGATTTCAGTAGTTGTATGCGAAATCATCGTCCTATAGAAAAATAAAAATCGGTAGGTAACTGAAAAATTAAAAAATGTTTTTTTAAGCAGTAAATTGTTAGTACTAGCGTCTTTGTTGATTTTGGCGCCCCCTTTAATGGGGCGCCCGGGGCGAACACCCCCTTCGCCCTCCCCTTAACACGGCCCTGGCAATATTAGGTGCTTGGCAAGGCAAGCATATAACGTCATTGGGCCAATTCTTCCAGTACTTTTATTAAATAAATGTGTTTAGTTTCTTTGTATACCTACCTATTGCTGACAGACACACTGTTTTTTTTTTTCAAATTTAGCGGCTAGCCTTTGGACGTATATATTATGGGTGACCTGTTTGGACTAAGGTGTGTGTGTCTCTCATTAGGTAGCAGCAGCAGCTGCACTTCAGAACTCTAAAGTCGAAAGCTCGGTTTTTTTATATTATTTATTCAAAAATATTTTGTATAACAATGTCAAACTAATCTCTATGAGACTATCCCAAATATTTAAATTAGTTGACACTGACAAACAGACCAAACAGTTTATTTTTGGTCTCATAATCAGAAACAAGATAGTTATTTACTTGTCTTTAGCTCTTTTTTTGTAACTACTATATTCCCATCAACATGTTTGTGTTCCTTTCAAGAAAAGCACGTGAATAAGAATTTAGGTATAGGTATCTATAGGTAGGTATTACATTAAAAAATAAAAATTATCTTCCTCTCATTGTCACCTAAGCGGTGCTACATAAAAAAAAATTTACGATGCTTATTATAAGCATTACCCTAGGCCGACCGCCACATTGTACAAAACGTAAACAAAAATGTAAAAAGTAGAAAGAGCTTGTGCAGACCAAAAGGAATTCCGGTTTCATTAGTTTCATTATAGATTGATAGGCCCATAAATTTGGATGTTTCAGTTCAGAGTAACACCAGAAGTTGAAATTCTTGGTTGTTATTAGCATGCAATTCTAATTAAAATTCAGACGAGAAAAGTTCGAAATTTGCATAAACAATTAGAGGATTTGAAAACACGTAAAGAAGCGCGGCGGAGCATGGATTCTGGTACCTACGCAAGAATAAAAAAAAACATTTAGGTAAGGCAATCTCGTTGTACTCACGTCATTACGAATAACAAGAAGCATTGAAAACAGGGTTGTTTATTGGAAATATATGTAAGTTATTGTAATTCACTTAGTTTCTTAAACTTAAATACAGAAACATCAAAAATTTGCTGTGTCATACATAGGGTAATTCAGTCATGATGTAAAGGTTCAAAACGTGTTGCAAATCGAACTTAGCACCCAAGTAATTCGGGGTTTTCAAGCTTGATTCTTCAAATATGGCAAGCGTTATAGAACTTGAAACACGTTGAGAAAATGTTTTAGTGTTTTAATCACACCACAATCACTAGCATTTTGTATAAAGAAATCTGTAATAACTATGGGAAGCCCCTGGCATATACAGAAATCTGTAACAAGTTCTGTCGGCAACGCCTCATACATGGCTCATACGTATTATAAACTGTAAATCTATCTAGTTGTTTTTGAAAATGTATAATTAATGAAAAATATAAGGTTACAATGTATCAGTTTCTTAATTTATTTGTTTTAGTGATTTAGTGAATTAAAACTCAAGAAAAACTATAATACATGGACTGTTAACTTAGCGCCATCTATAGTGATAAAAGCAGCAACAGTGCACTGTTGCACTTCCTTACAGGCGAGGAAATTCAGATTTCTTATAAGATAGAGGGGGCAAATTTTTATTACACCAGGAGCCTAGATGGCGATGACACCAACCGAAGAGCGCATGGCACTAATATGATATGTGAGTTTCGTCCGAACGTTGCTTTCAAAAAGTTTAATTTAAGTAGAAAGTGTTTCTTGAATTTTTCGAGGCTTGTGCATTGTGTTTGTAATATTTGCGTGCGTGCAACATGGTCTACTCAAATGCCGAGTTGCTAGACATTTTAGATACTGATGTAGGCGAATGTCTGCAAAATGCACATTTGGCTGAGGCGGAATATCGAAGGCAGTTTCCGAACACGCAAAATATGTCAGGTCCTGCAACTTTTGTCAGCATTGCTCAGCACCTTCGGATCTTTTGCAGTTCAACTTAAATGTTGACGAAAATGTTTTAAACATGGTCAAAGAGGAACCTGACAGGTAGTACTCGATCCATTGCTAGACGGCTAAGAATATCGCAGAGCAAGGTATGGCTAATTCTTAAAGAAAACAGCCTGCACGCTCTTACCATTTTCAAAAAGTGCAAGCCTTATAGAAACAGATGATTATTGGCGTGTAGGAATATTCGTTGATCGCTTACGAACAGAATTAACTTGGTTGTTCAAGTTAATGGTGGTTATTTCGCACTAGAGGAGTTCTAGTGCGTTTTGGTGCGTGTTTTACATTTTGTGCTTATATAGTTTTATGTTTTGTTTGCTACTGCAGTCTTTCGCAGTATTCCCGAAGGAGGGATCCACCCTGGTCGTGGTCGTCGGGCTGAGTACCTCGCCGCAAACAATAATTAAGGAAAACCAAGAGGTCCCTACGCAACGCACTAATTATTACTGTATTTTTGGGTTGTAAAAAGGAAAAAATGGATTGAAATTAAAAAATCAAAAAGGTAATAAATTAACTTAAACCATGATGTTTCCCAAAAATTTAGAAAGTCCAGAAAAATTATCCATATTTTCAGATTTCTTGGTAAATGTAAAGACGCGTGATATTGACTAGCACGGCCAGTCAGAAGCGCCGTTCACCTCTCAAAATATTTTCTTTTTTTTTGGTTGATTTTAGATTTTTTTAATTTCGGATTCATATTACGCTAATTTTTATCCACCTGAGGTTAAAAAATTTTACATCATGTCTGAATCATCCTGTATATGTCTTCTAATTTTTTTTTTGAAGACACAAAATTATATGGTTATTTATTTCTAGCTGGAAACTATAAGCATACAATTACAGGATAATTATATGATTCTTGCTGGTTTCTACTAGACCGATAATTGATTCGTTTTCAATTCCTCTGTATTTTCGATCTGCTTTTGAATAACTTTCCTTAATAAGAAAATTTGTTGGCCTCCATTTTTTTTGGAATGAACTACAGTGTGTATCTCCTAAAGTAATCAAGTTGTCGAGATACAGTTTACGGCATTTAACTTTTCTCGAAAATCGAGATCTAGACACCTTAGCTACCTACTTTTTGTCTATCGTCTATCAATAGGAGAAACCCCTCAAAAATGTCCAATTTGGGACACTCTGCACACAGACATAATTTTTTAATCTGAGCAACTTCTCTTAATAAAATTTTCCCACGTCGTACACAGAAAAGGTGCGTTACCAACGAAGAAAATGACCTACTTTAATTTTTTTTTTAATTTCTTTCAAATTTAGTCAGCTAGAGCCGGACCCCAAATGGTCAAATTTCAACTCAAACCTTTTTTGTATTTCACACCTCTTGTTTGACTTATCCTGGGATAACTAATACTATATTGTCCGACAATAAATTTTTGCCAGCAATTATTTCGTCCCCAAACTTTAAACAACACTTTGTTGGACTTAATCTGTGTGGAATATAAATACACAATTTATTTATCATGTATAATGTCAAACTGCTTTTGCAGAAAATATGATTCATTGTCTAAGCTGGGAAAGGGGCCATTATTTAAGCTACACCATGAATTACTATCGTGACCATCATAATGCGCTTGTGGCATTGTATTTGTGGTCAGCTTTTTTGAATGGGGGATACGGCTACACGACTTGCACTCGCCGAACGAACACACGGTTGCAACACGCAAATCTTTATTACTCGCCACATAAATCTCTAAGTTGTGCAATTGATTCGATGTTCAACATCTGGGAAGGCAGGTATACATTTCGTTTCGTTTTCAACTGAATTCGCTGGCAAGCGCACGCACGCACGCCACATCTTTTTTACTAGTCGAGGAAACGTGGATTTTTATTTTATACACCGGGGATCTGAAACTTGGTACGATAAGGCACTAAAATAATAACGCCATCAACCAAAGAATACTTCTTTTAGTTGGTTAATTGCAATGATCTGTATACCTAGATCCATAATCCAATACCCAACTTCGTCCTCAACATTTTGGTGTTTATTTACAAAATTTTTCTGCAGAGTTGCAACTTATTCCCTAATGTGACAAATATTGAAAGCACTTATTTCTTACAATGCATATATAGCAAAGTCAGCAGAGATATATAATTATGTTAATATTATCTCTTTATTATATAATATATAATATTATAATTGGTAATATTAAAATACACATGTTGAAAATATATTAAATTATGTACTAAGCCTGGTGGCATAGAAGGAAAATTGGGGCAAGCTTAATAGATTTGGCAACGACGCGGCAGGGCCAAACGTCTGTTTCTTTCCAGACGCCTTGTTGTAGTGCGCCGGGTACAGGTTAAAAACGCTAATGAACTCTTTACATTTGTTTAACTATCAAACTATTATAGAGAATAGTGATGGGGCGCTTAAAATGCGTCGTGTGTGGTACTAGAAATACTGGATCAAACCGAACTTTCCACTGGTGGGCGATGTATTTACGGATCAGCTGTGCACCATTACAGAGTGTTTGTTTGGATATTTTATTGTATATCAACGTGGATTACAATGCCATTTGAATGGGTCATCTAGGTATACAGATCATTGGTTAATTGGTTAACAGCACGGTACAAGCTGCAGCTTTTCATCAATTCTTACTCTCCCTGGAGATATGCCTACAGTATTATTGGCTTGCCTTTTCAAAATTGGAAAACTTAAGAAAACAGGAAGAATATAATAACATAGTATTTGCAAAAATATACATGTTCGTACATATTACGCTCATCCCTTTTATTCAGAATCTCCCTTCCTATCTGAGGCGAATGTTTTTCTATTTGCTAGATGTATACAATGAACATATCGAAAAGAAATACGGATCCGGAGATATAAACTTTCAAGCGAGTGACAAGTGTTATTTTTGTTTTATGGAAATCTCATGACCATTCCCAGATAAATGTCTTTTTTGTCCGGACGTATAAATATATTTACGAATAAATCCCAAAGACAAATGTGATAGAAGCAAATTGGATTGTTTCGAATTGATTCTTTCCTACGATAAATCGCAAAAATAAATCTAGGCTTCCCTCGTCTAGTTGATTTTTGTGTTTACCGTTCTGGAGATAAAGCATTCAGTACTTTCCACAAAATTACGCTAAGGATTGCGATAAACTGATTGACGTTGTTTCCAAGTCCACATATCAAATTTCCGTACTGTTTATCAACCGGAATAGAATCATTCATAAAAACCCTAAAAATATAATATGGTATAATATAATGACTAGGTATTTTAAATTCGACATTCTAATTATTATGTAGTTCACATGTACCTACAGTGTGTTCATTGGAAAACTAGTCGCCCTTAATATTTCGGTAAGAGAATTAAATTTTAAAAATCGCCGATACCCGCCGATTTTTATTGCAAGGGGAACTCTTTTAGTCATTATGTAATGGCAATTCACTCCTCATAAGTTTGTTGTTGGTAATTAACTCAAGAATGTAGAACATTAAAGAGGCCAACTTTTGCAAAAGTGAATGCTGACTTCGAACATCTTAGAAAATAAAGAAGTTCAGATAAAAATGTAGTTCATTTTTTCGGTTACAAACAAGATTATTGAGTTGTTTACTAAGATAAATAATAAACATAGACTAACCTAAAGGCTGCATTGTAGTCAGTAGTCAGCCAACGTAAAAAATGCCTACTCAAAACAAAATCAACAAATTTAACACTTAAGCCTGTATCAAATGATAACCAGAGGTTGCGTTTCCTATGCCACAAATCCATCGTTCTTAAAACTACACTAATTCACTAATTACTAACTTAACTATATGTCTTTTGTAGAATATCCCCAAAATCTCCTAAAAAAAAACAAGAATAACGCAAAAGTAAACACTCGAAACACCAACACAAACCGGCGAAATCTCAACGAACTCTGGATCAGCGGTTGGGGCATAATAAAGCAAATGCGCATCGATCACAAAGAGCTCGTGCAACGTTGCCACGTTAGCCAGAATAAGCAATCTATTAAGGATATTATTTATAGACCAAGTAGGATCAGTAAATTCACAATATCAGTAAAATTTATTGTTAAATGATAACTGTCTAAATTTTTACTATATGTAGAATGTAGATATCAATTAATTGTTCGAAATCTATGTTTGTTTACGTTGGTTATACATTTATTTCGTAAGTACAAGATAAATTTATGAAGAAGATTGGCAATGGTGCAATATCATTGCACTGTTTTGTTTTAGATTTCTATTACTAACTAATAATAACAATAATATGTCTTTATTGAATAAAATTGTAGGCGTTATATAAACAATATACATATCAGGACGAAGTTCAGTTGGGAGGACTAATGCATAGCCTTCCTCTGCTCTATCACTTAAACCCTACAAGAACATTACAAAATTATAGAGATCCCGAAGAAGTTTTTAGAATAATATTATTATAAAGGTATGATCTACTAAACTAGGTAACAAAAGAAAATCTAAGGAACAAACTAAACTAATCTAAGGATTTCCAAACATGTAGAGTTAGCAACTCTGGCCCGTACGCCGGTCCCGCTCTATCCGATCGCTTGGAAGCGCAGTTTGCGCCGCTTTTCAACGAACAATAATAAAAGTAAGCATTGCTGAAAACTTGACGGGAGAGCCGGGAGTGGTAATCGCGGTAGATGATAAATGGTGACATTGTTTCGTCAGGTAGGTCTATGCCATCTAATTAAACCAATTATTATTATTAAACGAAAGTGTTTTGTATGTGTTTTAATTTAAGTGAGAAAGTACCCTGAATTCAAGTTGTCTCTAGCGAAAATTTGGGGGGGAGTTCAGGATCGGCTCAAGCTTTTGGGGGGCTGGGTGCCGGATGAAAGTGCGGGACCCCGGAAAGGAATTATTTAATCCAATTTTAGAGAATTGATACGCCACTAGAATGTTATATTTAAAATAATTCTGTAAAATGCGCCGCAGGCAAAATATTTTAGAAATGTTAAGGAAAATTAGTTAAAATTAGTCTTAATAAATCCCAATATCTTCAGATTTTCAAGCTGCAGTGAATATTTTCAAATGCTGAAATGGTTTCGGTCCCGCCCTTTTAAATACGCTACTTACTGGCTGGATATACCTGTACAAGGGACTCGGAGGCGCGGGGCCAGTAAAAAACGCAGGGCCGCGTAAGCCGCACCGTTCGCAGCCGCCTAGAGCCGGCCCTGGAGGGATTAGATCAGTGGCTGTTGAAATTGAAATAGCTTTAAGGTTTAAAAAAATACTGTTTTTAAATGGTTTTTAATAAAAAACTGAAACAGGTTTAAGTTGAACGAGTTTAACATTAAAATTTTAAAAATATTAAATATTAATTATAATAATAGCTGATTATTCCTTCTCGCATTTATACCTGTCCCTTTTCTACTTATTTGATTTCTCAGTATTCGGACATATTCCTACACATTCTTCGTTTGGCTTGACGACACCTTAAGAATTGCCAGTAGGTATGGTAAAAGATGTCTTGGCGCCACTTGCTTAACTGAACCTTTCTTAAAAATAATAAATAAATCTTCAAATACAAATTAGTAGTAATTTATTCATAAAAGAGACTCTGGTAATCCCCTATTCTCCTAATTCATGGGGCACGCAGCCATGCACCACCGTTCGCCGTTTAGTGTTGTCCAGTGTGGCCAGTTATGTTTTATTTTATTTGAAAGCATATTCTGATGATAAAACTCGGTACTGCACTGATCCAAACATTATGGTTTTTTTGGCAGTTTTCGAGCGGGTTTCCATTTTCCATACTGTACTGGAAAACCAGTTTAATAAATTATTACACTCACTGATGCTCGAGGAGCTCGTTCTAGTGGCGGTGCAAAAGCATATAAAATGGAGGGGGTTGAACCCCCAAACCCCCCCCCTCAGATACGGCCCTGGTTTTTTGGTGCTTAATAACCTACACAAAACGTCAAAAGGCATGTGAACAGTAGAGGATGTTAAATGTTAACAACAATAACTAACGACAAAACATTGGGAAAAACACGCATTAAATAGTAAAAATTTTTACGCCTCTCCCGAAATTGGTCAAAAACCCTCTTTAAATATGCTATGGTCTTTCTCAAAGACATTGATTTAAAAAATTCATATTGTGAATGGATCAAATTATGTAAACTATACTGTTAACAATTCCAGCAACAAGTGCTTCAGTTGAACTCTAAAGTGCATCAAAAATTTTGTTAGAAATTCAACATACGAAGAAAGATTTTCCAGTTTGCAGTGTTATCTATTAAAAAGCAATGTGTAGATATTCCAGAACTATCTCAAAATCCTAAGTTTTTTACGATAACGTTATAGACGAATTTGCCAAGATTGAGAGAAGAATAATTAAACTTCACTACAAATAAGTGGGTACCTACCAAGTAAGTAGATTTGGTAAATGTATTTTTGGAATAACTAAGTACCTAGGTTCTACCTACGTACAGAGTAGAGTAGATATATTTTATACTCGGGTATGTACTATGTAGGTACGTACATACTTAGCTGATTTTCACGACTGGGACCGGGTATCCGCTTTTGCAAGATCCCAACAAAGTAGATCCTGATCACTTCCCACGTAATTATGTCACCGCACGCCTCTGGTATACTGTGGGTTAAGATCTCTCTCATGCTAGAATCCTGTAATTCTGTGTCTCATCTTGGTGTTGTTATTCTAAGGTTAAGAGCGAGTGGTTTTCAAACGAACATACCTACTGCCTATAAAACATCACGCAAACAGATAGTAGATTTACCTGGGATATTTCCACACCAACACGTGAGACAAAATACAGTTTCGAAAAAGAAATTCAAAAATTGTTGATTGACTAAATCGGTTTAAAATGTTCTAAAACGTAGACAACCAAAGGCTTCAATAACAAAATTTGTCGTCCGTGTGTTTTCATGATAATTTTCGAACTGATTAAAGATATCGACTTCAAATTTCGTGTACCTACGTCATCTTGCCTATAATAGAACGGATAGTGCTCTTTTGGGCAAAATCGCTCCACGCGAAGAGGTGGAAATGGGGGGATGAAAATATTTATTATTTAATTTTCGGCATAATGCAATACAATAGTTTTTAGCCAACAAAATTGGTACATAATAAATAATAGTACATTATTACAAAATGGTTGGTTGAGAGGGAGTACAGAGAGTGAAAATATAGCATCAAGTGATATGTTGTTTTCTGTGTTCTGGGATCAAGGAATAAAATTTTGGCATTATTTTGCAGAAATATTGCAAATGAGAATGGTTACGAGAGGATGAAAGTCTAAAAAAGTTAAAATAATATGTCGGTATATTGTGGGATTTGTGTGCAATACTGGATTAAAGCGAGTGGTGTGAAAGTATAGTGATTCCATTGGTAGCGGTTTTTCATTTTTTTCACTTGGTCACAGTTTTTAAACAAAATGTTTACCTACACGTTATGCTCTCAATAAGGATGACGTTGAATGACATGTTAACGTGCTGAAAGCCCCAAAAAATATTGAAGCTAGTTTCACACTGGTGTTACTTGTTCGAAAGTTTATCCTTTAGTTTACTGATTTTTTAGACAAATACCATACTAAAAATGTAATTTAAACCAACATTCATTGTGAATTAGGGTGTTTAATGGGTATCAGGTACCTACCCACAGTTTAGGTAAAAGAGAGATAGATGATCACCTAAAGTAAAGTAGGTATATTTCCAAATACCAAAATTTGTGTAGTCAATGATATTACTACAGGGGATTTAAGAATTCCTTAGTTATTTTTTTTAATAATTATTTTATTATTAAAATGATGAAATGCAAAAACTTCGAATGTAAAATAATTAAGTTTTGTTTTGAAATCAGCGGACATATCATAAATGCCTAACTTGAAGTTGCCTCACGCAAGTCCATAATAATACTCACCATAGTACTTACCTACACCTTAAATATTTTGAAATATTTTCATATTTCTTAGATTTTAAGTATTTATCTTATACGTATCTAGGTGACTGAAGTTCGCCATTGCAATCGGCAAGTCATTTTAACATTTTAATCGCACTAAATATGTTCTACAGATCTTTAGAAAAGTGAGTAAAAATATGACTGAAACACTTTTGTGTCTCCCAGCTAAAATTGCCCACCCTTATAAGTCACCTTGCTGTTTTACATTATTTAATTTTTGTAAAGCTTGCCCCCTCTGCTGCAGAACCAGAGCCACTCCCTCTATATTTTTAACTGGGACCATATGTATGATAAGTCATTGGAAGATCCTTTCAATTACCATGATGCGGGGGTAAAAAATGAAATCGGATAAAAATAATAAAATATAAGGAATTTGTGTCCAGAATACCCCGTTGTAGGGAAAGAGTAAATTGATTAGAACATCATTGGGTTTCCGTGCAAAATTCCAAAAGGTATCATTTTTCTCATAAACCTACTTATTAACTTCCACCATAATCCCTTTTCTTATTAAGTTTACGTAAATTATCCAAAGTACACAGACTTCAAGAATTCCCTGTTCTGTCAATATCAATTAATTCTTGAGTGAACGGGACATACAGCAGATTATCTCCAAGTCCATTTTCTATAATATTTCTCGTTTGTCAGGTCGGAATTCATTATTTTTTTGCCGCGTGTATATGATTACCGATCGCGAGTTGCCTATGCTCCACCGTGTGCTTTAGACTTAATTAATAAAGTGTTTTTCATGCGTGCACGTGCTACAATTTCAGATAATTCTAATTAATAGCAGGCATGAAATTTTTAATGTTAGAGACAGCTAATCACTTTTAGACTTGTATCCAATCTACGGAGCAGAATGGTTACATTGAGGTAATTGAATAAGAAACATACGGTGTGCGTTTCACAACTACTAATTTAGTTTTTTGTTCAACCGTTGATCAAGAGGAAACTAGAACTTGGACAACGCGGGATTGGAAAAGTGTGTAGGTATTGGTGTCTCGTACAGCCTTGACTCGCTGATTGACAGATGATAATATAGCGTTGACTGGCGTATGGACAAGACTGCTCACAGCTGTCACGTCTGGCACATTTTTAGATCACCATACGCTTTCCGGAGACAAAGTATCATGCAAAATACATTATTAGTCAGCAGCGCCATCTATTTTCCAGAACATGTCGCTATAATAGCCGTGAAAAGTCTTATCAATACGTCAGTCAAAGGATATAGATTCAACTTCTTCAACGAAATATTCTCATTTCAGTTATTTTTATTCATGTGGAAAGAATGTTCTGGCGTAATGTCATTAAAAAAATACATACACACCTGTTGACTAATAAATCACCAATGATTTGTAGATAACTGCATTTTTATTATTTGTTTACATAGGGCGGTGCAGCGAAACACACGGAAAGCGATTTTATAGACCGTTTATTTTAATGACTACAATAATTGAGAAATAGTTTTATTTATTGCTTTCATCAAAATCACGCAGTTGTATTTGAAAATATATATGCCTTGGCATGTACCCTACTTGGTAGTTAATTTAACAAAACACGGTCACAATAAATTTCTAACAAATCTTTTATTACCCAAATGTAAAGAAAAATATCAAACAAACACGACTAAGTGCCTACTTACTGTAGGTTTGTTTCCTATTTGGTGCAGTAGTATACCCAAGTAACCTTAGTTGGATCCTTAATCTGCGCTGAACACTGTGGCACGATTCAATATACACATTGAACTATTATAAGTTTATAAGCCTACTATACACAAGATTTGGGAAATATCCTTTTCTAGTTTTCGAATATTTTGACAAATACCTACGCGGAAGAATTTTTTCGCGTCGATGCTCACTTTTATTTATAATTCGGTAAAATATGCAGGTTTCTTTCCACGTTATTAGTTGTATTCGTATAGAATTTTACGTAACCTCATCATTCATGGTGCTAAGTCAAGTTCTTTAATGCTGTTTATCTTGTTTTTGCTTCTGGCGCCGACCCCTGACCTCAGAAGGCAATCATGTAAAACAAATTATTTATCCTCGTTTTTTTGCTGTGCCACCACTCAGCAGTCAACACATCTGGGTCAAAGGTGGGATACATTCCTCAATAGTTTCTATAGAATATTATATATTATTATAAGAATTGTTGGAAAATTCAAAGTTGACCAATGAGTTTTATATAAAAATAATTATAACAATACGAGAGCAATTGATTTAGTAAAATGAATTGTGTTGCTTGAATAGTTCGGCAAGTGCAAAACCAGGAGTATCGCAGAAATGAATTTAATAAATGGCTATATACATATATACAGTGTGTCTAGTTTTTCATGTTAACACCCCTGAAAATCTAAGTAGACTGGGGGATTTCAACGGGGCAATTTTTTTATAGACATGTTTCCGAAAGGTCATCATTTGCGAAGTATTGGTTTGATATTGCCGAGAAGTCCATAGGCCTACTTTGATTTTTTAAACGGGTGCGTTTTTCGAAAGACCATATTAGGCATTTTTTTATTTAAAATCTGACACAACAGCGTTAATCAGGACGCACCAAAACTCCCATATACCAAATTTGAACAAAAAATATACAGGGAGCTCAATTCTGCAAGGTATCAAGATTGAGAAAAATCGGAATTTTAAAGGAATCCGGCGAGTCAACTATGCCATGGAATTACCTCAAAACAGTTGGCTGGTCAATAGGACCACTAAAAGTATTGGTGTACAAAGGTTCAATAAAAAAATATACAGGGTATTTTTCTCTGGACCATCTCAAAATGCTAAGTTTTTATGAAACATTTTACGGGTCAAAAATACTCTGAAATTATCGAAAAACTATTAATAAACACAGGAGTAAATTATTTTTTTTACAAAATGCCAACCAACAAAAAAAATACAATTCAAATTATTGGACCTTTCTCAACGAAGTCACTGTCTAAGATGATTCATTTTTTGTGTGTTTCCTGTAGAGGCACACCAGCCACCTTAACTCATATGAACTTACTGACTGGCAGGCTTCTGTATTTTTTATACTTAGTTAGTTTATAATGTCTGGGGTGGTTTGGATATACTCGAATTTTTACCCGTATAAAGTTTCAAAAATTTAGCATTTTGAGTAGGCACCTATTTTTCTGCCTAATCGTTTATTTGAAGCCTGGAGTTATGTTTTGAATATAATATCTATAAAAACTATCTTCCTTTATACGCCCTACTACCACATGTTTATAGATGCCGAAAGTATTCCTCGATTAGCTTCTCTTATATTGTCACAACTGAGTGCCTTCACACGGAGCCTTACCATGTGACGCACTACTTGTGTGTGCCGGAGGGTTGGATTAACCCTCACAGCTTGCCGGGATCACTGGGTGCGGGAGTCGCGAAGCGCAGAAGAAAGACAGCAGGTACAAACTAGGGTGATGTTTATACTTGCACTCACAGATATGCCTCTAACAGTATCTGGACCATGGCGGAGGTAGCGCGGACTGTGGACCGACGCGACCGATAGTACGTGGAAGTGACCGGGACGCGAGCTGCGCCCTTGACCCGACGCGACGGCGGGGTGCCGCTACTGACCCACTGACGTCTTCAACAGTGCCCAGGGGCGCTGTCGTCTGCCCCTCGGAGCCCGACCTGAACAAGGAGGCTATTTAAGCGGGATCCATTGCCAGGTCAGACCACCGAGGGTGGTCAGTGATCGAGTAGCTGCTAATAAGCGGGGCTTACTGATGCCCAGCCTGTGGCTGGTGCGGGATTTATACTCGCAGATTTTGCCGACTCGGCGATTGGACTTTGATTTATCTAATGTTTATCTTATCGAGTAATCCTCGTATATTTTGTTATTGATTGTCCCCTGTATTTGTATAATGTTATCTTTATTTGTTATGATTCAGTAGAAGTAAGTTTGAATGGTTTGGTCATCGGTCCACAGATGTCACTTTGTTGACAATATTTTCCTTTGAAAGTCTCCACAGAAAAAAACTCAGGAAATCTGGTGACCTAGGCGTAGGCAAATCAGATCACCAAAAAGAAAGATTAACGTCTGAAACCTTGGGTTTCGCATGTTCTTTTATGTAACCTCAATACTGTAACTTTCAAGTTAGTCAGCTACATATTGCCCATCCTGGGAGTTCATATGCAGACTATCATTTTAAACCTTTCCCAAAAAATAGACTATAGTAAAGATGCAACTGTTCAGACCGACCCGATCAAACTGTTGCCATCTGATGGCGCAAAGTTTACGATTTGCTATAAGTATTATAAGTAGGTAGGCCGAGAGTGCGTAGCCACGAAAATAAGTGGAGCAAGAATGAATCTACTCAATCGAAACTGTGTAGGTAAGCAAACAAATGTGTAATTAACATAATCCCGCGAACAGTGTTGCAAGTACTCCCAGAAATCGTTATTTTACCGCTGTGTTATACAATATAGCGGTCTATGATATTATGTGAAATGACCGCAGTGAATACCTAACTCAATGGAAAACAGTGCCGTAAAGAGGGTGTGGCGAAAGAGGAGCCCGCCATGGGCTCAACTTGGTTGGGGCGCAAAACAGAAGATATAGGTACCGACACGGTTGAGAGTTGCGCGTGATTGTTATTTTAGTTGACCATTCTTCTCTACATGAATCAACACCGACTGCCACTGGCCGTTTTTCCTCTCCTGGCCAATTAGACAGAGACACGTATTATTGAAAATCAGTGGCGGCTTGTGCTAAGGAGCACAAGGGCACATGCCCATCCATGCAAAAAGGAAAATGCAAGATTCCATTAATCTCGTAATCTTTTCTATTTCAATTCCGTTGCCATCAAATAATTTAGCCGAAACTTTCTTCTGGTCGGGTGTTCCATCCCACTAATAATCAAACCTTTCTTCCGGGGAGCACAATACGACAGCCCTGCCGACCTTCGCTTCGCCGTCGCTTCGGCGATCCTCGGCGAAAATCGGTCAGGAGATTAAACTTGGTGTCGGGGCACAGATATTCGCGACCCGCGGCGACGGCAGAGCCCGGCCCGGCAGTCCGACTTGACAAGAGTGTCGTGGCCCTCACAGTTTAATTCTGATTTGGTCACTGTCGCTATATACGCAGGGCCGCATTATTTGCATTATCACGAGTGTATTTTGTATTTGTGCTGCGTGTTTTTTTATCCGGTGTACCGTGTACCTAATAACTGTAGACTATTAAAATGAGCACGGAAGTAAATTCTGTAGTGTTTATGTTTATGTTACAAAATAATCCTTTGACGTTTGAACAAAAAATATTAATAAAACAAAAAGGCAGACCTATTCCAGATCTCCAAATACATTTTGTGTCTTCAAGCAAAACCCGAACGTACAATAGAGTGTTTAATAATTGATATTTAAAAAAGAGGTTGACAACAATCTTAAAAAAGTATTTAGTGAACTTTACAAATTGTTGGACATTATTTGTACAACCCCCATGTCGACAAGTGAATGTGAACGCTGTTTTTCGACTTTAAAACGAATAAAACATTTTTAAGAAGCACGATGTCAGAGGACAAGCTTAACGCACTTGCAGTATTATTGTCAATTGAAAAAAAAATTATCCAGTCGATTCCGGACTTTGACAATAGAGTTACAGAGGTATTCTGCGGTAAGAAAAATAGGACAATAGATTTTCTGTACAAATAAAAAGGTAAGCTTGAAATTCTGGTTTATATTTTATTTTTTGCTGTGCCCTCCCACTACAAAAACTCACGAGCCGCCACTGTTGAAAAGGAGGGGGAAGAAGACATACATACCTAAATAATACCAAAACAGTAACCCTATATAAATATCGGCACATGATGGCGGCCCCAAAAAACAGCCCTCGGCGCCGTTTGGCGGTCGGACAACAATAATTGGTGGAGGGGGAAGCAAGAGGTCCAGCTTTATTTAAGAGGTGCGTTGGCGAAAGGCACAGTCAATCAGAAAGTCATTGAATAATCGTTGTTTCATCACGATTACATGACACTAGTGCTTCAAAGACTACCAAAACTAAAAAACCTTAGTTTTGTGGATTTTCAGATCTAGTCGTCAAGACGTCCCCAGTATAGGCCTCCCTGTTGTCCTATTGGCATATTAATTGAATAAGCATTTGTTTAACTTCACCTGCGTTATTTGTTAGTACCTATGTGTAGGTCAAATGTTACAACTAAATTTTAAAAAAGTTCCGCCAAACCGATTGAGCTGATAATTTTCACACATTTTGGTGACAATATAGTCTAGTATACTCAATATTGTAATTTGTTCAGAATGGCCGCGTATCCAAGATGGCGGATTACCTATTTTCTTAAGATATAGAAATCAAATAATGAAAGGGTTTATCAAGAAGAATACGTGAGGTCATTATTATTTTAATACGACCCATGCCCAAGATGGTAGCTTAACACTCACAAGAAAAATTCCTTGTAATAATAATACGTTAGTAGAAATGCATAAATTAAAACATACTAACTAAAAGGTACAAAATGAAACAATAAGTTACTATCTTTATCGCTGAAAATGACTTAATATTTCATGTTGAATTATTTGTTTTCAAAAACTTGTCTGGTGAAATGTTCATATAGAGCCCCGTCCCATATTAGTTGGCCCAGCTCCCTAAAAACTATAATTCCGTATTTTAATCCTAAACCAGGATTCGTAAATTTACTAAAACATTGAAAGATTTTTAGTACCTGCAATTAGGTAAAGGATATCAATTGAAAAAAATGCACAAACATTATTTACTACTTACTGTTTTATATTATTTTACACATTTTCTAAATAATTCTATTGTAAGCAAAGAAACATTATTTAGAGCGTGTTTTATAGTACATGCAGAGCCAATGTATTAAAAATTTAATATCAAGATGGCTTTGAAATAAACAAACTCATTGTGACAACTAATTTCATTTGGCATTTGTAAGTCATTCAGTAGTCTCATACACCCAGTGTCAAGTTAATATTACTCTTAAAAGATTGTTAAAATGACGCGAGGAAAGGCGGTTAGTGAGTATGTACGGAAGATAATAATTTCTTTGGCACAATATATTAACAACAACCTCTCTCTATCGCCCAAAAGCAAAAAATTGGAAGAAAACGTAGAGTTATTGATATCAATAAAAGAGCTTTAAGAAGAATACTTGTTAAAAACCGCCGCTCTAATGGAGAAATAAGTATTTTATGGATTACTGCAACTGGGAAGAAGTCTTCTAGAACAACATGCCACAGGGTTGCTATGGAATTGGGTTTTAAAGTTTACAAGGTAGGTTTAAAGTTTATTTGTATCTGCAGTTTTAAATCATTTTTATGAGTAATCTTGTAGGCAAAAGAAAAACCATTACCTACTCACTGGCACTCAGAAAAAAAGGTTGTTATGGGCAAAACAATACAGGCACTGATCTCAGGAACAATGGGAGTGTGTGTAGGTGATAGCCGGAGTAGAGTAATAAGAAAGAAAGAGGAGGCATATCATACAGGCTGCTTGAAAAGAAAAGTAAGATTTCCTGCATCGGTAATGGTTTGGGGATCCATGTCTGCTAAAGGAGTAGGCAGTCTGCACTTTGTAGAAGGTACTGTGAATGCCGAAAGATACATTTATATTCTGGAAACATACATAAAGCCTATTTTAGAGGAATGCCGAAAAACTGGAATTGAATTGATTTTTCAACAAGATGGCGCTGCGTGCCATACAGTAAAACGGGTTAGAAACTGGCTGTTGGAAAACAATATTCCGCTGCTTTTACCATGGGTATCCAGTATCCCAGATTTGTCCCCAATTGAAACATTATGGCGGCATATCATAAAGAAACAATTAAGATTATCACCTGCAAGGACCATACCAGAATTAAGAGCGAGACTACTAGATGGGATAGTTTTACACCAAATGATTGCCAGGAGTTAGCCAATAGCAAAGTTTACTAAACTATACATGTGCAAGCTGTTATAAGTAGAAAAGGTGGCGTAACTCAATGGTAGCATTAGTTAAGTAGTAGAGTCCCTTATTATCTAGAGACAAAACTTTGTTCTTATTTTTTGTTGCTTTATCTAGTAAATTAATACTGTTTTGTATATTTCGAAGTTTATGTGTTACTGATTTGACTAAAAGAAACCATTATTTCCTTATATTTTATTTTTATTCAAGTATATTCAAGAATTGCCACACATTTACATTGACTGTGCCAACCAATATGGGACGGAGCTCGTAAAAGTAGGTACTCACCAATTAATTTCATAGTACAGTGATTGGTTGATAAGCAAATACTTGCCGAGGTATGACTTATTTTCTTTACAATTCGCGCCACAAGCTTTTTGAAAATAAATAATTCAACAAACAATATCAAAATATTTTCAACGATAGAGATAATAACTTATTTTATTCGTTTTAGTACACGACTTAAATAAAAGCTTATTTTAAAACGGTTTGTTATTTATTATTTTATTTAAATCTAAAAAATGATTAAAATTTTAAATAAATTATTTGAGAAATTTTAATGATAACCATATTGGCGTAGTTTTAATATATCACATAATTTGACAGAGAATAAGCATTGCGTCAAGTACCTTCTCACTGAAAAATATTTTGAGTACGAACCTGACTTCTTCATCTTTACACGCAATGCTTTTAAATGCCTTAAAAACTGCATGCTATTAGATTATGGTAATTGTGTACTGAACCACAAAAGAGCATATTAATAATGTATTATGTGGCATTATAAGCTATTCTTTAAACTTCATGATACCGTTCAAACCACCACAGACCTATATATAGCTTTAGCAAAGCTATATAGGTCTGTGAAACCACTAACATTTAATTAATACAAATCTTTAAAATTGAATTTAAACCTTTTGGACGCATTTAAATAAAAAATTATCTATAATATATCGTATTCAAGGTTGATTCAAATCTGCTGCTTTATCAACACTGTTTACGATATACTAGTACATAAAACTATAAGATTACTTAGTTCATTAATTGCACCACCAAAAAATGTTGAGCTTAAAAAGCTGAAAACATTCAAATGGTATAAAATGTTCCTGCTAATACCTCATATAAATCTGATCCTTGTCCCCCATTGTGTTTATTTATTCTCAGACCTCGTCGTACACCAGCATTCATTAACTATTACAAAGCAATAAGTGTCAAACCAAATTATGCTCGTCGATGCCAAAATGTTAACAAGTCCCAACTTAAGGTACAATTTACATGCAAATATGTAATTTTGTTAACACTAAAGAGCCATAATGAGAGCCTTATTTATTTCAATGTTCGAATATTAGTTACAAAATGGGCGGTATTGACAAATTCGAATCACCTGAGCAGCGCAGCTGTGGTATCACATTTCACGGGAAAAAAGTTTCTGTCGTCGTTATGCTAATAAAATTTGTCAAGATGTGTTGGAAATAACTAATGGGGAAGCACAAATGCGTTGACGCTTGAGAAATATGTGTAACAGACGAAATAATTCAACAAGTTTTTTTCTTGTAAATGTCAGGGTTTGTTTGGATTGTGTTCGACATCCCACTCAAAGTGATGTATACCAAAATAGAGTGTTCTTAAATATTTTTTACTTGCCTGCATATCTGAAAACAATGCTATCATGTCTGCGTATATATATTTTATATTATTTACATACATGTACATGTACAGGGTAATTCATTTAACATGGGAAAAGCGATTTTCTCGTAAAAGGCTGGATGAAAATTCGTTCTGCAAAAAGTATGTTATTTTGGCACACTAAGTTGGGAATCAGGAACCTTTGGCACTTACAAAATACTTCTTTTGCTTAACTCCACACACCAAAACTTTGATTTTTTGCACTCGACGCGCGTTTCGCTAACCATGTTAGCATCATCAGGAGATGATTAAGTCAGTCTTAAAATTCACAGGCATTACTGCTTCTGTCATTAGTAGACCACGTAGACCGTAGACGTAGACCACTGGCGACCGGCCAGTGGCCAGTAAACAATAAAAAAGAAAAAAACGAAAAAACAATAAAACGAAAAATTATAGTTTTTAAAGGTGGCGGTTCTACAAAAATAAAATATGATTCAAAAAGTGTCAGGCGGTATACAGATACTTTAATATTTTCATAAATATTGTATAAAAGCCTGAGTTCCAAGCATTTTGCCGCCATTTAATATTTAATCTAGGATTTCTAATGAAGGCGATTTACATAACAAATAAAATCCTTTCATTTTTCTTCGGATTCCAGATTCATTATTGAAGTTGCCGTGAGCCACCAAGCATATGTATATGAAGCCGACCTTCAACACTGGTATTCATGTGTTTGATTTACAATACAAATTTGCCTGGAAACAAATTTGCACACCTAGTGACAATAAAAATAACAGATACAATTCGCACCTCTGTGCTATTCACATTGCTGTAGTTATATGGCAATCCTTCCCTACGCGGAAAAATGATGCGGTCGTGAAGTCATAAAGCGATCTAAGTTTAGTAAATTTACTTAGGTACATTATAGTTTAACTAGAAGCCATAGCAGGGCCACGCCGTCCATATGTATATGCAGCGCACTCAGGTGTCAAATCACCGAATACCGAATGGCACCCCAAAGGAATTTGACATAACCTGGGTTTTTGACCTCAACGTTGAAAACAATAATCTCGCTTTTTCAGAACATTAGAAACAATGTCATATTGTGTAAGTGGTGTTTATTCATTCAGTATTTTAACTAAATTTTCATTTGCACAATGAAAATTTTTGCACACAGGCACTACTAAGTATGGACGCGGCCTTGAGCCATATAGTAAAACTAATTAGAATTTTTAAAATTCAGTATTAAAATTTCAGAAACAAACATAGCTAGATTCTCTCCAAAAGCAAAAGTATAAATAAAAATAATATTCCGATTTCAAGTTTGTCATTCTAACCAGAAAAGATACAATAATAATTAACTTAATTTTCAAAACTCCTCATTTCTTTAGTACAACATGCAGAACATGGTGAATCTTCGACAACAACTAAGTATAAACTAATAACTTGTTTTGAATCCAAAGATGGGTCAAAAACGCAATATGAAACCAGATTTCTAAAAGACAAAAAAATTTGAACCTGATTTGTGATTTTGCGGATGGCTTTCCAAATGTACAAAACAGCCACCAACGAGTTTTTATTTAGCCACTATTCAAACTGCCAATATAGGGTTTAAAATGGTGGTGAATTCTATTTCTTTTCGTTCCCTGCGCCGCATGCCGTATACAGGGTGTGTCATTAGTGGGTACTCGGAGGATAGATCTTTTATTAAGAGCGGTATCAAAATGAAATTTGGTACAGTGGTAGGGGTCGATAGGACGCACATTTTAAAATTATTTTCACTTTATAAGATCGACTGTATACAGGGTGTTCAACATAAACTTATGTTTTTTAAATGGAATGCCTATGTTTTTATTGCATAGCGCTATGAAAATGCAGCAAAATGATATAGGGCGATTTTAGAACAACAGATAGGCAGCACAACGATTTTTCTTCGCAGATAGTCACTAACGATCTTGAAGTTTATAAAATGCATTTTTTCATTGCCATAAATATTCCCATTAATACAGGGTGTTGAATTTTGCTAAATCAAAATTTTCTCAAAAATTTTAAATGGAATGCCCTATTTCTGTGAATGGATATCAAAAGTAGACAAAATTACCTTCTCAATGATACCACATTATGTGGGGTTATTCTTGATAGTTTATGAGTAATGGTACTTTCAAAATTAAATTTTAATTTTTTTTTCACTTTTCGAATCCATATGGGTTTATAATTTCTCTTTGTCTTTCAAAATGCTGTGTTTTAGTTTAATTACTACAAGTAATGTTGAAACTTGAAACTATCAATAGGTAGATATCTATCAACAAGAACTCAACATTTTGTTATGCATCTGGAGTTATGCTAGCGAAGGCATCAGTTATTCTCATCATCATATCTTGACGTGTAGTAGGTGGTGACGATACACAATACCCTTTATATGCCCCCACAGATAAAAATCTGGTGCAGTAAGATCAGGTGATCTAGGAGGCCAAGCGACTGGACCGCCTCTCCCAATCCATTTATTTGGAAAAACCTGGTTCAAAAATCGTCTAACAGGTCTCGAGTAATGAGAGGGACAACCACCATGTTGTAGCCAAATTTTTGCAAGGGTATTAAGAGGAACGTCTTCAAGATAGGTTAAAAGGTGCCTTTGCAAAAAGTCCAAATACATATCTCCATTAAGATTTCCTTCAAAAAAATGAGGTCCGATGATTTTCTGACCCAGGATTCCTCCCCATACATTCAAAGTCCACCTGTGCTGCCTATCTGTTGTTCTAAATTTATGTTCCTTTTCGGTAGAGTAATAATGAAAATTATGTCTATTTACAAAACCATTTTTATGAAAGTCGATTCATCGCTAAATAATACATCTTTAAAGAAATGTTGGTCTTGACGAATTTTTTCTAGCGCCCACGTACAAAACTCTAATCTTTTTTCGAAATCCGCTATATTTAATTCCTGATGTAGTTGAACTTTAAATGGATGTAATTTGTGATTTTTTAAAATACGTTGTACACATTTTTCAGGTATATCAGAATTTTTCCTAATTTTCGTAATACTCGTTTCCGGATCCTCGGTAACAAAAAGAAGAATATTTAATTGATTTTCTTCGGTTAAGTTCAGTTTTTTGCCGTGCCTTTTTTTCTTTAGATACACTACCAGTGACTAGAAACCTTTCTAATAATATCTTGAAACATTTTTGTTGTGGATGTCGCCTTTCAGGATATTTTGCAGCATACATTCTACTCGCTAAGAAGCAATTTCGATAACTCTCACCAAGCTCAAATATCATGTCAATCAGTTCATCTTGACAATAATTCATTATTTTTAATGTCTTAACACAAAATCCAACATCCTGTATTAATGGGAATATTATTTATGCCAATGAAAAAAAGCATTTTATAAGACCGTTAGTGACTATCTGCGAAGAAAAATCGGCACAAGCTTCTTATACTGGATGTTCACATACGCTATCCAAATATGCAATAAAAACATAGACATTCCATTAAAAAAAAAACATAACTTTATGTTGAACAGTCGATTCTATAAAGTGGAAATAATTTTAAAATGTGCGTCCCATCGACCACTGTACCAAATTTCATTTTGATACCGCTCTTAATAAAAGAGCTATACTCCGAGTATAGTCCAAAGCACGAAAGAAAACGTTTCTAAAGAATGCGGGCAGAGTTGCGAGATTTCCTATACGAGTAGTCGTTATTTATTGGCGAATACAAGTTTTATCATATTGAAGCCGAATTTCTGAACTCTGTTATACCGAAAAAATAAAGCTCGCATCACGGGACCACTTACCCATTTTTGTTTATCATTTATTTTTAACGCGGTGTGATAAAACACCTATTATATTTTTTTCAACATCGTCGCGTCTACCATCGCCTTTGAAATACGGCAACACAGCACTTCTACCAAGCAGTCGGCTGACAAAAGCAGTTAGCCAACGCGTTTTGTGCCTGTTTCTATAGTACGTACAGTTAACTGCGTATTTGGTCTACCACACAGACCTCATTTTTTAGGCCGCTGGCAAGTTTTTCCGCCGGCTCAGAGAGCTCACTGGCGTTTCGTATGTTCGGGAGTTAACGTGTGCAAAATGAGTAAACAGTGAAGAACGTTGCATTCTCAAGCACGAGATGAGATAATTGCTAATGTTATAAGGGTTTGCCTTCCTCCATAGTCTAAGGCATCACCGTTAAGAATAATATTAACACTAAATTAAATAACAATTATATGAAAATTAAGTCAGTGAGTTACACAAAATTGAGCTACGCCCCTGAACTGTGACTAATTCTATAATATTTGCGAGTTCTTCCCTCTTACGTCGCACGCATTCTGCCGTAAGGAGGACTATACCCACTAATGACACACCCTGTATACATTTGCAAGTACCTATGCACCATATTATTGCCTCGTATGCATTCGCTATTTTCAAATAGCACGATAGAGTGCATTGCAATTAACTGCGAACAAATAAATAAATTTCAATAACGAAGAAGACCTTCGGCGCGGCTGAAAAGTTTTTTGTTTGTTTTTCTTTTCGAGTAATTGCCGGCAATAATGTGAAGTCGAGAGCCGAGGTTTCTGTACGTCAATCATTGCGCGCCTGATGTTTGCGAAACATTTTATTTGGATTTCCCAGGAAAACCCTTCACATACATTTTCTATTGAAAATTTAAATGAATGCAGCACGTCATATAGTTTCTAAAGCATTGCGCCATTCTAAAACATCCTATCCTTTAAATGTTGCCAGGAAGCAAAATACAATATGTTCTTTTCCGAAAGGAACAAATTTTTGAAGAGTTATTAAAATTGTCACTTGGTATTTTCGATTTAGGCGTGAAATAGTTATTTATGTACCAAGGCACTGAAGTTCAACTTTTTATCTGGCCGAGGCAAATAAACCACATGAGTCATAAAAAGAACTTCAGTGCCGAGGTACATATTATATTTTTTTGAAATCGGAAAAAAAAAGTTTTATTAGGCAACAAAATAATAATAAGGGATCACCCGTCCATGAACCAACTACGCACGGCGTTGCTTGACTTTGACGATCGCTCTACCTAGGTCAAGTAAGACAAGACACGGCACCTTCGTACAGAAAAACCAAACTGCTGCTTCTTGTGCAGCCTCCACAACAAATCTATTGATATTCAAACCTACTAAAATATGTATACTGAAGGATTGCGCTTCTATAGGAAACAATTTCGCAATGTGTACGAAAAGTTAAATGGGCCTTTATCGGCCGGGTTTTGAATATTTGGTCACTTTTGACGGGCGATTTCTCCGCGTCTGACGTTTGATGTTTACATCTCGCCAAGGCCTACTTATTGAAAAAATCGTACAATAATGTAGCCCATTATTGTACGATTTCTGTGCTTTTAATGACGATTTTGGGACACTTTACTGCCGATTTCAAGAAAAATAACTTTTCTTTCATATTGATTCATATTATGTCTGTGCCTGTCTCTCTGGATATCGGTGTATCTTTCCTTCAAATCTTTGTTACGAACGAAGTAAAAAATCAATAATCGGATTTTGATAAAACTTTTTTTAGTTTAGTGTGCTGTAGGTACATAGTATAGATGTCTCTCCTAGAAACTCTTCGAAATTGGTTTTGAGAGGAGGGAAGATATAAACATTTAATGTGGTGGCTTTTTAGTTGGAGCTACTAATAAATATAATATTTATATTACCAGTGACTATAGAAAGAATTCTTTCTATAAATTTTTAATCCCCACCAAATATTTTCAACTGAAAATGCACTTTTCTTACAAAGAAATTAAGTTTACCATTAGCGTATAAGCCAACAATAAGCGGTTTTGATTATTTTAAAGGGGGGCCATTTAAATGACAGACTAAACTCACAAACCAGGTTTCATCGCAATCCGATTCCTAACAAAAATTTAGTAAGTCCCATAAACCGCCCTACACGCCAAAAAGTGATTATTTTCACCTAAATAGAAGAGATGAAGTGGAGGCCAAGTCAGAATTATTGTCTTATTTCGGAAAATGAACGCAGAACATCTTCTCAACTTTAGTCAGAGGTGCATTCTTGTTTTCTTAAATCAAAAAAATTCTCGACGAAATATGATTTTGTGAAATGTATATTATTTTGTACTTCATCGACTTCTTTTATTCAATACTCTGAACGTATACCCGAGATTTTTTTCAAAATAAGCCTCCTTTAATATTTCGAAAAGGGTTTTTAAATCTATTATACCTAATCTGTTTTGATTTGTCTATAATATTATTGTACCGACTTATTCGCGTCATTACCTTTTATACAGGGTGGGCCAACGAAAACTTTACACCCCGATTTTTCGGCTTTAAAATAAAAATGGGGAAAAACGCTCGGACCCGTCGATTTTTTATTCGAGGGGGAACCACTTGTCTGCTTTTTTCATCCCCGTAACTTCAACCCCCTACCATACCGGGGGAAGCACGACCCTCTGATTTTGAATAGGGATGAGGGGTGTTGCGATACCTGATTTTGAAGGTCTCATCGAGTACTATCTGACCCTAAAATTTCGCGTCAAAATTTTCATCCATAACGAAATGACAGCTATAATAGTGAAAGAGGCAATGTGGAAAAAATGTCTACTTAGTAACCAACGAAAAGACGACTTACTTGTGTGATTAGTTTATTAAATGCTGGAAATGACCACCGTACATTTCACATAATATTTCGGGTGTAATTTGATGGCATTAATTAATTAGGTATCCGATTTCGCAAATCATCCAGTGATTTGGGCTATATTGTTTCCTGGCAAGTGCGAAGTAAGTGCAAACGTGTTGTTTTAACTCTAAAAGGTATATAGTTCCGTATAAGTGTAATAATTTTGAACAATGGGTCACGAAACGTGCGTGGCATGTGCGAGGAATCAGCCCGTGCACATAAACAAATATGTGTTTTGATTTTGTATTGTATATGTTGAATGGTTATGGTTACAATGCCATTTGTTATTATTTATTTGGTCTGGGGTATAAGAAACATATCCGAATCAATCAAATTTAAGAAGTTTTTAACAATATATGGAGGTATAGGCGTTAATTCATGAAAACTATATGCAAAATGTGCAAAATTTTTAAATTCTCATTAGGAGTCTCTCGAGAATTTTACCTGTGATTCCTTTCTTCATTTCCCTTCAACCGAGACTGCTGTTCGTCCTGCTGCCAGAAGATTTTCGTCAGGATTCGGCGTCTGTGTTTACAAGGATGGATTTGTGTTATGACTGGCAATTGCGCAAGGCCTCCCGGGGGTATATAAGTTACAATTTAGTCTACAAGCTCATTTGTGTAAACAAGCATGAATTACGAGCATTGGTATACTTGGAACGTCGTGTCCATAGTTACTGATTAAGGTTGGAGCTTTGAAGTAATGTAGATAGCGTAACTATTTACTCGTGGTTAACTTACCACACAAGTAGATATATTTTTAAGCGCGATTTTGTTTACTTGTTTCGGGGCTTTTTCTTTGAAGATAACCAAGGTCGGTTGTAGACGTTCCAATATCGATTATGGGGAGATTAACCCATCATTTATGAAGTTCACTCCGCGAGCATATTCATTTCTTTTGCGTTGACAGAGGTGTTGTCCTTCTGCCGCTGTGTCTGCCAAAAATAACACTATGTTTCTAGAACATTTCCCATATTACTTATTTGCTTATTACTAATAAACGTGTCCCACTAAATCCGAATAATATCATTGAATTGATGCTTATAGAAAATCAGAGCGAATATGTTGATTACAACGGTCATATGCCGTGACCTCCTAACTATTTTATTGTCAATTTATCAGCTGTTACGGATTGTTGCCCCATACTAGCCAGTAACCAATCAAAAAGCACTTAATATATTGTTAAGCCATTGAACATAAACTAGTAAAGAAGATTTTGCCGCAAATTTAGGTATAGATTTGAAATTATTATTATCTAAATACTGATTATAACAAAATTATAAGTACCTATGTATAAATTTTCGTAGAGCATAATAATAATAATTGATTTATGATTTATATGTAACTCTTAAAAACGTCTAACTGCAATTTTTTGGGGAATACAATAATTTTTGTGGGTACCTATTAAATAAGTAATTTAAAATAGAGAATATTATGATTATGGTCCAGCCGAGGATCCAGCAGACCTGTTGAGTCCACATACTGGTCAAAATAATGTAAAATTGTTTATTTGTAGGTTACAACATCTTGGTACCAACCACACAAAAAAACGGCAGACTCCCAGGCAACAACTGATATACCTATTTACTTATCACTGAGGCTAATGAGTGTTTTTTTGTAGGTAGTCAACAATAAACAATAATTTTGTTAACACTTCTGTCTATAAAAAAGAACATACCTACTTTTTATGATTACTGCACAAATGATTATGGGCCCATAATTAACAACGAAAAAAATATACCACCACGTGACCTAAGTAATATTTTTTGCGCATACATATTATTAGATCCCTTCGATTTTTTCATTCATTTAAATTGTTTTACCTTGAAAATTTAAAAATTTTCGCGCAATTTTTAAGCACATTTTAATTTTATTTTTTTATACTTTTGAACCACCCCCCTAGACAAAGTCTAGTTAAGGTTAATTTAACATTACAGGGAATTCTGTACCTAATGGTGTGCAAATATTTGGAGGAAGTGTGCTACAGGTAGTTTAAGGAGGGGGAATCTTTCTTAAAAAATCGATTTAAGCCTCCCAGCCTTAAGAGGGGGTTGCCGACAGCGAAAGTGACGTTAGATTTCGCATTTTTTTAAGTTGTATAGCATAAAATCTAATAACATTTTACCTGGCAAAAATTTAGTACAAACATCTCTGTCTTCATTTTAATCACAAGACGTTAAAAGCAGCGTTTTGTTTTATAGGTTATGAAAACCTTGGGAAAAATAATAATTCCAGTGAATATGCTTTTAAGATCGTATGATTAGAATGAAGACAGAGATGTTTGTACTAAATTTTTTCCAGGTAAAATGTTATTAGGTTTTATGCTATACAACTTAAAAATATACGAAATCTAACGTCACTTTCGCTGTCGGCAACCCCCCTCAAAAAAATTTCCATATTTAAAGCGACACAAACATGATTTACGCAGAAAAATCAACGGTGAACTTAATGAGTAATGTAAGAACTAAATACGGTTAAAGAAATTCTTGTTAACCCAATAAATCAAGGTATGTAGCAAGTGCTTCTTGGAGCTGCGTTGTTAAAAAAAACGAATCCTTGACATTTTCTACACAGTGAGTCAGATTTTTGACATAGATAAACCAAATAAATATTTACGGAGTCCTCCTGGGAAAATTTGAATAATTCTTCGATAAAAAACGAATAAAACAACTTGATATCGCACATAAATATGGCTAATTTATTAAATTTGTGCTAGTATCCTTTACATAAGTCCAATTAGAAATCGAAGTGACAGAATACTATATGCCATAGTGCTATTCATTAGATGCCACACTGTAGCTTGTCACTTTTATTCATCGTAAAAATTTCATCTTTATTCGCCTGAATTTTGAAGGCTGCATTTTCTCCTTAATTTGTGAAATTTGTCACGCGTTTTATGCTTGTCCTGGTTTTAAAATCACCAAGAAAACCGGCTTATCGAAGAAAAATACAAGATAAAAAATCTACTGTGTATGCTTCTCATAAATAATGGAGGTATCAATTATTGCCACACTTAAAAACAATTAACCCAGGCAACTAAAATATGTAAACACGATTGGTAGAATTATATTTTCTGCTCGTTATGTTCTGGAAATATAATTAATGGTTGGTTTAAAAAATAATTCAAACCATAATCTCAGAAAATTGCTTGTGGGGCGCATGAGCAGTTTTTGCAAAATCACTCGCACCCGTCGATTTTGATTTGGGCGCGGACAATTTTTGCATTATATTTCAGTTTTGAAGACCCCTCCCCTCCAGAGCCACGCCCTCTATTTTTTGGGTCCCAGGTACAGCGCAGGCGTGGTTATTGAAAAATCGCTCGCACCCGTCGATTTTGGTTTGGAGGGGGACACTTTTTTATTCAGTTTCATTTTTGTAAAACTCACCCCTTCTCCCGCATAACCACCACCCCTATTTCTTAAATCGGGCCATACCAAGTCAGTTAAGGAGGAGTTGGGCCTTACAAGAATAAAATATTATTCAAAAAGCGTGGCCATCCAAACCAATATCCAATGATCCATCCAATATCGAATGAAAAGTACGAGGTAAAATTGTAATAGTCAGTTTGAAACTCGCATTGAACATTTCATATGTATTATAGTAGGTACCTACATTCATTTCGATTAATTTACAAAATATTTTTTTTGGTTATAATTCACATGGATCATTTTAGCTCCCTCCTAAGAAAAAGAAAGTGCATGTTTTCAGTAAACTTATATTCAGATAAATAAAAAAAATCCGAACATGTTACAAACGATAAAAATTATCCGATTAACTCAAAATAGAGTCCTTGGTATCTCCAACTCAAAGTTATCAGTTTGGTTAATTTTGTAATCGCCCATGTTAAGACCAAATAACAATGGGAAAGCCCAGAAAAAGACAATGATCATAATTATTCTTCACCTTCTCTGATTATACCCCTTCCCGATAGCAATTTCAATTGTACAACTGAAACGAGAATTACAATATGGTAGAAATTACCTATTAAATGAGTTCTTGAATTGAACTGATTTATGACTTCATATCAAATCTTTCTTCCTGCAAATCAGGAGCTTGAAAACTTTAAATTCATGTTTCTAATATTTTCTCCACAATGCCTGACACAGTAGTAACAAAGTCTAGAGAATACTATGTAGAAAGGTCGGTAAGAAATGGTTATTTTGGTCAAGCATGAATCTATTATATGTATATGTGTTACCGATAATTCTCTGATTTTCAGCCATGGTCCAATGTGAAATGAAATGCCAACAAAATGTTTAAACATATCGTTCGAAAACCGTCGACAAATAATGCACTTGCGCAATATTACAATCAACCTCACAATCAACACTTCATTAAGTAGTCGTGTTTCAACCGCTTTCAAATAAATGGGGATCGATATATAGAATGTGTCCACATCGGTGTTTTTTTTTGCTGAAATTTATTGACCATAGGAGAATGACGGACAGTCGATGTAATGTACAAAGCGATTCAAAGTTAAGGATACGTAAAATTAGGTTAAGAGCCAAGTACTCTTATTAAGTTTTAAGTTAAAGTGAAAAAGTTGTTTCTACAAGGCCAAATATGAAATTTAGCTATATCTCCAATTTCACTAGTATCTATACTATAGCAAACTTCTTTATTATAATTTTTTTACGAGTTTACCTTTACAACATTACTTCAGCTAAAAATTTGTTAGCTAAAGTAAGATGTGGGATGAAGCTAGATCCAATAAACAGAATTTTTGTGATTCTTCGATAACTATTCAAATCAAAGACGTTTGGTTTTCAAAGAAAAAATCAAATGAATTTAAGTTATATGTTTTACATAATACTTGATTTTTCGAAAATAAACTTATAGCCTAAATTCGTCTGGTTCCGAAATGCCCAGAAGGTGAAAAATTCATCTTGGAATTTTTTGCCTTATTCAGATACCTTCAAGAACATAATTGTGGCATATTTTAAAATGGACTAGTAGACTCTTTGTGATTCGATATCATGCCATGCCCCTAATTATTGGAGTTTGTCCTATTTGCATTTTATCATTTTATTAATTATTATAAATTAAATAATTGATTTCTAAATATCTCTATATACAGTTTATTAGTAACATTGCCTTCATAGATATATAAACATTTCTATAAAATTGATCATTTAATGTCAAACTGTCTCCACCGAAGGAGGGTTGATTTTGAATTCTTCTTCTTCTTGAATTTTAACCTCACTCCATCACATTATTTCGTATTCAACGCCTCTTTTGAGAGCCAAACTAGTCGTGCCTTGATTCTAAATATTTTAATTGAAAACTGGGATGAAATAAAAAAAATCTTATCCTATATTATCTGCCGGCATGTTGTGTATATAGTTTATGGACTAGCTCATTATATTATATTTTTCTTTTCGATGAAGCAAAGATTGATTAAAGATTAAGTGGCAAAAATTTTATCATTTAAAAATGACCATAATTATTATGTCATCCCCAAACCTTATATCCGCCTCTCAGTAACAACTAAATTTTTTGCAAGCAAAGGTCATACCTTATATCCAACTCTGTTAAGCGAAACGGGAATCACACTCCAAACTTGGCAAGCAAACGAACTCACAATCCCAGCGCCTAAGTTTGGGTTTCGCGTCAAGCAAAACTGTTGCTCATAAAACAATCGTGGTCGACGAGTTTTCTGGGCTTGATGAAGAAGCGCGCGCGATCTCTGTGCGTTATTATATATCGGCAGTTCGTGTCCGTTCACAGCGTACCACGCTCGATTCGGTCCGCTCGTGGCCGTCGAGCGCCGTCGACTGGCGAAGCGGTCGAACCGGCCCAGAATAGCGGAGCCGGTGGAATCCCCCACGCTGTCGCCGGCCGACAGGACGATCCGAGGTCCTGCCGGAATGCCGGACTTCTCCGGGATGACGGGGCGCCTAGTCGGCAGTCGCGTTCCCTCTGCCGCCCTACGATTCACAATTGAAGAAATATAGAATACTGTTCTTATAGGGTAGGTATAGTGTGTACGGATTTATACCGTTGACCTTTCTGAAATAAATCAACTACCTACCTGATAATACCCCATTGTATATTTATAGGTATAATATATTACTGGGGTGCAGGGTTATGAGGCGCCATTTCGGACTAAATTATTATTTTTGAATATATAAATTTCTCGCCCTAATATATTTTTTTAATATGATATTTATAGAAATTTGCGTGAATAATCTTTTTGTAGTCAAATTTATATATTACGGTGCACTTTAGGGAAGCGGGGCGCGACCTCTGGTGACGACCGGTGGTACCCTAAATTATTATATATTGGCGCACCAAATTAATATATCGTGTTTTGATATTTTTTTTGCGTTTACTGTAATATATACTTTTGGGCGATGCGTAATATATAAATTTGACTAAAAAAAGATTATTCACGCAAATTTCTATAAATATCATATAAAAAAAAATATTTCGACTTCGGGCTTCTGCACTTTCTGCTGCAGCGTTGCCGGTGCACTTTAGGAATGCGCGGCGCGACCTCTGGTGACGACCAGTGGTACCCTAAATTATTATATATTGGCGCATCAAATTAATATATCGTGTTTTAATATATTTTTTTGCGTTTACTGTAATATATACTTTTGGACGATGCGTAATATATAAATTTGACTAAAAAAAGATTATTCACGCAAATTTCTATAAATATCATATTAAAAAATATATTAGCCCGAGAAATTTATATATTCAAAAATAATAATTTAGTCCGAAATGGCGCCTCATTCAGGGTCGGCTTAAACATTATTGAGATATTATTTATTTATTTTCATTTTAAAATAAGTAGACATTCTAAACTAAATGAAAATACAAAATACAAAACAATGAATAATAATATTGTATTCCCTATCAATTTTGAAAGCTTTTAATACTTCCAAAAGATCCTGTTTTTTGTATGTTTCTTCAAAATAAATATCATTTTCTATCTTGAAACGTTGAATCTCCGCTTTAGTACTGCTACAATTGGGGATTGTTTTTAGTTGCCTGCTACGATAACGCGCATTGTCCATTACAATTTACAATAACGCTATTTTTATATATTTTTCAAAAGGCGATGTTCAAACCAATCTTCAAACAGTTTTGCGTCAGTGTCTTGGTGGTAATCTAAGGAAGAGACTGCTATGTTTTTAGCTGAAAGCAAAAGACAGTTCGGAACAAACCCATTTTCTGAACCTGCATGAATTATCGTAATTCTTTTGCCTTTATTTGAAGAGGCCCTGGTTTGACAGTTTTGTGAAAAATCAACCCATCCTTTTTTGCAGTGTCATGGGTATCAAACCATGTTTCGTCAATGTAGAGAATTGGGCGATTTTCTGCTGTTGTGTAATAGCTGTTGGATATTGATGACGCTCATCGTAAACGTTGAGATTCCATTAAACTTCCCATTTTGAGCAGCATTTTTTTGAGGGTCGTAATACCACAAGAAATGTTCTCTTCTTTAGGGAAACCAAGGTGGGTACAGGTTGTTCTTCATACATTTGGTAAATCTTTCTTCTTAATAAATCCACATCATACTCGTCAATACGTTTTATGGTAGGCAAAAGGTCAACGGTATAAATGCGTACGTACTATAATTGATGTTTTCTTAATGGAAATTGATATGGAATACGAAGGGCGAAATGTTTACACCCAGAATGCTTTTGCGCTATTAAAAACTTGACGAATTGGCGAAATTTTAAAAGCGCCCAAAGCGAAATAATTTAAACAAATTATGTCTGTGAATAATCTGCAACCAGCATTATCTTTAGGTTGAAAATATTTAGCAGGTTTAGTCGAGAACGGTAAAAGATATATAACAATAATATTTATATATGTTTTGAATGGCAAACAAATGTAGCAAACTATAGAAAATTAAAATTACTTGGTACGTAATAGTACAATGTACCTACTATTAGTGACAGAAAGTATTCGACCTTCCGAATTGAAGAGATAATAGGAAATATACAGGGTGAGTTACGTAGGCCGCGGTGGTCTTCTACATTGTTAATGCTAGAAAAAAAAGTATAGAGAAAACATGTAGAGAAACGTGAGTACTACATTCCGAAAATATTTTCCAATATACAGGATGATCCAATAAGTAGTGGCGACCCAAAGTTATGTTTTTAAATGGAACACCCCGTATTTTATTACATTTGTATAAAGCCCCTAGAGAGTATGTTCTTTTTGGTACGGTACGAAGGGTCTACCTTTAAGGCTTAGGGAGTTATTTTAATTTTAAACGAAAAAAGGGGCCACTTTTGGAAATGCATTACTCAAAAACTAAATAAGATTTTGGGCTATAATTTGGACTGGAGATGCCTGTTACGCATAGTTAACAATTTTGGACCGATATTGAGATAATGTTCTGAAGAATATACCGGGCGATTCACTTACGCAAATCCTAAGTTTACTCGCTAATTTTAAATAGAACACCCTACATTTTATGCTTGAAAAGCCCTTAAAGAATAGATACTTTTTGTTATAGGGTAGGTATTATGGGTATAACATTAAAGGTTAGGGAGTTATTTCCGTTTCATTCTAAGAAAGGGCTTCAAAAGGGACGATTACATTTTTAGGGTGTCAAAATGTCACTCTTTAAGCTGTTAAAAATAAAAACACATATTCTTGTTAATTTTTGTTGTAGTGGAAATAGTTAAAACTACCTGTAACGCCATCAATAATAAAAAACGTACTGCATATGCGAAGAAATAAAGTTACAGCTTAGTAAATTATGACATCGGCTTATGTTATTTATTTATGGCGTTACAGGTAGGTTTTCAACTATTTCCAATACACCAAAAATTAACAAGAATATGTCTTTTTATTTTTTACAGCTTTAAAAGTGATATTTTGATACCCTAATCATGTAATCGGCCCTCTTAAAGCCCTTTCTTAGAATAAAATTGAAATAACTCCCTAACTTTTAAAGTTAGACCCATATTACCCTATATCAAAAAGTATCTACTCTTTAAGGGCTTTCCAAGCGTGTAATATAATGTAGGGCGTTCCATTTAAAATTAGAGATTAAACTTATGATTTGCGTAAGTGAATCACCCGGTATGTTCTTCAGAACTTCATCTCAATATCGGTCCAAAATTGTTAACTAGGCGTAACAGGCAATCTCCAGTCCAAGTTATAGCCCAAAATCTTATTTGGTTTTTGAGTAATACATTACCAAAAGTGGCCCCTTTTTCGTTTAAAATTAAAATAACTCCCTAACTTTTAAAGATAGACCCTTATAATAATTGTTACAAAAAGAACAAACTCTTTGTGGGCTTTCTAAAAATGTAACAAAATACGGCGTGTTCCATTTAAAAAACATAACTTTGGGTCGCTAGTACGTATTGGATGACCCTGTATATTGGAAAATATTTTCGGAATGTAGTACTCATGTTTCTCTACAAGTTTTCTCTATACTTTTTTTTCTAGCATTAACAATGTAGAAGATATAGACCACCGCGGCCTACGTAACTACTCACCCTATATAAATTGTGCATGGAAATTATAAGAAAACGTAATAGCGTTTATATTTTATCATAAATGCAGTTAAAAGTTGAATGCTTCGAATACAAATCACATGAAATAATGGGGCGTTATTATACATTTTACAACCAATATGGATGAATATTTCCAAAAGCCGCCATTACCAATTCATGGAGACGTACACACAACACACAAAAAAAACTGAAGAGCCCCTCGTTTTCTACTTGAATAATAGCACCGATATTTCAGCTTTTGGCAAGTAATGACTAATAATGAAAAATATAGTACAACAAGTTTTTTCAAAGTATATAAGGGCAGGAAGTTGTTTCATAAAGAGGCAAAAATCTTGATCTTCGTTGAATCTTCTTAATAAGTCTTTATGATCCTGAACTTTTCGAAATATACATTGGGTAAAGTGAAAGAAGCACCCCGACTCTCAACACTTTTGAAAACTCCTGCAAATGAGTATATCATCCCCAAGTAATTAGCTCCTCATTTACCCAACATCTCCCTTTCCATATAAAAATTGTACATGGGATCTATCTTTGTCCTTCCTATAGAGAAAACCTTCGTCGACAAGATCTTTCTCTTCCTGGCTTTTCACGTAACTCAACATTGTTACAAAGGATTACTCACAAGTAATGTGTTAGATTAATGATGATTCAGGAACGGTCGTCGTATTTATATGATTTGTATCCAATATAAAATTTTACTAGTACGTACGAACATTTTTTTAACTATATATCCTATATTATTACGAAACAATAATGTTCAGTGCTTAAGATAATCGTAGTAAATTACTGGAGAACCAAATAGAGGTAGTAGGTAGAGATAATTTGTATGATTTAAAATACATATTCAGTACTTTCATGTAGTAGAACTCGATTTTTCATTAAACAAATCATTTATTATTGGTCAAGAAAGTTGTAACAGAATTTAAATATTCCACCACATTTTGCAACCGAGTAGGTGGTAGTGCCCATTTTTCCTGTTGCCATAATTATTATGACTCACCCATTAAGTACCAATTGACTTGTTTCGTTCTAGATTTGAAATGTTGAATTTTTATGACAACTTAAAAACGTGAGGAACAGCAACAATGGCAAAATTACGTTATCAGAAAAGGTTTAAATTAATATTTTATTTAAAACAGCTTTTTTCGGTCGCAAAAAATGGGAAAAATACCTTTTAGCTTTATTTCTAATATACAGGCTGTACCAAATTAAGTGTTCTTCACTATTGCTCACTTTTTTATTTTTAGCGATAGCTAATCAGCACAAAAAATACGATTCAAAATCAGCCTATAGTCTATCCTCATAAATTAGAAAATTGAAAGAGTGAACACACTTTGGTGCCTGAATTGCATGATGCATTATGGCCATAAATTAAAACTTGGAATTAAACTGTTAGGTACATAAAAGCATAAGCAATAATAATACTTCAAATAAGTCTAGTAGTGTTTTTCTAGAGCTTCCAACATAAGACGAACGATCCGAATAGATTTATTAAAACCATTCTAGAATTCAGTATCTCTTCTACAAGAGCGCAGACGAGCCACACTACTTTTATTAAAAGCTTTTATTTAACTTGCAATGTATGTATGTATGTATGTAATTTGTTCGGGTGGAATCTTGCAACTCAATTTTGAAGCAGATATCTTCAACCGATCGAGCTGAAATTTTGTACACACGTTTAATTTGAATGACAATGCATGATTATATGTGTGACGTCATTCTAAATCCAACATGGCGGATCACCCAAGATGGCGGACTAGTTAAATTTCAACCGATCGAGCTGAAATTTTGTACACACGTTTAATTTGGATGACAATGCATGATTATATGTGTGACGTCATTCTAAATCCAACATGGCGGAACACTCAAGATGGCGGACTAGTTAAATTTCAACCGATCGAGCTGAAATTTTGTACACACGTTTAATTTGGATGACAATGCATGATTATATGTGTGACGTCATTCTAAATCCAACATGGCGGAACACTCAAGATGGCGGACTAGTTAAATTTCAACCGATCGAGCTGAAATTTTGTACACACGTTTAATTTGGATGACAATGCATGATTATATGTGTGACGTCATTCTAAATCCAACATGGCGGAACACCCAAGATGGTCATTAGAAGGTCTCCTCATTGAAGAGCTAGACTGTTCTAAACTAACCGGCAAACGACCTTGCAACAATGATGCGTTAACTGAGATGAATAGACTCAGACACCTGGCCAAACTAAAAATTACAAAATAAATTAAAAGTAAAAAAATATTTTTAAAAAAAGCTTTTATTTAAATGCGCTAAAAAGAATAAAATAATCTTTTCTTTTAAAACTTTTACTATCAACTTATAACGTCATTCCACAATTTATATGATATAAAAGCTTGTCGCGAGATTTAAGTTTTCAAACTAAGTAAATACCACTACTTAAATCTCGCGACAAGCTTTTATATCATATAAATTGTGGAATGACGTTATAAGTTGATAGTAAAAGTTTTAAAAGAAAAGATTATTTTATTCTTTTTAGCGCATTTAAATAAAAGCTTTTTTAAAAAATATTTTTTTACTTTTAATTTATTTTTATTTATAAGTTACAGTTGAAAATGTTAATTAGCTCCCCACACCTGACACCACTTCTAACTTCATACTTGGTAAAATAATAATTATTGTTACTAATGGGTTCGAGTCGACTTTCATTTACTAATTATTCACATTTGCATCAGTATTTAAGCCTCTCCCAGGTAAAAACTATTAGTACTGCGGCCGAAACAGAACTACGCCCGGGCGGTGTCAATGGCGGCTAGTCAGGAGGTTAGCCGCGACGCCTTGCCCGCCTGTATAGGGTACAGGGCAGTACAGGTGTTGCCCTAATTTATAAAGAATAGTAAATATAATAGTATAAATAGCGGGGAAGGAACAAGGGACAGAAACAAAGAAGCAAAATAAAGAATATAGCAGTTGCGGAACTATTTTTTTTCTCCCATTTTCTACTGGGAGGCTGTAGCCCCATAGCCCCTATGGACTAGCCGCCACTGCACTCACTCCTCAAAGGTATAGAGAAGAAATGGGTAACATTTGGTAAATCAGCTTGACGGTGAAGAAGTTGGTAGAGTTTATTTTCGACAGTACCTATATGGTGCTAGAGCACACACCGCAGGTGAATCAATGATTATGTTACGGATCATTTTTAAAATCGCTTGGTGAGCCTAAACTCGGAAAAAGGAATTTCCTCCCAGATCTTGCGACATAACACGACAACAACACTATGTTCCAAGTTGGTGGAAACAACTTAGATCAACTACAATAGACTATTTCGGAAAAAATCAATGAAATGAATGCTAATCCTAATGTTCTTGAAAATATTTTTAATTCTGCCCGAAAAGGTGACAGAAATGATGTTCGAAACAAGTCATTTCAATAATGTTTGTAATGAGTCTTAAAATGTTTTTTTTTTATTAAAATGTGTTTATTTGATGTTTGTTTTTTATTTATTATTACTCTAAAGTTAAAAATTATCTATACCCATATTCACAAATAAAATTAAAAAATTCAGGAATAGTTTGAACCCGGGTTATCAGATTGAGAAGCAAAGAACTTACCCCATGCACCAAATTGGTTCACGTGCCTATGTTGTTTACATGGCAACTGTAACGAAAAAAATTAAGTAAAGATATGAACGCTCGATATGTTTGAATGGAATTTTATTGACGTGTGTACTTGCAATTCGTTCGTTGTGGTGGAATCACTGTAAGTTTTTATAAGCATTCGCAATCCTTTTTCAGGAATCACTTTTTGAACTCTCATTAATAACAAAAGTACTCTTTATCTGCTCAGATAAACAAAATTCTTGCTCCTATCTTTTGCCATCCTGTGTACAAAGGAGAAGTTTTTAACCACATCACCGCCCTTGGAAACTTATCTCCCCGTATTAATCGCAAGAGGAGACAATAGATACAATGAAAAACTTGGAAGCCGAACCTAATTAACTCTAACTTTACAAAAAGCCTAAAATAGCCAATTAAGGGAAATTAAGAGTAGAATCTATAGGCAAATGAAAGTAAAAGGGTTCATCAATGTAGGGTTTCGATGTTAGGTTTTTAGATATCCTGATCCTGCATCCTCTCCTGAGTAAGATAGGTATATTATAATGTAATTGTAACTGGGGTACTCCTAGCTTGGGGCATTGAGATGTTGGAACTATTAGGTATTATGTAAAAAAAACCTACTCTATGGCACTTACCGTTACCGTTACAAATATAATTAGCATTTCTATAGTTTAAATTCACTAACATGCAATAGGGATGTTCAAACAAATAATTTATGTTTAGATCCCATTAAAGGGTCATAAATAGCCTCCAAATTGAATAGCGGGAAGTGCAGGGTGTTCAGAGTTATTTCTTAACTTTTTTATTTTTTGACCTAGAAAATAATTTGAAACAAAAAAGTTGCAGATAGAAACGTGTACTTTTTTCGCCATTATGTAAAAAATTATACAGGGTGTTAAATGTGGCAAAATAAACGTTTTTTTCTAGGCTCAAGTTCCCAAAAGGGTTTTCAGTACCTAATGGTATATTCCTCTGGCAGTTTTTTAAATATTAATTATTTCAATTTATTTTTCGATAGCTCTCAGTTGGCCATGAAACAAAACAATGTGACCTTAACTGTCAGATAGCGGATAACGCTTCTTGTTGCTTGTTTTGAAGTTTCTGACATCTGTGTCATAGAATTGAACAAAATTTATATTTAATAATTATTGTTTTAAATTGAACGAAATTTGTTTACCAAATCAACAGGCTGCATAAATATATAAAACTTGGGAAATGCAGCCATATTTAAACACATTTGTCATATTTTCTTCTGTATAAAATATACCCGCGAAGGTTTCATTGTCGAAGCAATGGACATCAAAAGTGAAAAATTGAATGTTTAAAGGTCAAATCACTTCCAAGTAGCTGGTCCAAATATATAACATTTTATATCTTAGGAATCGAAAAATATGTAGATTTCAAAATAGAATAACATACAGGGTGTTACTCGTTACTCCGTGTTACTCAATGTTCAATAATTTTTTCGTTTGGGCATATTAAATCCTAAACCTAAACTGTTTTGCAGCATAAAATCGGCTATATCAGCGCTCGCAAACGGCACTCGCTGTAGGTGGTAATAATTATACATATTTAAAACGGTTTTATGTTTCTATAACGACCTATCTATAGATTTTGGTTACAATTGAAAAATAGTAAACACACCTATTAGGCGCCTAGTTTTCCCAAACTTTCTTACTATTACCATAGAAGAATCTACTACGCAGATTCTTCTATGCTATTACTTACTATTATTTTCTAATCAAGCAAAAACAGGGAAGCCGACTCTGGATATAAGAACGTATAGACGTTTGCTTTCTGCTTTGCAAAAAATACATTTTCTGTATCTAACTACTGAGGCGCTGTGCTACAAGTGTGCGAAAGGCACAAAACTGTGTGCATACTTCAGCTTGTATGCGGTATCAGTTCAATTAATCAAGAACAATGGTGTAGGTAAAAAGCTGGAACCACCATCGCCAATTAAAGCGGAATGTAAGGACTCTGAAATTCTAGCCGCGAACGGCATTTTCCTGAATAAATTCTGAAAATGTCGCTGAATATTTTAAATTCTTCTGATTAAGCTCCAGGAGCAATTTCCTCGTATAAACCTAAACGTAAAATGCTTCTTTTTTCTTCTTTTCTTTGTATTAAAATAGGGTGTAGTGTTTATGTTTTTTACGGAATTTTCTTCGATATCGTCCTGTTGTTTTCTTGACGGTGTTCCCAAGTTATATTGATGTTTTTGTCCGCGAACATAACAATTTTGAATTTTTTGGATAGGTCGAAAGCCTGAGAACCAGATATATCTAATCAGCTTTATTTTCAACATACTTCATGATTGCGCTTAAGGAACATGTAGAAAGGCTCATTGATAGAAATTGTTTGATAATAAAAGTTACCGAACGACATCGTACTGCCAAAGATCATGATAAAATTGCCATAGTGAGGATGAAGGCAACACCATAATGTGGCCAGCGCCGAGCACCCACCACGGCCGGCGTCCTGACTTCGACCCTAACGAACACCTTTGGGACGTTCTCAGTGAGCTTTTAACAAATGAACCAAACTGACAATCTAATAAGGGAAGTAGGACACAGACTGATCTACAAATCTGGAACGAACTTGACCAGAATTACGTAAGATAGAGCTTACTAATAAATTATAGATCATCACGTCAAGCTGTATTCTAAAATAAAGGTGTTACTGTAAGTTCCTCAACAAAGCAGATTGTTTTTTTTCATTTTATGTAAGCGTTCATGTTGAGATATTAAGCCCAAAATGTCATTAGTATATAATGAGTAATTTTTTTCGAACAGTGTATTTAATCAGTGTCTGTGGTTGCCTTTTTGTGGTTGTATAATCTTTCTTCTTCTTCGGCTGATTGTGAGAAATAGATTGAATTTTTGCCTGTATATCGATCTAATAATAAAAAAGCAAATTGGAGGCGGAGCAACTTAGTTTCGCACAAACGTGTCTACATGTAGAAACAATGGAAAAATCGAAAAAATCGGTAAAATTCAAGGATATGCTTTTAAAATTTTACATTTCTGTTTGTTATTCCAATACTAAAATTAAACTCCCGGCACCAATAAACTAATTTTATCTGGAAGTATATCGCGAAAGAAAGTAGGTACGTAAGTAGATTTTCCCAGGTAGTATGTATACAATGTGTTCGACGAACAACATTTGATGAGTTTCGGAATTTCAAGCAGTTCATTAGGTTGGCCGGCAATAAAAAAGAGCAATTCGTCAGGTTTCGAAGTACGTTTTCTGGTTACCTACCTATGTGTATTTCCTACTATACCTACCTACCTCATACCTATATTATTAAGATTTATCTATATCGTAATCCTTGTAACCATCGGAGACATTAGAAATGATACCACCATATATATGAGACATAATTAACGCACGATTCACGAGTTGGTAGTAAGAATAAACATAATTTTTAAATAAACCCTTCACGACACGACGTTCGCCGGCGAAGCGATACGTCACAGCGACACCGCTGTCTTTTGACCTTAAACCAAAACTACTAACTCGGCTCCCATATATACGAAGATAAACATTTCCATTGTTAAAACTTTTGTATTTTCGGGACATATAAAAATTGACTTGGAAGCAGAATTATGAATAATGTTAAGAATAGTAATTTACATTAACAAGATCTGAAAGCAGGGTATTTTATGACCAATAAATTCTAGTTAGCTTTATTTTACGCATTTATCCTCTTACTTTTATGTAATTATTTTATCTATGGTTAGTCTAAAAGCTCAGAAGAAGGCCAAATGTCTAATTTGTACGATTTTTTCTATCAGTTAGCATTGGCGAGGTGTGAAAACCAAACGTCAGGCGGGCCGGCGTTGTGTAGCCTGACAAACGAGGCTAGATATTCAAAACCCGGCCAATAAAGTATTATTTAACTTTGCGGCCCCATTAACAACGCAATCTTTCCGTAAAGTATTTTGGTCGGTTTGAACATCAATAATATTCTCTATGTAGACTGAAACAGAGGCGCCAGCTTGGTTATTTCTCTCGGGTTGTGACTTACCGCATCGTGCTCGATCTAATAATATAGAGCGATATACTCGTAAGAAGGAAAACAACGGCTCATGCGGTCGGCTCATGAATGATTGATTCTTTTTTTTATTACTTTGCTTAAAAATCTTCTTTGTTTCCTATTTAAGAAAAAAAGTGCCTCGGCCTTATAATAGGCCTCGTTAACTAAATTCCACAGTCAAACTTCAGTGCCTTGGTACACAAATACGAAATGTGAAAACCGCTCAAAATCTAAACCTATACAGGGACCGGCAGAAAGTTGGACACAAAAATTTAATATTTTTAAACTCCGATTTCGATTAATTTAAATTTCTAGCTGATAATCGAACAAAATTAAAGTTTAGTAGCAAATTCATGTGTTATCCGATGATAAGTTGCGCTTGTGGTATTTTGTTTTTTTGTAATACACAGGGTGGTCGAAAAAAAATACAAAAAAGTTAAATTTCTTTTCTTTACTAGGTGGCTGTGACTTTAAATCTGACATCCACCTTTGATTACAAACAACTTTAGTAAGTAATTTTTACCGTCTTTTAACAAATAAGGGTACTTTACTCTTGAGTTATTTTGACATTTTTGAATCTACCTCGTATCCAAAAAGAGATATTTAAATTTTGATATGTGCGCTTTGAGTTTGAAATGATGCACCAACTTTTATGAAGCATAAAATTTTCTGAGAAATTAATAATAAAAAAGTTTTCCATTTGTGTCCAACTTTCTGCCGGTCACTGTATACTACTGAACTCTATGCTTGAACTCTTTTTTCAAACTGAAATATCAGTCATCTAAAGCAAATAATACCTATATGCCATAGCAAAACAATAGCATTATATGTATGATAAGGGATAAGGCACGCATAGCCGAGGCGCGTAGCGTGGAGGTCAGCGATATCAATTATTGTTTTCGATTTTCCGCCATAATTTTCGCAGATATAGATATTTTGAGTGAGCCATAAAATTGACACAAAAGCTAAGAGTAAAAATGTAACTGTTGAATTTTGATTTCTTGCGGTTTCACCCAATAAAGTGTTCTCTATATATACAGTGTGTCCACGGATGGACTTAACATACTTGTAAAATTTTTTATTTTCAATTCTTCGAAAAAAGTCATTCTTCATAAAAAGGTCTGCTTGTTTTTAAAATAAAATTGGCATTGAAAAAGTTGACATTACTTATACTGGGTGACCAGAAAATTGAAGAAACGTTAATTCGCATAAGAGTAAACTGCTTCTATTTGTAGAGATATTGAAAAAAGTTATAAAGAAAATTTGTTCGCGTCAGTGTTTTCCTGATGGTCCGGCGTCACCATCCTCAAAATACTTAACGAAAATATGAATGAATCGTTTAGCGTTTGTCTCCCTTCCCTTCTTTGGGAATGTTTACATTGTATTACGCAAGCCAATTTCACAAATATTAATATGGCGGGTGACGTATTCGCTAGTATAAAGCTTCCCGATGCTTTATCAAAACATGATAATAACTCGCGAATTGCATGCCTGGTGCGTAATCTCACACATACGTCACATTGATCTGAAGCGGCATGCACGATTCTGTTTTGTTTCATGCATGCTTGTTTGCACACACTTATTAAACAGTAGGCCGTGACGTGGTAGTCGTTTGTTATCTTTAGCAACAGTAAAAATTGCTAGACGCATTGTTTTCACAGGCAAGCGGGATTTCTCCGGACCTAGATCGGTATTTGTTTTATTTAAAAAATATACTTTTGCTGGTCACATTCCTAGTATAGTCCTCCTTACGGCAGAATGCGTGCGACGTAAGGGGGAAGAACTCGCAATTATTATAGAATTAGTCATAGTTCAGGGGCGTGGCTCAATTTTGTGTAACTCACTGACTTAATTTTCATATAATTGTTATTTAATTTATTGTTAATATTATTCTTAACGGTGATGCCTTAGACTATGGAGGAAGGCAAACCCTTATAACATTGGCATTTATTTCTCGTGCTTGAGAATGCAACGTTCTTCCCTGTTTACTCATTTTGCACACGTTAACGAACTTTCCAGCGGCCTAAAAAATGAGGTCTGTATGGTAGCCCAAATACGCAGTTAACGTTACGTACATACTATAGAAACAGGCAAAAAACGCATTGGCTTACTAGTTTTGTCAGCCGATTCCTTCGCAGAAGTGCTATGTTGCCGTATTTCAAAGGCGATGGTAGACGCGACGATGTTGAAATAATATAATAGGTGTTTTATCGCACCGCATTAAAAATAAATGATAAACAAAAATGGGTAAGTGGTCCCGTGATGCAAGCTTTATTTTTTCGGTATAACAGAGTTCAGAAATTCGGCATCAATATGATAAAACTTGTATTCGCCAATAAATAACGACTACTCGCATAGTAAATCTCGCAACACTGCCCGCATTCTTTAGAAACGTTTTTTTTCGTGCTTTGGACTATATAAAAGCATTTCACGACCACCTTTTGAGGCGAGGAATTCAGATATTAAAAACGCCAATAATTATTGTATGTTGACAAACCCAATAACAAATTAAAAAATGGTTTCTTAAATAACACTACAATTTATCTGTTTTAATTTGTTTTTCGTTCCAAAATAAAAGTTTGAAAGTAGGTGTGCCCGGATTTTTTTCAGACGGTTTCAACAATGTTTGACTATACGCAGGATGAGTTTTTTGATTATCAGTATAGGTATCTCGGAAACTAGCGGAGATAGAAGGAAGGTTAAATGATGAAAGAATTGCAGTTTTGCGGGCCCAATTTAACGACCTTTTTGGATTTTTGAAAAAGGCATTGCTTACTAGATATTTTGAAAAAACTAAATTTTAGGCGACTTATTCTAATCCACCTATCTTCGTTTATTCTGATTTTAGATAAAAAGTGCAAATACCAAAGTTATTGGAAGGATTTGTGTCCCCAATGCGGTTATCATGTCCTGCTTTCCGTGACAGCTGACATTTTCGAGATGTGACACAAACTTTTGTTTTTTTAATGGAAACTATAGTTGTCTATGGTGTCAAAGCATCAGGCATTTTTAGAGCTTTCCAACTATATAATACTCGGATATGGTTATTCAGAAAAATAACGGCAATAACTACCTATATGGTTTCCATTTAAAAAAACACAAGTTTGTGTCATATCTCGAAAATGGCAGCTGCCGCGGAAGTTAGGTTATGATGACCGCATTGAGGACACAATTCCCCCTGACTTTTATATTTATACTTTTTATCTAAAATTAGAAACAACGAAGCTATATGGATTACAATAAATCGCCGAAATTTCGTCTTTTTCTAAATATCTAGTAAGCCATGACTTTTTTGAAAAATCCACAAGGCGAGTTAAATTGGGCCCACAAAACTGCAAATCTTTCCAATTTAACGTGCCTTGTTGATTTTTGAAAAAGTCATGGCTTACTAGATATTTAGAAAAAAACTACATTTTGGAGATTTATTCTAATCCGGTTGGAGGGAAAGTGGCAGATGTCACGGAAAGTAGGACGTGATAACGGCATTGCGGGGACACAATTCCCTTCAACTTTGGTATTTATACACTTTTTATCTAAAATCAGCGAGAAGCTAGATGGATTGGAATAAATCAACAAAATTTCCTTTTTTCAAAATATCTAATAAGCCATGATTTTTTTAAAAAACAAGGCGCGTTAAATGTGGCCGACAAAACTGCAATTCTTTCCCCATCTTCCTTCTATCTCCGCTAGTTTGCGAGATTCCCATACTGATCATCAAAAAAACTCATCCTGTATTTACGTCAGAAAAATACAGCTAAATAGATTCCACAAAATTATGACGTTTCAAAGCACGTGAAGTGTCCTAGGTGGTGCCCCCTACAAATAACATCAAAGCCATGCTAATATTTGCATTCCTCGACCCAAACAAAAATGCCAATTACCAAATTTCGTGAAAATATTTCTATTCAAAAGTTATCTGGATAAACATAAAATAAAATTTTAATTTTGATGCCCTGTATTGCATTCAAATTTTCAAATTCGTCTTTGTCACAAAATTCACAAACTGAACTTATCTTTCGGATTTCCGTATAGAAGAAACATAACTTTTTATCAAGAATAGAGAATAGGTGACATTTTCTAATATGAAAATTACAAAAGCGCTGAACGGTCAATAAAAAGAAACAAGAAATTTTGTATTATGAGCTTAAACTTAATTTATAATGTAATTATAATTTATAACTTAATTTAATTACTTTAGATGATTGCATGGCAATAATTATCTAAAATTGCAAGTTTAAACTAGCATTGTGTTTTTTTGTCCACTTTTTCAGCGCATTCATTAAAACTATATAAGTAGGGACTAAAGTGTGAAGTCTAAATTTGCGTAAATACCAAAATTATATTGTAGGACCTTTTTTTATCAAAATATAATTAAATAATTTTACTGTTGGAAGAATGATTTATATTTTATATTATATTATATTATATTATATTATATTATATTATATTATATTATATTATATTATATTATATTATATTATATTATATTATATTATATTATATTATATTATATTATATTATATTATATTATATTATATTATATTATATTATATTATATTATATTATATTATATTATATTATATTATATTATATTATATTATATTATATTATATTATATTATATTATATTATATTATATTATATTATATTATATTATATTATATTATATTATATTATATTATATTATATTATATTATATTATATTATATTATATTATATTATATTATATTATATTATATTATATTATATTATATTATATTATATTATATTATATTATATTATATTATATTATATTATATTATATTATATTATATTATATTATATTATATTATATTATATTATATTATATTATATTATATTATATTATATTATATTATATTATATTATTATTATTTATATTATTATATTATATTTATATCTCTTCAGATGATGGAACTGAACCCCATATATAATTGCTGATTCCATATTTCGTTTCCTTTTGCCTTATTAAATTAAACCATTTTCTGCTGAGGGATCATTTCTAGAAAGCTGGGCCTTCCTAATGTGACAAAGGCCTCAAAACCTATCAATCAGCATTTTTACTACATCCGAGTCATTTAATCTCTCCGGATACTTTTATTTCACAACCTGCGGTAAGATTGAGGAATTCGATACAGAATGATTTTTTGAGCACTATCACCGCGAATTTTCACTTATTTTGCGCCCCACAAAAAAGAAACTTAAGAAACAAAATCCAATATTGGATAGCTAGGTGACGCTGAAAAGGAAATCTGGATACATAAAAAGATTTATCTACAACTAAGCTATAACTAATTATACCACAGAGAGATTTAAACAATAACAGAATGTATGTTCAATGTTTTCCGGTCGGTTGCAACGTCCGTCATTTCTGAATTACCCTTAATTTTTTATATAGGCCCATCAAAGAAGGATATTACTTCTTGTTAGTACCTACGTAGTATCAGAGCATATAAAACAACCAGCAGTATTACTCCCCATGGCGGGAAAATTCTATGTGCACCTGTTCGTGCAGCCGCCATTTGGGAATAGATTCTGTCAAATGGATGCAGTGTCGGGGCGACTGGGCAGTTCTTTTTTGGCTGTATGAGAGATATTACAGTGCCGTGGAGTGTGCTTTTTTGTAAATTGTGCTTTGTGCTAGTATCTTTAAATAAATAAAGAATCCCAGGAAGGAGTGAAAGCTGCTTGTGCTTACCACACACTATATATTTTACTAATACTACTCTGTATTTCTGAATTGATTTTCCCGACTACACCTCTGACTTCTATTCCCCCAATATGGCGTCAAGGTCATTGAATTTGCAGATGATTTCTCAAGAGTAAGTTATACTGCTGGTTGTTTTATATGCTCTGGTAGAATTTTGAAGGGAGAAAGGTATACCTAATTATTTAGTATATTGTTTCCCATAGATATTTTTTCATTTTTTTTTCTTCAAAATACTTACTAGAAGGCATATCATTCTTTATTGGGCCTATATAAAAGAGAAGAGTAACTCTCTGTGATTGAACAAACAGTCTATGAAACACAATGTCATTTACATAGGGTCTGGCCATATTATGGCCTGTAATCCCAATATTTAAATTCATAAACGTAAATAATAATAAGCTGGAGGAACAATGGTTCAAAAAACCTTTTTTATTTCTGAAATAGGTTTGGAGTTTCTATAGAGTGAAAGAATAATAAATAAATGCGAGACCTGCAAAATTAAATATAATTTGTGAACCGGAAAAAAGTTCGGGTGAACATTACAATAACCCCTTTCCATTTTCCCTTTGTACATTAAACTTTTTGATTAAAATACATGTTTGAAAATTTCAGCTGAATTTATTAATTAAAAACGGTTTTTATGAAATTTACCTTTAGTATTCATAATAGAAAATAGTTTAAGAAAAGTTGTATAGTATAAGAAAAGTTGTCATAGCCCACAAAAGCTATTTTGCGAATTGATCAAGGTACTTTTTTTGCAAACCCCTGGATTATTATAAACACGATAATTAAACATATTACATAAGAGTGCCTAATTTTTATTACTGAAATTACCAAATTGAATGTACGTGTGCCTAAATATCTCCAAGACTGGGATTATTGTTTATCGGTCAGAGTTTGTTGACTCCTTATTAAATCTCAAATTTAAATAAATGGCAATTGATCATCGAGATAATATCGAAGCGGAGAATCTAATGTCGAAATTTCATGACACATGATTTACTACATCATTATTTACTTTTGCTCACTAAGTATTTGGAAAATAGACTCTTACTTCGCGACATTCAACATTGAAATAAAGGGAAATAAGTTCTTTAAAAATCGTATGGTTGAAATTTTAGACATTCGGGATTTTTATCTTTAAAACCGATAACCAAAAAAAAATCAAAAATGTTTTTACCGAAGCCGAAAATATTCACAAATTAAGAAAATCGACAAAAACAAAAGACGCCCGTATTCCCCTAACGAATCGAGAATCGAGATATCATAATATTGAATAATGAGTATACGGCATTCAATTTTTCTCGAAAATCAAGCACAAGTGTGGTTTAAATGAAGTTACTTGGATCAGCATAAAAACCTACGTGATTTTTGCTGATAAGTCTGGTTTTTTTACCAGTAGTAGAGCGTGGTAAATGCTATGAAATAGATCGCGCCCCGTATATCATCACTGTGGTGTTCCAAGTGAGTTCATTTATATTTACCAGGGTAGCTCGAGAACAGGCACCTCGGAAATAAAATACGAGACAAAACACTTTTTTAACCATATTAAACCGCACCTCGTATTAGTAGTAAAAAGAGACAATGACGATAGATATTATAGTAAAAACAAGTGACTGCATGCTCGCCTAATATAATATCACCAATACTTGCATGGGTTACACTGTTCGACGGCTGGTGCATAGGCGTGCCATAATTTCACAGATCTTAGGATATACTTGCGTAAATAGTTATAATCGATATGGCTTTTTAGAGACCTTTTGACAATATTATATGGTGCATTAACCTTTACGTTGTGTTTGACGACAACCTTTAAAAAACCTTAAAAGTGAAATATTACGTTGCTTGTAGAATATGTATACTTTTGAAAACTGCGTGACGCTTATTTCCTATTTTTTTGTGACGCCAATCAGAGTTTTTTATGCTGTTTCAAGTGGTTTTAGAAATACTATACACATTTTAGCTACATTTTGTCCATATCTTCGGGAAATAGGAGATACCCCCCCCCCCCCAAACCGTCCAATCTGGGACATCTTGTGCAAATGAGTGACAGTTAGGTGAAAATATTATGTTTGGAAATGTTGGAGTTAACAGGCGGTTTGGGGCACGTTTTGTCAATTTCAACGCAAAAGTTGATTTTATCGTCATGAAACGAGAGTACCTTTTTGTTGCAGAATAAAAAGATGCACTAAAATGGTGGACCTGCAAGACCAAAAAGATAACCTCAAAAAAGTGACGAGTAATAGCACCATCCAAAAATAGCGCAAGTGGTGCCCTCTGTGAAATACGCGGAAATTTTCAGCTCAATCGCCCAAAACACTGCAGGACCAAATTTCAGTTCAGCAGCTTGGTTATTTTGGGAGATGTTGTCATAAATCAATTTCAAACAGAGAACTACAACGCCCTGTATCTCAGAAACGAAGAACTTTAGGGCGTAAATTTATATAAGCAACCCACCTTCTAATGAGTTTTTCTACAAAATGTCAAAGTCCTGATCAAACAATTTTAGAAAATTGTTAAAATAATTAGATAATACAGAGTCATCTATTCATCAGTACTTCCTTAACGTTTGTATAGTAAGCATCCCAACCAGTATACGCGCGTCGTGGAAAAAATCAAGGTCTACACAGGTACCCTCAGACATTGGTACCAAGAGGGAAAACAGTATCGTGCTAGACATTAAAATATCTCGGAAAAAGACCAACCAGTTGAAAATTCACAAATGGATAGAATCTACCATTATTCTTACTGTGGACCAAATTGTTGGAATACAATTCCACACCCTGTCGTCCAAAGTCTATATTAAAGTGATTTTCAGGTGTGTGGTGGAAAATATTTTACAACAATTTGATGGTCACTCGAAATTCACGAACAATGAAAGAAGCGAGTACTTAATTCCAATATAAGCGATGAATATGATGAATCGATAGTAACATCATATTATCAGTGTTTTCGGCTATGATATTATCTCCCCTTGGAGCTGAACAACGACAACATTATTAAGAATTTTTTTTTTTTCAGCAGAAAACAATGTTATAGGACGTGCCTAATGAGAAAGTATGAAAAAGCTGGTACCTTCTTATATCACGGTGGAGGGCCACACTTCTCTCGTGCTATATAAAAAATCAAGTTAGAACATGTATGTCATGTGGAGGGACAGGACATGAGAGGAAGGATTGTCCTAGAAATTCCAGAAACAGGATTTAGACAAGACGAGATGGCCCAGTAGTGCATAGTACACCCGGAACAGGCTATATTCAGAAGTCGCAGAAAATAGGAAAATTGGCAGAGATGAGGAAACAGTGAATCAGGAAAATGAAATTGCGACAGAAGAACCTGAACCTAACACAATTCAACTGCAAGACACAAACTACGATATAATATACTCCACAAAAAAGTTAAAAAACGAGACAAACAACTACTGGAACTGGAACGATTTCTAGTGAAGAGTAAAAAGTCCCGAAACTCAAGATGAAATTGTCAAAGAATTAGGGAAAGCATGGAAACTAGGATAGACAGAGCATACATAACTAGGGAATGTCGCGCCCTTATATCAAACACAGAAACTAAGCCAGTATTGTTTTCTGATTATATTGCCTTATTGATTTATGTCCAAGCACAAGAAAACTCTTATTTAAGACATGGTTTCGGATACTGGAAGTTAAAAGAGAGCTGTCTTGACGAACCAGAAATTTAGATGAGATAAAAATGATATTGGCAAAATCCAGAAAGAATTAGAAAAAGGATCTATTGCAAGAATAAACTATAATAAATCTTATTTTGTTATTATGAAAATTTCGGCAAACGTAAATACCACGAGGCTATATAACTTTCCAGTTCAAGACAATATGAGAATATTAGGTTTATATGTCACAAATTCAAATAATGAAATAATTAATACAATCTGGGAACCCGTTATAAAGAAGGTACAGGTTTTTTAATAGCAAACAATCTAAGAGAACTAGACTTGATAAGGAAAGTTTGGTTTATATATATCTATGTCTTAGCAAAGTTCTGGTACATTGCGCAGATATTAACTATATACCTACCCGCAAAATACAGTTAAAGTTAGTTCAGATAACCGGGAAGTTTTTGTGGGTAGGTTTAAAATGTACAGGGACAAGAAACAACAATTGTATATTTAGATATGAAAAAAGATGGCATGAATTTTTTAAATTTGGTAGCGAAGGCGCTCGCACTTTTTTTGAAGACACAGGCCTTATCTTACTCTAATATTAGAAACAAAATAACCTATAAATCAATTACCAATAACATATTAGAAACATCGAGTAGGGGAGAGTTGGGAAATATCGACCATGTAACGAAAATTGCCTAATTCAGGTGATTGCTTCAGTATATGTTTTAATTTTCTTGTGCACTTTAATGAAGGAGACGTTATTCTATAAGTATTAAATTTAAAAAAAGATATATGTAAATATATTAAAAATTTATTGGGAAAAACAACAAAGACTGCATCGGTCGATATTACCAGACCTAGTAGGATAATATCGATCAATTTAACAAATCAATAATTTTAGTGCAAAAGAGTTTTCCACTGTTTCTACAAAAATCGCAAATACCTATACGTGTCTTTTCTGTCGCATCCTGCGTATTCCATGTGCGCCCATTTATGACAAACACCACAACTAACCCACCATTCCCCATTTTTCCCAAATTCTTGGCACAAAAGAGAGACATTTCGGATGTTTTTTTTAGAGTCGTCATAATTTGTCAGTTTTCTTTTTAATATCAACCATAGGTCGGATAATGTGAACCAACCGTCGGTAAAATCGGCCCCATTGGTCGATATTAACCGCCAAGGAGTGGAGGCCGTCCAACGGCTGCCTTGCTGTAGTGAATGAGGTTATGTCAAAAGTAAGGGGTTATTCTATACACAAATAGTCTGTATTTAATATTATATAATTTATATTGAAAAAAAACAGATATTGTAGGGACACTTAAGATTTTTTTGAGCCCACACACTTATAACAAATGATCGAAAAACACAAAAGCCCACGAGAACGAAGCGTTATATCACAGATAACGGTTATATCAAACTTCCTAAAAATCACGTGTTCACTGAGAAGGTCAACTACTGTGGCATAGATGGCGCCAGAGAGAATATGGATAGAAGGTCGTTTTATAATGAAAACTAAGAGTTATCGATGACTTTGATTTTACCCGACCGGTCGAAATTCCCCAACTTTCCCCTACAACCGTAACGATTCCAACATTCCGCAACATAGTAGCAAAAATTAAAAATAATAACTTAAAATTTGTTAAGCAACATCTCAGTAAAACAAAAGATACCTACTTACTTATACAGAGATTATGAGTAAGACTAAACAGCCCTCCGAAATTCAAAATCAAACTCACATCCAACGATAGAAAAAATATGGCAAACTATCAGTACATCTAAAGTTCCCTAAAAATGGCTCTCACAAAACCACCAAGTTTTAAATGATAGCGTTCCAATTAAGCCAAAACTTTTTAGGCACGGCATGTCTGGTAGTTGAATTAATACACAGAATTAAGAAATGTACCTACAAATAGCAAAATAATATGGGAATGGGTTTGGAACTTTGTCTTTATAAAGGCGAAGTTACAAAAAGATATAAACAGTTATCCACACTACCTGGGTCTGTTTAAACTGAATTTTAGTGAGGAAAAGATAAAAATAAGTACCTATATATTTTGCTCATATTTTTTAATACTAATAGACGAAACCAAAATATTGATGAATTTCTTAAAACTTTAAGATAAGAAAGACTCAAGCTGATAAGACAGAACCTTACTACAACTTTTTTTTGTTTTTAGATTTAGATTAAAGCAAAAAGGTATATAATATGCAATATCAGTTGCTTAAGAAGTCTGGTTAGATAGTACTGTAAACTGTGATATATTGTTATGTTCTCGTCCTATGTACATACCGATGGGCGATGAGTATATAAATAAAGGTTTTATAAAAAAATGAGTGGTAAGAATGATTCAAAGCAGGTAAAGAAAGACCTTTTCGTCTATAATTGAGTCATTCATATCTGATCTCTGAAATTAAATGACCTAGTCTAGTCCACAATTTTTTTTGGCAAACGACTCGTAAATATATTAATAGGGATGTTTTAGCTTTATAGCAGGGTAAATAGCAAAGGTTGAAAAAATTTCACTCCAACCTGGACTTTTTCAACTAATTATCATCTACCTGCTATGCCTGTTGATTTATATTTACAAGTACAAAAATCCATCCTTATTTGATATAAATATTGTTACAGTATGATTCTGAAACGGATATTTTTTCAGCATGGACCTTCTGCAATCATATACTTTTTTGAAAAAAATAGAGTATATTATTTTCAGTCCATACTACATACAGCTCATAAACACAAAATATTATTGTTATTATTTACATATACGAACATGCTATTTTTAAATGAATCTATTTCATTAGTAATAAATTAGCTAACACCTATAAAAATTTTAATAATATGTACCCTATGTGGAATAAGAACAATGTCTTATTGAGTTACTATACGATGTACCAGAAAACCGCTGGCATTTGAAATTGAAATAAGCACAAGATTTTCGATGTTTTTCATGCCGCCAGTATCACTTCCACAATGCAAATCGCTTTTAATTGTTAGTAATTGTAATATTTTATAATACAATATTTTTATTACAAAGCATGCACGAGTTGTACATTAGCGTATGAATAATACATGAGAGGGTCGCATTTAAATATTATTTATTTAGTAATCTGTAGACTTGTTAATTAACGACATTTCTATATAGGAACGCTAATATCGTGTTGTATGTAAGTACCAACAGAATTTCGCAGACTTTGTATCTTAATTCAATTGTGAGGATGTAGGTATCCCATTAACACCACACGTGGAATGCGAGATTCTTGGAACGTCAATTTTAATGTGTAAAGGCAAATAGCAGCACCATATGCAAAAAGCAACATGTATAAAAGTTATACTGTAATAACAGAAGATAAACGGGGACTCATGGAATTTTGCCAAACAAAAACAATCGCCTTACTATACTACTGACTTTTGAAACTCTCTCTATGTTATGTACAGGGTGTTCCCGTATATTTTGACCCACCCCTAGAGCCTCTATTTTTCGAGTTAGAAAATAATTACTTAAATGAAAGTTGTAGGGTACCAACGAGTATTGTCCCAAAAATAATGCATTGGCAGGAATGCCCTTGCCTAAGTTGAAATGTTATTCCATGGCAACCTTGAATAAATATAAAGATCGTATTAATCTGCAATTTGGAATATCATGCGAATGCTTAGAGCAAACATATAACATATTTATATTGTTGGAATTGGAAAAATGCGTGCAAATCAAAAATCCACAAATATACAGGGTGTTCCATTTAAAAAAAAGTAAGTTTATATTTTTTCATAAATTTGCGACGCTCATTTGTTTTATCTAGTAACAGATCCTAGCGGTTCAGAAAAAACCCTACAACTTTCATGTAAGTAATTTTTTTCTAACTCAAAAAATATGGGCTCTAGGGGTGGGTCAAAATATACGGGAATACCCTGTACAGTGTTGTTGTTGTTACAGTGAAACTTTTTGTATACAAATGAAAAGCAATTTTAGAGTGGCTCCAGTGGACGTAATCTATCACATCTATGAGCAGACCCTTTAAGTGGATGACAGTGTACAACCTTCTAGGGCTGAAAGAACGTCGAAAAAGACGAAGAGTTCATATAAAGGTAGGATCAAAAGCGGATACCCAAAAACCCAGTTACCAAATTTCATGCAAATATTTCATCAGAAGTTATTTGGAAAAATAAAAATACAATTTAAAGTTTGACCCACTGTATCTTTTTAGATGGCTTTTTTAACCTCACCTTATCTGAACTTACGTCTCAATTTACAATTTTCTTTACGCACTAGAAGTCTGTGAAACACCCTGTATATTATAGATTTAGATGCAATTTGTAATCGCACCACTCAACACAACTTATCTATGACGGAAAAATATACCCAAACAAGACATAACATGTAGATTTTCTGGAATGAATAATAGTGCCATATGTCCGTTAAGCAACACCTACACATTATTATCTTATTATCGAAATTACCCTATTATCATTGATGACTTCATAAGGAAATAGGGTATAATAAAAGGTACGTCAAAAGAGCTTTTATACAGGGTGTGTTTTTTCACATATTAATAATTGCGTAATAACATAGATATATATAAGACTGCTTTTGGCCCGACTGCGCACGATAAGGCGCAGAAAACGAATAGAGATAGAATTCGCAGCAGTTTTTAACTATATGGTGGATAGCTGCGAAATCACTGTGATAGTTTAAAAAAAATCCTCTCTATTGAGAATCTGTTTCCATATTGCATTTTTTATTTATTTTGGACCATATTGCTGCATGATGTACTGAAAAATACCGGGTTCTCTAAGGATTTTAAAAATGCGAAGTAGCTTTTACCTCCAGGATGAAACAATACATTCCACAGGTTAGTAAAAATATGAATTGTATCGAAACAATATTTGTGAACGTTTTGCAGACAAACCAAACATAGACTTTCAAAAGTAAAGTTTAGGTTCAGTACAAAAACTCAAACCCTATAAGCCAGTTACAACGTGGTAAGTCTTTCGCCTCCCATAGGCCTTCTTTGGATAAATTTACCGTTTTCTGAGAAGTATAGTTTATTATAAACCAAAAAGGGATTAAATTGTTTTCACTGAAATTTATCTTTTATTTGCCCTGGCCAGAGTCCTCCTCAAAAAGTCACAAAAAGTTTGTTTGCGTGTGTTTCAAGAATTTTATTTACATGAAAAAGTGTTTATGTGTGTATCTGGGTACAAAATAAGGCGATGCTCTATTTTTTTAGCCCTGATGATGACTCGGAACTGGGTCGAAACGTTGGGGCGATTTAAAAATAAAATTATACATTTTATAGCATAGATAGCTAAAAAGAACATTTTCCATATCCATAATGCTTAACACAGTCGTGTTGTGTAAGAAAGCCAGTAAGAGACTTAGAATTTAGAACACCCAATATCCCGTTCAATGCCAAATTCAAGTGAAGTCATAAAACATTACCTACTATCGGATTAATCTGGCTAAATAGGTGCAGGAAACAATTTATTACGACGCGTATCGAGGTAGTATTTCAGACCCTCCTCAATTTATATATCGGTTTTATCTCTGCAATTATTAATTAAACCTCCTAAATAAACTTTATTGGGCGCATTTATATGGTAATAAGCGGGCACTTATTCTAGACATTAAAACGCTCAGGAATCCGAAGTGTGTAATCATCAGGAAGTAGGCAGTCGTCACAGTGTTGGGTTTCATCTGGTAAACATATCCAATTAGTTTGTTGGTGTGCCTAGCTGTGTTGATACTATCTCGCTCTTGTTGTTGCCAATTGAAAGGTGGCTAGATATTGGGCAAACATAAGAAGAATAACGTCTAATAACGTTTCAATTAGTCGTCAAGCGATATATCTATTATTTCACTTTTTTATTTACCCGAAATCGAGGCAAACATTATCATTGCAATTCTTTTCACATTTATGTGGTAATCTAAATTACAGCAATACCTACCTGACTAGGATGAATAGAACCTCTTAAAATAAAACGATATTTTCATACAGTGCGATATAAAACGATCTTTTCATAGAGTGCTGTTACAAGAGGGTGGTTGAAAAAATGAATTTAATATTTCGGAATCCTGCCTTGTCTGGTCTAAAAATAATTTTAGTCGGATTCTTAATTTTTGCAAACCAAGATAAAACAAAATGTTACTAAAAAGTTGTTCAGTATGAAAAAAAAAAAAGACGGATTTACAATTTGTCTTTTACTTTTTTATTTCCCAGCGGATTTTTTTTTCGTTTTAGGGGCTTACGCAACGCAGGTCCGTAGTCAGACAGAAACTTCAGGCAGGACAACGAATTTCCTGTCAGGGCAGTACACATTTGACAATAATTGAGGGATAGATACACTTTCTCAATGATGGGAGGGGGGGTTACAATAGTTTAATTTTCGTGGTTAAAAATTGGGCTGCAGGGGAATATTTGTCAAATTTTCAAGACCAAACAGTTTAAATGGAAGAAAAACTTTTGAAAGTAAACTACTGTGAACATAAAATGTTAGGTCAACAACTGAAGGTAATTTTTCTTTGTCAACTACATGGAAAACAGAAAAGTGGTAACAAAGTTATATTTTATTGTTTATTTTTAACAAAAATTAATTTGTTATTATTAAAAACTGGGTGATCTAGGTAATTATGACCTTTGGACCTAAAGGCCACTAAAGGGGCTCATTTTTTGTGAAACTTTTTTTTCTTCTTCAGCACGCTCTGTAACCAAATGTGAAAGAGTTTACGAAATTTCCATAACTCTGTCATAAAATACCGACAAACCATAATTAAGCATTTCGTCACTTGCTGCTCTCTGCTCTACTACGTACTATGACCATAAGTATTTAAGGCATATTAATATACGTAACGGAGGCTCACAGTAGGCACCGTTTCTATACTTTAGCTTTTCACTTGTTAGGAGATAAGTTCTGCGTTGAATATAATAAGCTGACGTACAGTAAGAACAGATTTACCTACCCTTAATAACTTTCCCGCTCTGTTCAAAGTTTCACTGAATTTGGCAGTGTCCGCACTTGAACTATAAGCCCCATCAATATACAAAGAAAAATAGAATATCCATGCCGAGACCCGTGCTCTATAAGTTAATTGCAAGAAGATAAAGATGCGTCTGTGATAAGGAACTTTTTTCTAATAACTGTAAAACGTGGTCAGGAAACTTTTATCCAGATAAGCGCAAACACAGGCGCCAACTTCTCAAAATTTGGCTAGGTGCCCAAGGTATACAACCTCCCCCCCAAAATGTTATTTTAAAAAACATTTTTTATTATAAATATTTCTTATAAATATTAAATAAAAGTACATAAAATAAAGGTATTTCTATAAGAAAGGCCTCGTTTTAAAATTCAGCGGACTCTCATCCCGATGAATCAGCTGGATATGTATTTTACTTCCTCCAAAGGGAAACAAATGAGAGGGAGATATCAGCTGATCCATCCGGATGAGAGTCCGCTGAATTTTAAGACGCGGTCTTTAAACAAAAACAAAAAAAAAACAAAAACAACTAGGTACCTAATTTTGGGTAAATAACGCAAAAGTGCTTAGTCTTATGGGCGATTTTTTTATAAATTCATCCAGGAGTTATGATGTCGGCTAATTCTTTATAAATATTTAAAAGCATAGTATCACTCAGCCTTTTCTGACTCATTGTTGATCTTAAATATGATTGTCACCTTGTCACCTTTGCTTGAGCTTTGAGGGGGAAATCACTGGCAAAATTTGTACACTAAAATGCAAAAAAATACCAAAAATTCCAGATTTAGCTTAAACAATTAAAAAAAACAGAAAATTCCGAAAAATACCAAAAAATTCGGGGAAATCACTGGCAAAATTTGTACACTAAAATGCCCAAAAATTCCAAGAAAATACCAAAAATTCCAAGAAAATTCCAAAAATCCAAGAAAATACCAAAAATTCCAAGAAAATGCCAAAAATGCCAAAAAATTCCAGAAAATACCAAAAAATTCCCAAAAATTCCAAAAAATGTCAAAATTCCACGGCGCGTGTACACTAAAATTCCTCAATGATTTGCCCCTCGCGGACTGCACAGTCCAGCCTTGTAACTTCCCGAGAGTGCATGCGTATGCGCATTGTTTAGAAAATACGAAAAAATTCCAAGAAAACGCCAAATTCCAAGAAAATGCCAAAAAATTCCAAGAAATTCCAAAAAAAATCCAAGAAAATTCAAGGCGCGTGTGCAATAAAATTCCTCAGCGATTTGCCCCTCGTTGAGCTTCCAACAACTGGCCAAACTTTTGGCCGGGTGCTCCGCACCCCGCCAAATTTTTGGCCGGGTGCAAATCTACACATAGTAGCTAATTAGTTATTTGCATACAGTGTAAGGGATCCCATTATCCTGCACAGAACATTAATTCAGCGTTATGCAAAACACGTCACGAGTTATATCACAATTTTGCAGAACTAGAGATTCCGGTAAATTAGTGCTAAGCAAAATCTGACTTCCGACATTGTAAACTTTATGGCCCTGTCATTAAGTTGCCCTAGACAGGCGGCGCGGCGGCCGAATAGGCGAATAATTTCGAGTATCCTTTAAAATAAACATTTATATAGTCATAGGCACCCAGACAGAGGAGAGCGTGTTGTTGACTATAATATTAATAAATTATTTTTCTACAATTATTAACCTTATCTTTCGTTTCTACCTCATTCTCGAAAACGACCGTTAGTACTAAAGTAAAAAGGTTAAGTTAAAAGTTGACTAATTTTTTATATTTGAACAACAGTTTGTATAAATAATATGAATCTAGTTTCTTATTATCATTATAAGAACAAGGATGTTTTCAGTTTTTCGTAAATAATTTCTGAGCCACTTGTATCGCTCCGTCAACTCTAACATAGTCTTCAGTCAACGATATAATATCGGCGAGCCTAGAGATATTATATGTTATATGTTCAAATGGCATATACATATCCTTATCCATGCAGAAATTATTTTATCTCCGAAATTACCCGCATGGTGGGAATTCACCCCAGTTACCCTATATAATTTTTGTTCCGTGCTTGCCAGTGTATGTTCCCTAAATTCGGAAACCTAGAGCATATTATAAACATAAAGCCTGTTAACTTTTTTCTTAACTCAAAACAAAATTTCCTTGTCTTGGGACCATCCCAATTTAATAGTATATTATACTAGTAGTATATTTACTAAAAAAAATTTTTTTTACTACTAACCTGAGAAATCACCATTATTTACCTCATTCCTCTAATGAGAAGTAATATTTCTCTACCTAGGTAAATAATGATAATAAAAAAATACCTAGGTAAATAATGAAAAATTTTCTATGTGACATTTAAAAATTAGTGTCATTTTATCAGCTTGACAACTGAACTCCCAGGCTACTTGATATTTTGAGTATTTGAAAAAACCGAGAAATGACTAAAATATGGCAATATTTCAATGTTAGTAGTAAAAAAAATTCTATATACACTTCGGTTGAGAAGGCCATTATTTACCTCGCATATTATATCCTTCGGCGCTACGCGCCTCAGGATATAAACATGCTCAGTAAATAATGGCCCACTTCTCAACCTAGGTGTATAGTATACTATTTTTTACTACTAACCTGAGAAATCACCATTTTTTTTTACTACTAACCTGAGAAATCACCATTTTTTTTACTACTAACCTGAGAAATCACCATTATTCACCTCATTCCTCTAATGAAAAGTAATATTTCTCTACCTACGTAAATAATGATAATAAAAAATACCTAGGAAAAAAGCGAGAAATGACTAAAATATGGCAATATTTCAATGTTAGTAGTAAAAAAAATTCTATATACACTTCGGTTGAGAAGGCCCTCACTTCTCAACCTAGGTGTATTAATATTAAATAAATATAAATATTTAATAAATATTAAACTGTTGACACACTTCTTCTTTCAATCTTATTTTAAAATGTTACCTACGTAGTATACAGGATGTTTGAGGTGTTTCAGAAGTAAGCGTAAACTTTCGAGGGGCGTAATCCTCGGGTAAAAATAAGACAAAAGTTACTCTCAAACGTGGGTCCGGAAATGCTTTCTAAAGGAGCTACGCCCGTTCGAATGCGGCACCCTGAAGACGGTTTTTCCTCAATATTTCCGAAACAATAAAATTTCGAAAATATATGTATACACGGTATAAAGTTTTTAGGCTGAACATGATTCTGAATTCAGAATTTAAAAATATTAGTCGGGGCCGTCACATACCGGGAAGGGTAACGGCTAAAAAAAAGCATTTCCGGACCCACGTTGATAGGAACTTTTTGTCTTAATTTCTTAATTAGTGAACCACACAGATAAAGCTATTAAGGGGCAATACCGTTAATCTACTCTCCATTTTGCCTAACGCTGCGATGTATACATGCTGTGCCTCGACCTCGAATCGAAGTGAGGTCAATCGAGGACAGAAAAACATGCAGTCCAAGTAGATGGCGACGCTACGAACATCGCCACCGCGCCCCTCTATTTTTGAGTTAGGTACTTTAAGTTTAATGGTGCTTTAGGAGTTCGACTTGGTTAAAATTTCTTTACCGCAATCAAAGAATTACCCTCTAGGAAAAGTGCTTGTTTAGTGGGTATATCGAAAATGTTTATTGGAAAAGTTGCTGAGAATTAAAAATTAAACCCACACTGATTTAGGTGTGTCAAATTTTAAGACCATCTACCTACTTTGATTCTTAAAAAGCATTTTGCGAATTTCAGTGGTAGGTTTCGCCCGCTGTTACAAATAGGGGTGCATATCTATTAGGTCAAATCCAATGGCCTACTGTAATAGGGTCACAGAATAGAATGATAAGATTGTCGAAACACCGTTTTTATTAAAACATTCCAAATTGTATTTTTACTTTCATGTTTCCACGTGATGATTCGAAAATTTTGGTTAACGGTCCTTGGAATTGGTGTACAAATTTTAGGTTGACTTCAAAGGTATAGGTAGTTTCTTCTATAACCCCTTTCTAAAAGGAGATTTTGTACAATGTACTGGCAAAAGCGCTTAAAAAAGGCAGTACCTACCTAATATTCAAAGAAAATTTGTAGAAAACTCAGTTGAACCTGTTGCTGGTCCATCAAAGGAATGATCTTCGTCAGTAGATACTCCGACCACCCTTACCAAGGCCAGTTCAAGGGTGGAACCCTAAACTAAAAAGAAGATAAATCTATTCGAGAAAGAACAATTGAATAAAGGTGAACGTCGAAATTTCGAACTTAACCCCCAGGTATATTAATTATTATTAGTATCACAAACGGATAGCAATATTTACAACTCAACCATGATGTCCATGATACAAAGAAAAGAAATTTTCTTTGTATCATGCAACTCAACTAGGTTAGGCTAATACAACAATCGTTGTCAATATAAAAGCAGAGAACAAGGAAGGGGAGGGCGGAGCTAGCCTGCGCATCTGGGCGGCGCAGCCTATATCAGCCATGTTTTTTGTTTAGACAGAGGCGTCACTTTCAGTTTACCGTTTCGAGTGAACAGATCTTCAGTGGCGGCGTTAATTTGAAGTTTTCTTTATTGCGAGTGTGTTGTTTTGTTCAGTGTTTCGGCGGGGGCGTTATGTGCACAGCGAAAGGCTGCGTGGGTGAACAAAAGTTACAACTGCAGGTTATCGTTTTTCTCCTTTCCAAAAGAGCATTGGTAGATAATTAATTGTGAAATCTCTGTGAATTAGTTGCTGTTCAGGCGCAATTTACTGTATTATCATAACCTTCCACCTAAGTATCTAAAGGCAGACTTAATTTAAGGATTTAATTTAAAAATCGTAAGTTAAAACACTGAAAATGCATGATGTAGTTCACGCGATTTCACTTAAGAATAAGTTAATATCTTAAGTCATTCGTAAATAAAATTATCGAACTTACATGTAATTTAAGACAAAAAGGCACAAAAACAACAAAAAAAACCTTTCAAATCAAAAATATGTTTTTTCGGCTAAATTTTACATGAAGCAAATGTGGATAAATAGAATACATAATAAGGGTTAAATTAAATCATAAATCCTGTCCTTAAATTAAGTCTGCATAAACAGGAAACAGGCCATACGTTATTGTTACCAGTGTGGGTTTACTCCGTTTACCTGTGTTCATACCTACTTATGAATACTAATTGCGCTTAGTTTTTTTTATCGAGAAGTTAGGCACCCTCCTAAAGTACATAATAACGACAAACACGCCCGTAATATAGTACGTAGTACGTAATAGCATTAAAAATTATAGACAGAAATTGAAAATGTACAAACAAAAATAAGCTTATTATATGGAAACATTAATAAAGTTTATTTTATGGAAAAAATATTTTTTTTACTAAGTATATCTATTCGCATATAAATGTCCAAGTTTTTTCGCATAGTCGTAGGTACCTACTGATTTTAATGAAGGAGACAAAAACGAAACTGTTTTAGAACTGGGTAGGTATATTTAATTAATCCGATGAAGACAATATTCTAATACATACAATACCTATGTTTTGTTTTTCATTTGTATTCTACAAAATGATTGCTTAAAAAATATTGCTCGGGCAGTCATCAAATTTTAAGATCAATAAAATATTAAATTTTTGGAATAAGATAAGAAAAATCTCCTTTCCATACCTTCTAAATATTTCAGTTATCTAACTACCTTAAATTAAATATATTCCTTCAAAATACAATTAACATTTTTGCCTGTTCCAATCATCATTTCAGTATGTATGATTTGTTTTGTGTTTATCAATGAATGATTTAAAATAACAGAGTACAGACCTACACTATCCCTTCACTAAATTCTAAATACGGCCCTGTTTTCTAAACAGACAACATGGCGACCACCGGCTTCCAAAGATCAAAGTCTCCCCTTAATTGTTCTCTGATAAAAGTCTGCTCTGTGAGGTACTTACGTCTTTCAATTGCACCCTATTTTGTGGTCATTTTTAAAAAGGTATAGATGAAATGAGGAATCGATATTAGCTGTTCAACCAAATTATAGTTATTTGGGAGCAAAACTCCTCAAGATTTATTTGTATAAATATAACCGATATAGACTGATTTAGAAAGTTCGTGCGTCGTGAAGCTCATTGTATATTTAGCACACCATCGTGATCCTGACAAATTATTGATTTGTTTGTGCACTTCTTTGGAAACATATACTGGTGGACGCAATGTGATAGTACGTAATTCCGTATGTTGAAATTAGTAATGGTTCTGGTCTAAAACTAAACTATTTCTAATAGGTAGGTAGATCTTAAAGCAATACTTTTGGTAACAAAATACTTCTCGGGCATTTTCACAAAATTTGGCTCTCGTATAGTCCGTACAATTTTCTGGTTTATTTTTCAAGAAAGCTCTCGAATTATTGTGTACCTCTACGCCTATGGCCGTAATAAGGGGAGGAGTGATGTGACTAATTTGCAGGTACTTTGAGATTTATCATTTATTTCCATAATACCATTATATTCCAAATAGACGACACTCAGAAATAATTTGGATTTAGTATTCGCAACTGGTAATTTGCATAATCCATGCAGGTCCGGTCAAGCGTCCCTGTACTTTAAAACATTATTGCTAATTTTAATGGACCAATAAAGTGTAATGTTACTAGTCATTCTGCTGAGAGGCAAACACACAACAAACCACAAGTTGCATTTGTTTACATGAGTTTTCATCGTGAATAGATTTACCTGGTTATTGTTATTTTTCCTACATACCTATTTTAGATAGTTCAAATCGTCGGCAAAAAATCCTGTTACGCCAAATTTCCAACTTTACTTTTAAAACCAAAGCAAATTAAAACAGACAAATTTTACTAACTTAAAATTCTTAGGACTCCATGCTATAACTCGAGTTATAAGAATTTTAATTCAGTTATTAGTTTTTATATAGATATAAAATTAAAATTAAAACAACAATAACTCTCTCATAGAATCCTAAACAAAAAGGTAACTACTTTATCATTTTTTCATAGTTAACCATTTCCAAGAAAACGTTCTAACGGTCAAAATCAAAATAGGTACCTACATACAGATATTTCTAAAATATCAAGAATATGACACCTTTCGAAATATTCTGTAAACTTCATTTATCAGAAACCGAAATTTATTAAGAGTTGGAGTTGGTTCGGAGAGCTAGAACAAAATTTAAAGAAATAATTGATAAATAAATGTTAGCCAAAAAAGTTCAAGGATACTCCTTCCCTAATCGACATCTTCATACCACGTCGAATATAAAATGAAATTGATAATAAATAAATATAAATACTAATGTGATTTTTTACAAAAAGAAAAACTGTATAAGCTCGGTTACATAACACGAACGGTTGCCCTGCTTTTTTGTGGATTGGAATTGGAGACCATATTATTTTTATGTAGGCACTTTTGCGTGTCTCGCTAAAACGTGAAATCGTTATTTTCGGATGAATCACTAGACCAAACACGAAAGAAACCTAAATGTGATTGCCGTATGATTCAGCCGCTTTGCAGCTTTGCAATTCAATATGACGACGGCGACGGCGGTAGTCTTTTTTCTTGCTCTCGGTCAACGCAGTCATATTATTATAATCTCCACTTGATCCGTTGACGCGACGCTTACTCGGTCGGCAACGTGTGCTTTCGATCCATTACTACACCTTCGCAGTTGTTTCGATTGGCGCCACTATTCTACATAATAAATAATAGCACTGACTTCATAGGAACATAGAGAATATAATATACTGAAGAGCCAAAAAATAGTTATTTATGCATCAAGGCACTGAAGTTCAACTTTTTATGACTCATGTGGAGTTTAGTTGCTGAGGCCTCTGGCCGAGGCAAATAAACCACATGAGTCATAAAAAGAACTTCAGTGCCGAGGTACATATTATATATTTTTTTTTAAATCGGAAAAAAAATGTTTTATTAGGCAAGAAAATAATTATACGGGATCACCCGTCCATGAACCAACTGCGCGCGGCGTTGCTTGACTTTGACGATCGCTTTACCTAGGTCAAGTATGACAAGACACGGCGCCTTCGAACAGAAAAACCAAACAGCTGCTTGTTGTGCAGCCTCCATAACAAATCTATTGATATAGATAAACTTACTAAAATATTTATACTGAAAGATTGCGCTGCTATAGGTAACAAATTTTGCAATGTGTACGAAAAGTTAAATGGGCCTTTATTGCCCGGGTTTTGAATATTTGGTCCCTTTTGACGGGCCATGTCTCCTGGTCTGACGTTTGATGTTTACATCTCGCCAAAGCCTACTTATTGAAAAAATCGTAAAATAATGAGCTACTTCAGTGCCGATTTCTAAGCTTTTAATGACGATTTTGGGACACTTCACTGCCGATTTCAAGAATAAATAATTTCTATATAATTTAACTTGATTAAGTATAACTCTTGCATATTGATATATATAGTAACAAATCAAACTTATATTGTTTCGAGTTTTGTTTTGAAACCTGTACTTATCACAGTTTTTCAAGCGTACCTTTATTTTTTCCCGTTGATGACTTATTACTGTCAACTGTCTGAATAAAAACAAAAAAACTGTATAAAAAAACTTAAAAGTGCTGAGTAATTAAACAGTTTTTGCTTTTGGTTCACAAAAAAACATTTATTTCCATTTTTCAAAAAATGGGTTTTTAAATTAGTAGGTACCTCTGGAAGTTTCAATTTTCAATTTTTAGAAGTGTTTGATACAGAACATTATAGCAAAATTTTAAATTGTTATGGGCGGCTTATTTTCATTTTTCTAAAAGTCTTTCATTTTGATAATTTTTATAATGAATGGATGACTCACAAAATCGCGAATTCGACGGTTTTTCAAATTTAGGGGCAGTGTATTCCCCTAGTCTTCAATAATATTTACAAAAATACATCTCAATAGTTTTTTTTTCTTTTTGGCGCTTTAGGGGCGAGTAATACGAAATTGTTAATTATGCAACATTTTTAAGGAAAGTTATATTACATGCTTGTGTTGTAATTTGGTGATTAGCATTTTATTTCGAAATTCAATCCTTCCCTATTCGATCTCAAAATCATGTAAAGTAGTTCTAAGAATTGGTCTTCAATCATTCGCTTTCCCGTACTTTAGGAGTAAGTTTTTTTACGTCACACTGTATAAGTTTGACAATAAAGTAAATTTAAGTATCGTTTATGGAGGAATTTTCTCGCTAAGGCTTTGATATTTTCCAAGCCGAGTATTTTCTTTGGTTATACAGTATGTCGCCAGATGGGAAAGTGGTGAAATGGCAGAAAGGTTGAAGTTTTCGCTCAACTCATCCTTTGTAAAAGTTTTTGCTTCCTTTGATATGAATATTCGCCTTAAGGAAATATATTAGTTATACGGGGTGTTCAAAAATTGCCAATTTCGAAATTCGGTCAAATGTAAACAAACTTTAATTTTCGGTTTTCGCTAAGATGGTAAGAAATACATTTTTGTAGATTAAAAAATTCTCTTGTAAACCCCATCCCGGGACATACTGTAGATATAAACATGCCTATATGTTGTACATCTGCATGTTTGTCATCGTTTTCCGTGTGATTCAATTAATAGGTTACTCATAGGTCCGTTACGAGTCTGCGTGCGTTGGCAAAAACGCCACAAATTTATTGTCCTCTATACTCTCATTACCGTTGTTATCTGCTTCAGTAGCTTCCAAGAAGAGATAAATGATTGTTTTGTGGTCAGTGGAATTGCTATTAGTCACATAAATTTACTTATATAATTGAAGCTGTTGTGATGTAACTCAAAGCAACGTTACAATAATAGTTACTAGATTGTAGCGAGTGTACAAAATGCTACAGAAGTACGAAACGCAACTACGGTTTCCTCCTGACAATCAGACAGGTTTCAAAAGTAACCCAACACGCCATGGCCCAAAAGAACACTTGAAAAGGGGTGTAAATGGGGGGATGAACATATTTAATTTAAAAATATCATATTTACTTTATAGTAGTGATTCCTAGCAGGGTTTCTTAGTATAATTGACATTCAACCAGCTTTGTAAGAGATCCTTCAAAGGTCCTCAAACTGCGAATAAAAAAGTTGGCCTTGTGTGTTTTGGTAATGGTAAAGATACTAAAACAAAGACAAGGATCTCAGAGAAGTTTTCTGTTTGAAACTATTTAAGTGATAAAATCGTATCTAAACAGACGCATCCCAGAACCAAGAAAACAGCGTAGTGGGAAAATATATTGGATATAAGCAAGATGTATAATCGTGGACATAAGTAAGTAGTTCACATAGGAAAGCTGACCAAATACAGCAGGAAATTGGCAACAGGAAAAATTTAAGCCGCGGATAGGGATGCACACAATGATGAACTTTTGGTACTCGCAAATGCATTTAGAAAACTAATATAATACTTCTTCAAAATTCACTAATCCCATAGAAGAATGTAGATTCTTCTATGCTAATACTCAAAGCAGAGAAATTGTGTTTTGCAGAAAGAATTCCAACAGTGCACTATTAATGGCCAGAAAAAGTTTTTTAACATTATCAAAAAAATGAATGAGAATAATAATTGTTGTCAAATAAAATTAACGGTTACTCGAACGCAGAAAAAGTTAGGTATATACCTAATATCAGTATACCGTACTTTCACCGTTTTAGTAGACATAGGTGAATAGGCCGCGCGTCGCCGTGCGTCCAGCTAGGTTTGTCAGTCGTTGGCGGGGGGAGTACACAGTAGTCCCGCACCGCTTATCAGTCGAGTTTTGCGAGCAAAAAACACGCCCCGCCCCTCGCCAACGACTGACGAACCTTAGCCGAATACACGCGGTGCGCCGCCCAGCCATGGCTATGTCTACTAAAACGGTGAAAGTACGGTATAACAGTGTTGTAATGTATCGAGATACATGTATCTAGATACTGTATCTAGATATTGTATCTAGATTCTTTTTATATACCTAGATACATATCTAGATATACTTACAAAAATCAGGATCTGCTTTAGTATCTAGATCCTTTTGAAAGTATTTAGATACTTAGATACATTTTTTTAGCCACGATGCCAAGGCGTGCCACGTGCCTATATTTAATTTTTAAATCGTTCCTATGGGCAAAAATTAATTTTAAGTTTATTGTAATTCAAATAGGATTACATGCTTTGTGCAATCGATAAGGCAAAAAATATAACACGGTTTTACCATCATCGTCATCTGCGCCAGTCGAGCGCTTCTTTAGTACAGGGGGACAAATTTTAACGCCAAGGCGTAACAGGCTCAGCGATGAAAACTTCGAAATGTTGCTAATGTTAAAAAAAATAAACAATAGAAATAATAAAATGGGATGTGATTTAGTGATTTTTTTAAAATACCGTATATAAAGCACCTACTCAGTGCTCACTATTTGGAGTGACGTACACGGTAAACTACTAACCCACAACTTGTTTTAATTAGTGACAATCTAAACTTCACATTTGTCTAAACAGTTCTACTTTACCTACACCCACACTTGTTTCATAAATATCTAAGTAGGTAAGTATATATTGATTGCCTTATGAAATTTTCTTAATTAACTGATAGTATCTGAATGTATGTGGTAGTATATAGATACTTTTTTAATGTATCTGTATCTGTATCCATATACTTTGAAAAAAATGTATCGGTGTCTGTATCTAGATACATCTGCCAGACAGTATCTGTATCTGTATCTAGATACCGAAAAAAATGTATCTGTTACATTACTGGTATATAAACTGTTTATTTAGTTGGTATTGGTGACACTCTGCTCTCTCGTACAAAGTGTAAGAATATAGGCACAATAAGAAGTCAAATCAGTAACTGTAAGAGGAATAGGTATAATGGTGGCGTTACCCTTATTTCAATCAAATAAAATATAACAATCTGGGACAAATGGGATATTAAATCGGTGCCACGCCTCCGTAGAGGGACTCCCCACTTAATTGACTAGTAGAAAGATCACAATGTATGTACCTACATCCAGGAGGCAACAAAATCGACCTTCCGCACTTCCACATTTTATCGACTTTGGGGACTATTAGGTACACAAGTACCCATACTCTTCCTATTTACGGTTAGTAACCAATTTCGTAAAATACACTACATTATAACTGGTTACGTAAAGTTCGTTACGTCACCTGTTAAAAACAAAACAAATTATTTCGTTTACATGATCTTACAATTTTAATATATGTCTTCATAATTATAAAAACTATGTATCTACCTACATAATATAACACTTTACTGGTATAAATATGATTTTGGGTAACTCGCATGATGTTGCAGGAACTTGCTTCGCTGGCCCCACAAATATTCCACTCCATTCGTTTCGCAAAATCGCATATTTTTCAATACTTTGGGGTAATGATGTAATAATTCCTGGTATTTGGACCATATGAGAATTTTTTTTTTCAGAAATCAAAAATACCTTTTTGCTTATAAGTAGCCGCGGTACCGATGTTAGGAACGAACATTGCTAACTAATTTAGACTGCACGATTTTTCTGCCTTGGATCGAACTTGTTTCAAATCGAAGTCGAGGCAGACTGCACGCATATTTTTTTATAGAAAAACACCGCCGATGATAAAGAGCACTGGACAAATTGTGGATTCACTATATTGCTCCTTGATAACTTTATCTGTGTAATTTACTAATTGTCCTACACTCACTGGGATTAGGTACTACGGTTTTCTAGGGTTTTCCATAGTACTTGAGCGAATGCTGTCCTAGTTCTATCGTGAAAAGTCGGCCCTAGCCGCAAATGGCAACGAATACAAAATAATAGTAATTGCCCTCTTCCCCGCACAAACATTCAGTTGCTTCTGGGGGTTCTCCTCGCATGGAGTAGGTATTGTGAGGATGAGAATTATATTATTATTTTAAATGTAGGTAATTGTAGATTATTAAAATAGTTTATAGTCCAAGGTATAAGGAATAAAATTTTATATTTTTAGGTCACTAAGAGTAAAGTCAGCTAAAAACAGTCGAGCAATTATTTAATAGTACCTACATATTTTATTGTTGCCTTGTAAGAACCTAATGAATTATGTATTGTATGCCTACACGGCAATAAAATAGTTGATATAATATCCAGATCCCTCAGAAAAGTCTACTTTCCTGAATGTGTGGGTTTTTGTAACAAAAAACTATACAATAATTTACTACTAGCATAAGACACACATGGACGCTGCTAAAGTAAGTGTGTAACTGAAATCTCATAATTCTTGAACTGAATTAGTTACCCTTTAAAATATCTAATAATACAAACATGCATCATAATAATTGATGCGGCAAACTTATCTACTCGTTTTTTTTTTTAATTTCTGGTTGGGTGCAGACCGTACGTGGGTAATTATCTATGATTCCTATTCATTAAATAAGTCCGTTCCATTCATAAAAATATAAACGATAAAAACGTCCAAATAATATGTTTATTGAAACATAATAATATGATTTCTTTATCGTGGAGGAGTCAATGTCAAAGTAATTTATATATTTCCAAAACAAAATTATAACTTGAATTAAATTTCAGAGCTAATCAACCGCCGTCCGTAAGCGATTATACTTGCTAACAGGTCTGTATCATTAATAAACAATTTAGATTTATTACCCTATTTTTGATCGTCGTGGTCGTAAACCTTATTAGACGATATACGCGATCTTTTTATAGCATCTATTTTTTCCTTCTTTCTGGCGAAAATAACGTTAGCGAAAGTTTTAAGAAAGATTTGAGGAAATTTCCGTTTAATTCTCTGCAGAAAAATAATGGTTCCATAGTGCAAGATGCCTCGAAACAAATTGGTTGTCTAAAAGCTTTTACGTTACGAAGTATAACAAAAGCAACCCAGAAAAAGCTTTTCATTCCATTGAAAAATCCGTGACCTGACCTAACTTTTTGACGCGCATTTTCAGGATTTACACAAACCGTTAAACACGCCTAGATAAATGTAACACTATTTCTTATAGAACACACAGGGTGTCCCAGAGTCAGTAGTCCACACGAAGTCAGTGGATAGACGTCAACAGGAAGACCTTGAACCCTATAAAGGGTTATCCGAAGTTTGACGGTTTAGGAGTTATTTAAAGTTTTACTCTAATAGACACCAAGGTCAACTGAACTGTTAACAATGCTCAGTATTTTCCTTGGGGCCATGTTGCCAATTTCGTTTGGACTTATATCAACATTTTCGAAGTACATAGGTACTTGAGTCTGCTTCGAATTAGGGGGAGACACCTCGCAGAGTACGTGCTCGCTAGTCTCCTCCCTCTCGTTCGTTGCTGAATATACATAGTCCATTATCTGTTTTGGTATATATTTGATTAAAACTACTAAAACTTAATTTCTTTATTTTTTATTTACAGTTATTGCAGATATGTAATTTGTATGTGCAATTGCGAAGATTCAAAGCAATATTGTAGAAAGTTGGGTTGTCCTATCACCATGGACCATGGACATAAAAACTACCTTGGCAGTTGGCGGAGGGTTAATCTACAGCAAAAACCTAAATGTGCAGTGACCGTAAAACTTGTTGATGTGTTGTGTTATTCCTGTGTTGTATTATCCCTAACCGGAATTGTACAAATACAGGATTACCCAATTGGACCCTTTTGGTAGGGTTTCTTCCATAGACAAAGGATTCATTTCTCTATGGTTTCTTCTATTTCTCGAGCTCGATTTTGAGCTGAATTGAATGTGGCAAACCGCATATTGATGTCTCGGTTAGTTTATGACGTTTTTTTTTATTTTATCGCCTTTCTTAAACGTGCCATAACTTTTTTGTTTGAAAATATTTTCGATGTAGATAAAAAAAATTATTTTTATTTTTAAGAAGAATTTATTGGTGTAGAAATATATTTTCTTTGGGTAGCGGTTTTGAAGAAAGAATTAAAAATTTTCTCAAATAGGGTTTTTTCTTCAGAAGCGCTTCCCACAGCAAATATCTTTCTACACCAATGGATTCAACTTAAAAAATAAAAAAGTTTTTACAGAAATCGAAAATTTAGCACGTTTGAGACACGCATTTCAGCTCAAAATCGACCTCCAGGCAGAGCTATATTTTGTCTATCTAGTCTATCTAGCCTATCTAGTCTATTTTGTCTATCTGGAAATAGGAGAAACCCCCAAACGCGTCAAATATGGGACACCCTGCACTATTATCCATTTGAACATTTGTTGAAATACGAGTAAATAATACAATAAATAAAGCTGTGTTGTTATTTTTTCGTAACCCCCCCCCCCCCCCCAATTTTACTTAATTTCATTTAACAGGTTTTTTCTCCATCGTGCATTCTTCGGCAGTAATGAACATTTAAAAAACTTTTACGGTATGCATTGCACATTTAAATTTTTGCTGTAGATTGACCCTCCGCCAAGGTAGCTAGAACACTAGAGTATGCTTGGACCAAATTTCAACTAAATCATTTCACTAGTTTTAACAAAATAGTTATCTTTGTGCGAAGAAGTACAAAGTTTGTCGAAAATCATAAAAGTTCAAAACTTCCGTCAAACTTCAGATATAGGGTTCAAGATTATCCTGGTGATGTCCCCTATCCACAAGCTCTGAGGCACCATTGAAATTGTATACACTGTATCTATTATCTATTGATGCGTACTAATAATAATTAATTCAACGAAAACTTGGATGGCCTGGCTCTATCGGAACCTGACTAGATCGGGAAACGAAAAACATTCCAAAACATAGGTAGGTACTACAAAATATATCTATTTTTCAAATTTCATAGTCTGAGTTCACATCAAATCATTCTACAAAGTAATTATTATTGCTCTGTCGGAAACAATATCCACGCTACAAAAGTTACAATGCTTCGTTATCGTTTTGGATAATCAATCAATATCAAATCAAATTTAAATATCCGTTTGTATAGCTGAATTATTATTATTAAGGGAAAGGGAGCCTTAATTATTTAAAGTTTAAATACCTACTAACAAATTATTAATGTAACATGTTACAAGAGTGGAAGCACATTTTTTGTAAAATATAAGGATCCATATTTTCCATATTTTTCCAAAACTAAATTACAAACACTGCTAGCATAATCTATTAATTTAAGAAAAGCTAGTGGACAAAAAATAAAAGAGACAAACTTTTTGATATACGTTACCCTTAGTATATTGAATATATCTACTATTTTCCTAGCCTATAACTTAAATATTATGTCATTGTTCATTGTTCAATTTGATGTTTGTATAATCTATATTGATATTACCTGTTGATGTTGATTGACAATATAATATATAAAAAAAACAGAACAAACTAATCAAATAGATAGGTATGCCAAATAATTTTTAATAAAATATGTATATAAATAATATTTATGAGTTTATAACAAAATTTTTTTGAATGTCATACGGCAACCAAAGGACCATATTTTAAAAATATTTCGAGATATACAGGGTGTTCCACGAAGGTGTGGTAACAAGCTGAGAAATTTTTTTTAAATGGAACACCCTATATATTTTCGGCTTATTCGATTCTAAACTCTGTTGGCTTCATAGTGCCGTTTTTTGTATTTTGCGGAGATATTCAAGGAAATGTATGAAAAGGTATTATATTTCAGACAATATAAAAACATGCCAAGCAGTCTTGCCGTTTCATATAAAAAAAATCTACTTGGTAAATTTGTAGTAAAAGGCGTATTCAATTGCAAAATATAAAAATATTTGGAAAATAATATACAGGGGGCCCTATAGAGAGTCGCGTGTTTGAAAATTTTCAACAGGCAATTACGTGGGATTTTCAAATGGCCTATTTTTTAGTGTGCCAGAGTATAGTACTTTTCGAATACTACAACTTTTTATATTACCCGAAAGTAGCCCGCTTTCCTACAATTTTACATTTTCGTTAAAAATACCCTTATTTTGCTTTTTTTTACTAGCGGGCTATAAAGAATGTTCACCGATTGTCATTCTTTTACTCTTTGGCCCTTTCTAAATTATTAACAATTTCTGTAACTTCATTTTGTTGGCTTCCTGGCTCGCCGCTAAACCTAATGCAAATTTTCAAAAGCCTAGGATGAAGTTGCGATTTTTGATATTTTTATCCAATAAAATATATTTTAATCCAAAGTTTACTTAACTGGTAAAATTAATTTATTTGTGTAATACTTACCGTCACATGTCAGTTTCTTGATAAATATTCTATTATCTTTCCAAATTTTTAAAAACTAAAATTGCAACCATAAAAAATGTTGACACGAGCGGTGCAAAGTTCCAATAATTGGACTTATTTTTCTTTTGATAATTTTGGGCTTAATAAGATAATCTAATCCAATTTTTATTATTCTTGCTAGATAATAAAAGTTGTTTGCTGAAATCTCCGCCGGGTGTGTAGCTGCGAATGAAATTAAAAATAGCCACGATACTGCAATAAAAATTATATGCAACGGAAGTGGAAGCTTGTATCAAAGTCTAGAGAAACTATTCTCTAGACTTTGCTTGTATTAGGAATGAAGGACGATATTTCGAACAACTGCTGTGAAAAAAAAACGTTAATACTCAAATAAAATTTAAGATAGGAAAACAACCTTACCTAGTGTGGAGGTCAAAAATATATTATTTAAAGATGTATACATCTTAGGATAAATAGGGCACAATATGGAGAACACTACAGTATTTTAAATTCAAGGAAAACAAACCATCCAGCCGCAAAAAATGTCGGCAGAAATAAAAAAAAAACTCTTTATTATTTTTTAAATATAAAAAAGTATTATCTACGTTGAGCAAAATATGATAAAAATCACGTCACTCCAAATATTGGGTATGCCATGAAATACATCACATGTATCACAAAATTAAAAATTAAAACAATAATTTAAATTAAAAAAATAAAAAATCTGAAAGGGAACCACTAAGATTTAATGTACACCTACTTATTGATTAGACCACTATAAATGAGACTCAGGATTTCCGTATCAGTTTTTTTTTTGTTCAAGGTATTATGGTGACTTTAAATGCAATCCATTTCATGTTTTCACTAAACAATCTTTTTTAATAACTACATTTTTTACAAATAAGTTTAATTAATATATTTTTAAGGTATATTAACATTGAATATCATTAATACCTATATGACAATCCATTTATTCATTTTTTCTTTTTTCCTTTCTTAGCGGGCTTATCCTTATCACCACCACCTTTTTTGTCTTTTGCTTTCACCACAACTTCAGGTTCAGGTATTTCGAAATTTAAATGAAAAGCAAAATTTGGCTGACTCAAGAATCTTATAAGTGGAATATTTCTTAAATAAATTTTGCAGAAAAATTGCATGATTTCATTGCTTTCTTTAAACGAAAATATTTTTTCGCAGTCGGGAGAAAATGGTATACTCGCGCACATCATCAGATCTTTAAAATAAATGTATGCTTTTTCTGCCGACACGTGATATTGGCCGGTAAAAAATAAATGCGTCAAATAAAACTGAGAGAGAACTGTGCCACTTTTCTCTAAGTCATATTGCTTTTCTATACAAAATTTTCTAACGTGGTACATCAAATCTACAAATGTTTTTACATGTATCTTTTCACCTGACGCATTATTGGCTATGGAAGCTATGCGTTTTTTTATATCTTGTTTTTTTTCTAAATTTAGAAACTTCTCTAGATCTTCCTTGTTCAGAAACTCCCATTTGTAAGCCTTAGGGCCTTTTACTACGATTTCTGGCGCGTGAAAAGCAGAATATCTTTCTTCCGTAAACATCAATGGAGAGTTATTATGCTTCTGAAGGAGATAATCCTCCACTCTCGTTTCAAATTTGTTTACCAGGCCCATGACGCTATCTTTTAGTATTTTATTAATTTGCACATCCGTCATTTTCTCTGTTCTTATCTCCGTAGACCCCATTTTTGCCATTATAATCAAAACTAAAATATTGAAGTTTAAAGAAATATTATGAATATAACGGAGGAGTCGCAAAAATTTTAAGAAGTTTAATGGGCCTATAGGTACCACATTTTTGGTTGATTAGCTCATGTGATAGCCTTGGGTAAACTGTATTCGTGTATTTTTTTAATTTTTTTAACTTTTCGTAAGATTTGGTAACATCTAGAAAAGGGCCAGCTTCAAATTTAAATAGACTGCCCCTTAGAGGGACACATTTTAAACATGACGTAACGCGACAGAAAATTTTAACCTCTGGTGGTGACATTTATTTGTCAGTGATCCTACGTTGCTGAAAATTCGAGGGGTAATATTGTGTGTACCTGGTGGGGCTGAATACTTTTAAATCACTAAGTTAAATAGATCAATCGCTATTATTAGGGATTTAATTAAATATATTGTAAATATAGTAGTAGTAGTAAATATAACCATTTAACAGAAAGTAAACCTATTAAATTATTTAGCTGGAAAGCATAAAGAATCCTCGATAGAGGTTCTTGCTGACGTCAGCTAGTACCTAATTTTCAAATTTTAATTATATTTGTTGGCCTAGTTAAGGAGAAAAAGTAACAACTGGGAGACTTTTTGAGACTTTGAAGACATATGAAAAAAGGGCAAAAAACGAGAAATTTTTTTAAGAAAAATAAGCGAGTCTCCATTTTAATTTAATAGCCAGTACCTTAAACATAAATTTCGTTCTAATACTATCTGTTTGGTATTAACCTAAAATCTTTACAAGATATTTCGCCCAAGAGCAAGTCTCCATTTGCCAAATAATAATGTCGCTAAGGAATAAGGAGTTGTCTGTATTACTCGTTAGTCTGTGATTTTAGATATAGATTTACTATAAATAATTATTATGTTTTGCAGTTCCACAAATTTCTTCCGTCAAAAAATATCTATATGTTAGTCCTTAAGACCATTTCTGAACAAAAATTAAGCTGAGCCAGTTTCCCTCTTTTTCAGTTACATTTTTCACGAAATCGTGGCCATTAGCGGCATTATATGGTTGAGGATCCATTTAATTTTTAATTGGATTTTTCGCCACCATTAAAATACAACTTTTTTAATTTGTGTGAAAAATTCATATAAATTCTCAACAGTAAATGAACGAAACTTTGAACGTTTAACTCAAAAAAGAACTTCAACAAATTTGTTTTTGAGCTTTCGTAGAATAAATCTTCCTCCTTTCTCAAAGATCATGTCACGTCAAAGTGGAGAAGATTTACTCTCTGGAAAAAGTTGTCTTCCGCTCAGTTTGGTGGCGAAAACCCAAATTTTTAATTGGATTTTTCGTCACCAAAGTGATTAAAATACAACTTTTTTAATTTGTGTGAAAAATTCATAAAAATTCTTAACAGTAAATGAACGAAACTTTGAATGTTTAACTCAAAAAAGAACATCAACAAATTTGTTTTTGAGCTTTCGTAGAATAAATCTTCCTCCTTTCTCAAAGATCATGTCACGTCAAAGTGGAGAAGATTTATTCTCTGGAAAAAGTTGTCTTCCGCTCAGTTTGGTGGCGAAAACCCCAATTAAAACTTACATGGATCTGTTATTATATGGAGGACATATATTCAGTTTTCTGTCAGTAGAGATACCGCAGTTTTTAGATAAAACAGGATTGCTCCGTAAATTCTGGAAGTGCAATTGCACCACCATTTCATAATGGCCCATTTTTAGTTCATTGCCTTCGCTAATATTTCTTGTGGACCGCATCGCCCCGTGACGATTATGTTTGCCGGAATTGCTGAAAGGGCGAAAAGCTATAACAGTTTCAGATAAATTGTTATTAATGCTTTTCTGCATTGGAAACTGTATTGCATATTTCAACAGAAAATTTCCTCCAACTGTTTGTACTTTTATTGATTTTATTTTTCAGGATGATACGTAATAAGCTGTTCTTGTAGTTTCAAATTTGTTGCTGTGGGCAAAGATATTACCTATCCAACCGTACAGATATGCGAGCGGTTTTAGAATTGACACCACACTTGCGCTGTGGGTACGACAGAGTCGAAGTGAGGCGTCGCTCGCCAGTGACTTACTAGAACCAAAAGGTTCATCCGCTCCAACTTATTTCCAAAATCAGCATCTGCGTATATCTAGGTCTTATGCGTTTTTTCTCTCTGTCAATTGTTTATTAAGAGCCTTCGTAATCCTTACCAGAAATATCTAAAAGAATATGTGTACGTTTTTAAATTATGTACAGAACAGGTGTAAGGGATTCCTGTGGATACACATAATTATTCAGGCTATTGCCAGGCCAGATGCATAAAACTTCCTGAATAGGTGCGTAAACGTGCTTGAATAGGTTCGGGGACTAAATACCTACCTTTAACGAAAATAAAATTTTTAGTTGGATGTCTTATATTCTGGAAATCGCTCGTTTTTGGCCTTAGGCTAGAATGTTGTGGAAATGGATAAGGTAAATTAGGTGACATACAGCATACAGTAAAGCGACGCAAGAAAAGTGAACTGAAAATTGTTGTGTTTCGTTTACGAAAATCGATCCTTGAACGTTACAATATTTAATTGACCATTTAATTTTTTCCATATGCCATTTTTAAAATTTTTCTAGTTACTGTGCGATCCGCTTTTCCACGTAGACCATATTTTAATCGGGAAAATGGGAAAATTTAATAAGAGATAAAACTCGTAAAAATAAAAAAGTTCATATTAATAGCTTCGTTTTCGAGTACACGGAGTTAAAATTAATAACAAAAAAACATTATGTTGTTCCTCCGTTCCTCGTGGTAGAAAATGTGTTGATGTTAGAGGTTATCAATTCTGACAGTCATTGTAATTTATTTTAATAAAAAGTATGTGTTTCCTTTTTATTTATTATTTGTTTTTAATACTTTATTAACTTCTGAGAAAGTAGCGTTGCGGTCAGGGCCGTATCTGAGGGGGGTTTTGGGGGTTCAAATCCCCCCCCCCCCGAAATTCCACGTATATGCTTTTGCACCACCACTAAAACGAGCTCCCCGAGCATCGGTGAGTGTATAATTTATTAAACTGGTTTTCCAGTAAAGCATGGAAACCCGCCCGAAAACTGCCAACAAAACATAATTTTTGGATCAGTGCAGTACCGAGTTTTGTCATCAGAATATGCTTTCAAATAAAATAAAACATAACTGGCAACATTGGACAACTGTAAACGGTGAACGGTGGTGCATGGCTGGAGAATAGGGGATTCCCAGAGTCTTTTATGAATAGATTAGTACTAATTTGTATTTGAAGATTTATTTATTATTTTTATGAAAGGTTCAGTTAGGCAAGTGGCGCGAAGAAATCTTTTACCATACCTACTGGCAATTCTAAAGGTGTCGTCAGGCCAGGCAAAGAATGTATAAGAATAGGTATATCCGTAATTAGGAAAAATCAAATAAGTAGAAAAGGGATAGGTATAAATGCGAGAAGGAATATTCAGCTATTAGTATAATTAATATTACTTAAAATAACTTAAATCTGTTTCAGTTTTTTTTATTAAAAACCGTTTAAAAATAGTAGTTTTTTTTAAACCTTAAAGCTATTTCAACTTCAACAGCCACTGGTCTAACCCCTTCAGGGCCGGCTCGAGGCGGGTGCGAACGGTGCGGCGTACGCGGCCTGCGTTTTGATTGGCCCCGCGCCTCCGAGTCCCGTGTACAGGGTTATCCAGTCAGCAGCGTATTTAAAAGGGCGGGGCCGAAACTATTTCAGAATTATTCTCTGCAGCTTGAAAATTTGAAGATATTGGGATTTGCTAAGAGTAATTTTAAGTAATTTTCTTTAGCATTTCTAAAAAAACTTCGCCTGCGGAGCATTTTACAGGATTATTTTATATGTACTTGTTTGAAAGAAATTCACAAAAATTGTCCCTCCTCACCCGAAATTAATTTCTATATAAGTACGTCAGTGAAGTGATCTAAATTCATCGACCCGGCCTACTTTTTTAAAAAGTGACATGCAAAAAATTTAAAATTCTAGTGGCGTATCAATTTTCAAAAATGTATTCTTAATGGATTAAATAATTCCTTGCCGGGGCCCCGCACTTTCATCCGGCACCTATATAGCCCCACAAAAGCTTGAGCCGATCCTGAACCCCCCCCCCCCCCAAATTTTCGCTCGATACGGCCCTGGTTGCGGTCAACTTTTTTCTTAAAATATCTACTAGTGGATGCCCCAGCACCGCTCATGGGACAGATACATTAATTCTAATTGCATCAAATTAGGCTCATTATATATTACTAAAAGCATACCACCAGTGACTATAGATCTTTCTATAGTCACTGATACCACGTTATGAAGTTATGCTTTTCCCAGTTTGGCCCATATCAGGGTTTTGTAGATACCTACCGACACGAAAAATATGTGCTTGTCGAAACTTTGTCTCTCATTGTGTTAACAATCAACGCATTAATTGTTCATGTCTAGTTTGTCGTTGTACACGGTGGCCACGCGAGAACGGGTCCATAACTTTTTTATTTTTTGTGCTAGAACTAGAAAAAATACATTTAAAGTTATGTAAGAACACCCTAGGCAGAAATAATGCTACTTATTTTTTTCCTAGGCAACCCAGATTTTCTTTACAATGTAAGGTACCTATTTCACGGCTTCTTAGGGTGCACATGGCTAGAGCAAACATATATGACATAGTCATTTTATTTATTATATCTAGGATGTTGTAACTTCAAAACATTGCCAAAAGAACTGTCTTTAGTCTTCGTAGGTATGATGACTTATCGGGGGTGGCATCATGTATCTATGTATGGTATGTACATACCGAAAGTGATGTTATTATCGATAACATTCTACATAGTCGCGGCTCTTCATTTTTATTATATATATTTATTAACGATTAAGGTAATAATGCTCTTCACTCGCAACTAATACGCTGAATTATTCTGGTGTCATCACAAGAGCATAAAACAACTCTGAAAGTAAAACACATGTCGCAAGCTTCGTATCGTAAATTGTGCCATACAGCTATGACTTAGAGGCTTGCCATTTGCGAGAGATACTCAAGCTTATACCAAAGATAGAGTTGCTGCGCAATCGTGAAGTGAGTCAGAGTTATGGCCCTAATAAATTGTATGCGATGCATTATGCCGCCATTAAATAAACAATGGCTGAAACAATGAGGGGTAATACCTGTGTAATGGCCGTTGGAGGCTATGCTAATCCATTAACGAGTGAGATTTCATGTGGAAGGTGTAATAATTAAATTATACCAAATGCCTATATCGCGCCGGTGACCTTTTACCAAGCCAGTATGGTCTATAAAAATGTTAAAAACACCAGAACCGTATTACAAGGAATAAATAAATATCCATAAACTTGAATGAAACTTCAATTTATCGTTCTCTGAGGATGGCCATATCCCCAGACAAAATATATCTAAAGAAATTTTTCTTAAAGAACCTGTTTACTGTAAATTTGAGGGGATTGCCACTTGTACACTTAAGTTAGTTATACTATTCACTAGATATACAGGGTGTCCAACTTTAAAACTATACAAATCCGTAAAATCTTTATTTTTGGAGATAATCGCATAAACTTTTTTTGTTTGAAAGGCCTTCAAAAACGCTTCTTCTGACCTTCCTGTCATTTTCAAAATGCAAATCCAGGGCCGGCTGCGATTTTTTTATACACCCGATTTTCACGAAAACCATTTAGCAAATTTTTTATTTAAAATTTGACCCGACAACGTTAATCAGAACACCCCAAAATCCCCATATACCAAATTTGAACAATAAATATACAGGGAGTTCCATTCTGTAGGGTGAAGTTGAGCAAAATAGGAATTTTAAAGATAACTGGCGAATCAAGTGTGCCATAGAATCCCTTCATAACCGTTAAATGGTCAACAGGACCACTCAATATGTTAGTGTGAAAAGATTTACTACGAAAATATACAGGGTATTTTTCTCCGAGCCATCTCAAAATTCTGAATTTTTATTTAACTTTATACTGGTCAGGAGTGCTTTGGAATCATTGAAAAAATATTAATAAACACAAAAGTAATTTATTTCTTTATAAAATGCCAACCAGCAAATAAAAACAATTTAAATTATTGGACCCTTCTCAACAAAATCACTGTCTAAGATGATACATTTTCTGTGCCTTTCCTGTTGTGGCACACCAGCCACCTTAACTGATATGGACTTACTGACTGGCAGGCTTCCGTATTTTTTAGATTTAGTTCGTTTATAGTGTGTGGGGCGGTTCTGATACACTCGATTTTTGACCAGTATAAAGTTCCAAAAATCCTGTAATTTGAGTTGGCACAGATAAGAACACTCTGTATATTTTCTATTGGACCTTTGCACGCCAACACCTTGAGTGGTCCTATTGACCATTCAACTGTTTTGAAGGGATTCCATGACACACTTGACTTGGCAGATATTTTGCTCTCAACTTCGACACCCTGCAGAATATAACTCCCTGTATATTTTTTATTCAAATTTGGTATATAAGGGTTTTTGGGTGATTAACGCTGTGGGGTCAGATTTTAAATAAAAAAATCGCTAAATGGTTTTTGTGAAAATCGGGGGTATAAAAAAATCGCAGCCGGCCCTGTACTTGCATTTTGAAAATGGCGGGAAGGTCAAAAGAAGCGGTTTTTGAAGGCCTTTTACACAAAAAAAAGTTTAGCCGATTATCTCCAAAAATGAAGATTTTACGGATTTGTACAGTTTTAAATAAAATAAGTTGCATTTTTATTTTAATAGTAAATAAATGTATAGGACCCTGGTGTAAAAACTGAATATTTTTTTATAAAAATCGGCACGTAGCCATTTTCAAGGATGGTAAATAAGACGGCTGTCAGTTTTTTGATAAAAAAAAAACCGCTAATAATATTTTTGCGACTTTAGGGGTTAGGTGTATAACCGTCATTGTAGTAGGCCCTGTTTGAGAGACCTGTGGGATGTGAAATACTCCTAGAGAGCATCTCTCCACCTCCCAACATGACGGAAAAAAACACTCGAATATCTCACAAAAAAATGGTACGATTGTGTTCCGACTTAAAATGGAACACACTGTAGGTACGCTCACATATCCCATTCCCACTTTCGAGAATGATGAGATTCCAGAGTAATGCTGCAAAATTTCTGCTAGAAGAATACTGCAGAGGAAAAGACCATTTGTATTTTAATTGGCCTAACGTGCAGTTAATAGCCCATATATTCATATTCGTGATACGGGCCTGAGACTTCGTGACAACACTTTTTCGGTTTCGCAAATAAACCTAAAACTGAAGCGTTAATTTGCGAAATAATTGCCATTGCCCTACTCGTAAAAAACTTTTATTATATCGATCACATGCCATGCAAAAGGCAGCGATTATACGATCCATAAAAATTTTAGAGTCCTTATAACGACCGTAAATAATTTTAAGACAAGATGAATTCATAAACGTTTTATGGGTATATATATATTGACTACAAAGTAGTCAATTTTTCATGCACCTTCTTGAGCAATCCGAGTGTGCCATTTGCAGAAATAAGTCTTGAGGCGCTATTCACTTAGCTCTATCCAATAAAAGATATTTGCAATTAAATTGCCTCATAAGTCGTAATCCAATTTATACATATTCGATATTTGGTGGCCCTAGGCCTGTCAGCAATTTTATTGAAGAAAGCTATGTTGTCCAGACTTATTGTTTTAAAAACATAAAATTTCTATCAATGATTTTTTTAAAGTGAAGAAGCTTATTTCTTGCACCAGCTCGGATTTTTGGGGGCGATAATTTAACAGAGAAAGCATTTTTTTAAATGCGTATATTTGTTGTGAAGTAAAGTCTATATGACCAAATGCTTCAAAATTTTTCTTGTACCATATCTACATTACTTAGAATGGATAACGGTTTAATTCTCAACAAAATCAGCCTCTTGAAGTTTATTGCTGTCTATTAGAGTTTCTTAGTAAATTTGACGTTTCAGTTCATACTAGGTCGGAGCAGGATTAAAAAAACTAATTAAATAACGTTAACGTAACGTAAAAAATTAGTTAAATTCGTAATTCAAATAAAATTCCTGGGTATTCTACCAATTTGTATTTAAAAAACGAAGAGCCAAAAGCTATCCTTTTTTTATAAAAATGTTTACAGCGTACGTTTCGGCTTTTAAGCCATCTTCAGGTACATGTTAAAAAGTTGTCAGTATTTTTTAATCATAACGCCCATATTAACGTTATGTTATAAATACGGTTCTTTAAGTAAACCTCTACGTCGCATTCAAAATGATTAACAAGTTTCTTTAAAAAGTCAAAATAAATTCAAACATATTTGTTGTGGAGGATATAATTATTTTAAACAAAGAGATGTTTCAGAGGTGGCTACATGTTAGCAAATGGTTCGAAATGTGTTCAGGTATGCTCTGCGTTAAAATATTTTATACAAATAAAAAAGGTGGAACTGATACGTAGTGGGTTTTTTTATCAACATTTTGGAAATATACCGTGACAAAAATAATTTTAAATTTTTCAAAAAAATAGTTTTTAATAGTTTTTAACAAATTCCGTTGGTGAGGTCCAAAAAACAAAATAAAAAGGAAACATGAAACAAAGTTTAAGAAATTAGATTGTTATAAATATGTGAGAGGCCTTCTGTGTCAGTTCTAAAGTTTACGCAATTTTGTTGTTTTTTTATGTGGATCATTTCAAAAACATTTCTCTTCAATTGGTCATTTTCTTTACATAGAACAACAGGGTTATTAAAATCAAAATTGTGGAAATTATCTAATGCATGTTTACAAAGGGCAGTTGAGTTTAAATTTTTATTTTTACATTATATTGGTGTCTATAAATTCTTTTGTGAAGATATTGTTTTGTTTGACCGATATAAGAAGCTTGACAATCTGAGCAGTTTACCTTATAAATAAGATTTGTTAGGAAGTTAGTATTAATATTTGGTTTTAAATTTGAGAAAAACATTTTTGAATTATTTTGGGTTTTATGTGCAACACAAACATTAAACTCTTTGAAGATTTTTGCGATTGGTTCAGACACACCTTTTACATATGGCATAGAGAAATATTTTTTGTTGTTTTATGGATTCGTTTTTTAATTATAGGGTTTACGAAAGATCTAGGATAATTATTTTTTGCTAGTATGTGTTTGACTTTATTTAAATTTTTAGGTCTATGTTGTGCATGTGATAAGATAATGGCACGGTCTGTGAGACAGTTTATAACACTTTTTTTATAAGATATAGGTACGTCAGATTCGAAATTCAAGTATCTTTCGGACCAAATATTTTTATTATACCAATTTGTAATAATGTTACCATTATTATTATATTTGATAGTGATATCTTATGTTATCTAGTGATATCAATTGTGAATTGTGAATTGTAAGCGAGGATGAAAACTATTAAAAGTATTGTGGATTTTTTTAATTTCATTTCTGTCAATACAGAGGATGCAATCGTCAACGTATCTTTTATAAAAAAATGGTTTTTTATTTAATTTACTTAAAACTTGTGTTTCTAGTTCTTCCATTACTAGGTTTGCAACAGTTGAAGAAAGGGGTGATCCCATTGCAGTACCAAAAATTTGGGAGTAAAAATCGTTATTGAATTGAAAAAAAGTTGAATAGTTGAAAGACCATACATAGCCAAGCCAGGGAAATTATCGCAAACGTAATAAGGGTTTGCGATGAGGAGGCAACTAATAACGCTTTCAAATTACTTATTTTTTATTTTATCAGACCCCTCAACTGACTACCAAAATTTTCACCGCCGTTATTACCCACGCCTGTGGCAGCAATTTTATGGCCTATTCCCGCGTTTTTTATTTTACTTCCCCTCTGCGTCTCTAGCGTTCTCTCCTATGTTTTACTATATATCCGCAGAATCATTGAAGAACACACGGTATCGTAAAGTTGATCTTGATTCAATTAAACTTTGCTCTGGGGTATGAGTTGCAAGCAGAAGGACCAATTAATGTGCTATTGCTTAGAAGTGTATTTTTACCTTCACTGTCCCCGCAAATAGAATCATAGGCGCCACATAATCGTCTGTCGCACTTTAATTTATACTCATACGTAGGCATTTCGCGAGACATATAATTATCCAGTTCGAACAAGATGCAAGGTTCTTTTGAAGCGCCGCTAGGAGCGCGGCGCGAATTCTCAATAAACCTGGTCTGATTGAATAACCGGCGTAAAAAATGCAGGCGTACATGAATAAATGAAACGGAAAAAATAAATAAATATAGAACAAACCGCGCACAGGTGAGATGTGCAATTAGTGAGACCACCGGCAGCGGTTTGTCACCTTGGACTTTGACAGGAAGTAATATTCCGACAATGTTTACTTTCATTGGACGTTGTTTATAAATAACCGTAAAAGTATTCACCGAGATTTATAGCAAGAATTGAATATACTATACTGGTGTAAATCGTAAATCGCGACAAGTAATTTGAATTAAAGACTCAAAGTGGTTATAGATCACATAAAGTATGACACTTAAGTTATTTCTATACAGGGTGTCCCAGGTTTTTTATCAGGACTTTGACATTTTGTAGAGAATTCAACGTCTGCCAATATGAACCAATGAAATGATATGATTTTTCAAATATTAACCAATCAGGTGATGATTTCAGCGATAATACCACTAGTGGTATTTTCACTGAAATCCTACTCTTTTATAGTTGCGTCCTACTTACGCTAAACCAATATTGTGGCAGCTAAAACTGATAACCCGATAACTTCTTCACATTACCAAATTTAATATAGGACCAGAATATATGTTTTCAGTTAACACATTGATCTTTAAATATCTATTAGCACAAAAAACATATTCAGAACCGAAATTTCAATCTAAATGACAGCTAGCTGTCAAACCAACTATTTGCAGTTGTTAAATTCTCTTTTTAAATACAACTCGTGGTATGCCTAATAATAGATAATACCTTTCCTTAATTTATCACTCATTATAATCCCAATGCTAAGAAAATACCACTCCTGCTGCGCAGTCGTGGTATTTTCAACTTTGGGATTATAATTCGTAAAATTAAAGAAAGGTATTATCGATAATAGGCACACCACTTCTTATATTACCCCTGAAAAACCCATTGTATAGTCCTCCGTACGGCAGAATGCGTGCGACGTATGAGGGTAGAACTCGTAAATAGTATAGAATTAGTCACAGTTCAGGGGCGTAGCTCAATTTTGTGTAACTCACTGACTTAACTTTCATATAATTGTTATTTAATTTATAGTTAATATTATTCTTAACTGTGATGCCTTAGACTATGGAGGAAAGCAAACCCTCATAACATTGGAAATTATTTCTCGTGCTTGAGAATGCAACGTTATTCCCTGTTTACTCATTTTGCGCACGTTAACTCCCGAACATACGAAACGCCACTGAGCTCCCTGCCAAGCTTGCCGACGGCCGAAAAAATGAGCGCTGTGTGGTAGCCCAAATACGCAGTTAACTTTACGTACCATAGAAACAGACACAAAACGCGTTGGCTAACTGGTTTTGTCGGCCGGTTCGCTGGCTGAAGTGCTTTGTTGCCGTATTTCAAAGGCGAGGGTAGACGCGACGATGTTGAAAAAAATATAATAGGTGTTTTATTACACCGCGTTATATAAATATATATAAATTGGTTAAAGATACCATTTTCTACGTATCTCACACAGGGCGCAACGTGGGCCATTTTTTGATCATGCTTTTATGTAACTTTTTGAGGTTATCATTATAAACTACCTTTTTGATCTTGCAGGTCCGTCATTTTAGTGCATCTTTTCATTTTCAACAAATGCGTACTCTTGTTTTATAACGATAAAATCAAGTGTTTGGGTTGAAATTGCCGAAACGTGTTCCAAATTCGAAACATAAAATATTCACCTACCGCTTTCAAAAAATATTACCAGATCGACGAAACGGTTTGGCATTGCCAGTATAAATTTGATGTGAAATTAAATTTGCCAAACCAGGTTTGTTCTTAGGAGATATGCTTTCAAAAGGATCAACGACATTTGTCAAATCAGAAAAAGAAGTTGTAGTATTTACAGCACAAATATTCTGACGTTTTTGTTTAAGCAAAGAATAAGAAGACTTAGATACCATGTCATAGACGTACAACCCAACAGCCGCCATCAAAATGCGTAAACGGATGGATGATGCGTAGTGCAATTGGGCAACTCCGCAATTCTGATTGGCTGAATAGCTTGAGCACTCTCAAATAAACAAGCAATCAGTGTTTTTCAAAACAAATGGAATAATGTTGGGAAACACTTTTGGTATTACCTATTTACTTTATCTATGGACTTTTGGTCGGAGGGTATACCAAATTTTGCATACAAGAGAACAATTGGGATTGCTTGTGGAGAGGGGGAAATGAAAATATATGTTATTTTTAGACTTTAGACAACAACAGTACATAATTGTTACCAGAGAGCATTTTGGCATTATTACGAGGATGATTGAGAGTGGGTGCTTTTAGGAATGAATTTAAAAATAGCGAGTGCTAGTACGAGTGCTTTTGGGCTGAAGGGCTTCAATTTTTGCATTATTTTACAGAAACTAAGTAGGTAAATGAGAATGGTTACGAGGAGATGAAAGTCTAAAAAAAGTGGAAAAATATCAGTAGGTATACTGTAGGATTTGTCTGCAATATTGGAATTAGAATGCATTCAAAAGAGTGATGTGGAAGTAGTTATTCCAATGGCAGCGGTTTTTTATCGCCAACGGCACTTTCTCTGGTGGGTATTATACCTACCGACTTTTTTTGCTTTCGTTCGCAAACTCGCTGACGACTTTACCTTATACAGCCCGCTTAAAATGAGCGACGCGTGTCTCTTGAAGTCGCCTTACATCGTTCCCGTATCGTAAAGGCCAATTTAAAATTAAAACCAATTCGAATGTTCGCTTTCCGAGGAGAATCCTTTGAGGTGCGATGCAAATAGGTGCGGCTTGCTTTTTGTGCCGGCCCTGCGACTAGTGTCGCTGTGATGGAAACAGAAACTGCGGCGGTTTTTGCGGTGACGGTACTTTAAAGGCAATACGGTAAAACACTCGTGGCAGTCGATGCTTTAAACTAGGAGGCTGTTAATTAACCGTCGTCTAATTTGTCGTCATCGGAACATCTTGGAAGAGGCTGAAAAACCTCTACGCGACGAACTCGCAAAGAATAGGTAGACGGGTAGGTACTTTTCTTTATGTCGAAATCAATATTCTTATGCCGCACAAATTTCAAATATAGTAGCACGGGAACGAAGGTTGGGTACCTTTCCTGTATACTTTTTGTACATTTGACGGATTTATCACGTGTACACCTAAATTATACCTACTATTCAGGAGATATACAGTAAATTTGAATAAAAATATAGATTGTAAATACGTTGACATTTCTCTGACAGTTTCCGAGATTTTAATACTTTATTGGTGTATTCTCTACATTGCTATACTATGTAATAATTTAAACCCAATCGCAAGCAACCCACGCCATTTATAAAATTGGAGACCAATACCTAAAGAGACCGAGGCCAACGATAAAGATATAAAGACAGGCCATAGCGCTAACGCATAATCGCGTAGTCACGTGACCAACTTAGTCCTATATAATAAAAGGCATTTTTGGAGATAATTAGAAAAAACAAATTTCGTAACAATTTAGCGAGTTTTCTTTCATCTATTACATTATTGGTTTTGTTCATCCAGGCTTTCTCTAATTGTTTTTTCAAAATTTTCAACCTGCCTCAGCTGTTTTGGGCTGAGAGTTAAACGGAACTGCACCCAAATATTTTGGCACATTCTCAAAAATTGTTGGGACAGCACCTTCCTTTACCTTCGGTGATATTCTCTATAGGTATTTTCCTCCCACAACACATTTGTCCACTTTAATTGTTTCACTTTCTTGAAAATGTGTTAGCCACACATACTTAAGGGTTTTTTTAGATTAAATCTCAGTTGGAATTTGACGAATCCATTTTTGGCGCAAATTTTCATCCCGAGGCAAACCAAATGTTGTTATGGTGACATTTTCTTCCTGTTTTTTTGTAATATGTATAAATATAATACAAACAGACCCAATATTTTTTATTTAGGTTATTTTTTACGAAATAAAAATGAAAACTCACCTTAGTATACTTAAATATTGACGAGGTGCCAGTTGATCGGCAGCGTGAAAGGCCGAATAGGAACCGTTTCAGGGCGTGGGTCGACAACGAAAATCCTCGAGTACGTTACAACACTGATTTATTTCGCACAAGATGAATGGTGAATACAAAATACACAAACCCGAACGTGGTCAACGGGAACGGCTTCCAGCCACCCGGACCGTGTGAACCCGCGGATCTCCCGTAAGCAGTTCACCCGTCTGTGTCTCAGGCTTCACTGTCCATTCCGGGGGGAGAATTCCTCTTACAGCGCTCACGCGTCGGCGCGAGCGGCACCAATACTCCTGGACGACACGGCTCCCACCCAGAGGCCATAATAGCACCTGGGCGGTTCCCCTCCACCAGGACATAGGCGCACTAGACACAAACTTGTTTCTAAAATATTAACTAAGACATTTATTAACAGTTTATACACTTAAAACTTCTCAAAACACAAGCTGCCGCTTTCAGTTATGTGACAAATGGCATGTAACGTCGGACTAAGATGGTCACGTGATTTCTGTGCGCCATGACCTCTCTTTATCGTAGGCCTCGTAAGAAGACCCTTAGACGTCACTTAATCTGCATCGGGTCTGTCATATTCTAACAACCAGCAGCTGTTGTGTTTCTGTCTGGCGTTTTTGTAATTTTTACGGGATTTTTCGTATTTGTGGGTTTCCGTGCACGACTAATACAATATATGGTTTCGTGTGCGCAAAGTGAATACAATCATAAATGATGTGGATAAAAAAAGCAGAAATCACATATCATAGGTTTGTACAAAAACCGCAGGGCCGCATCATACCATATTGCATTCTGGACATAATCGAAACACAGTGGAAAATACTCATTTTATGTTTACTTAGCTATGTGAAGTTTTGGACTTGATGGCATTTCGCCATAGTGTTGCATCCCCCCGATTCCGTTTTATGCTTGCCGAAATTACGCTTACCACGTCTCCTTAGATATAACCTCATCCTCATTGATTGAATGATTACAGTTTAATGCATTTGTTATTATTGGTCTACTTAATTATATTTTGTCTGGAAACATTCCACTCCACCCGAGTTGTATTGTATGTAAGTAGGTACTGTATATTTTTTCTACGTAAAAAAAATTACATATCACACTATAACCTCTTAAACTCTTGGAATAGGGCGGTCCATGATTAGCTGATAATGGCCGCTTCAGGACAAATGTTTACAATTTGTTTGAATGCTATATTATGTTTAAAATTCATTATAGATTACTGTTTAAAATGCCATGTTTTTGTTATTTTGTTACTTGTGGGAGTATAGAGGAAGTAGAGATAACGTTACTTTTACCTGAATTTGAAGTGTTTTGAGTTTTAAACATAAAAAACGCGAATTTCATAACAAACTGCTTTACCAGCCAATCTTTATTTGACCTCCAAACCAATGGAACTCATATAACGTACAGTTCGAGTTCGGGCAATCGGGCAATTTAACTAGACACTTCGCAGGAATGCTGGGAATCACGATCAGGATACACCCAGTATATCGTATTTGGAATGCATCTTCGTGGGGAATTAGCTGCCTTCTATCTCTCCCTACTTCGATCGCTATTGACGACAAGGTTGTCAATTATACGACACCTCTCATTTAAATTCATACCATACACACATATGATACATTTGGCAATGGTGCCCGGCTCGTAGTTTGTCGTCGTCTTTCTTCAAAGAAAATAGCGCAGTGTGAAGTGGATAAAGTCTTCTGGTGGGGGTTACGGCAAAGTCTAGAGAATACTATAAGTCAGCTCACTTCTTTGTTCTCTCGGAGAAAACAACAATTTTTTTGCGACTGGTCGTAAATCAACCTCGAACCGCTCTCAGCTACATATAGACCGGGAGATAGTGACAGATTTTTGGACGTGATTTTACTCAGTATGCTTTGCAAAGGGCATTATGTGGCACATATTCTCACAATAATAAGGTTTGAACCAGAGAGTCATCCTGGGTTCTTCATATGAAAAACTGAGTTTTCAATTATTCGAAAAATATGCGTTTTGATATGATTTTAGTCAGGCTGTCATGTGTTTTATAATGAAGTTCAAAATAGAAAATTCCTCGGAAAACCACCGTTTGGGTGGGTCCAAAGGGATATTATTGCCACGTGAATTTGTATTTTAATAATTAATTTTTCCAGTTTCTGAATCGGCTGCCAATGAGAAGTATATGCAAGTTCCTATTATGAAAATGCTGAAAAAAGGATGGCATACCTTTCGCGCATGTCCAAGTACTGTTTAAATTGAATGTTATTTAATCATTTAAACGAGTTATTCGATGTAAAGTGTACTTGGATATGCGCAAACGGTATGCCATCTTTTCTTCAGCAGTTTCATGACAAGAACTTGCATACTTCTCATTGGCAGCCTGTTCCGAAACGTGGAAAAATTAATTATTAAAATACAAGATCACGTGGCAATAATAGCCCTTTGGACCCACCCTAACGGTATGCCTATATTTTTCCGAGGAATTTTCTATTTGAACTTCATTATAAAACACATGGCAGCCTGTATAAAATCATATCAAAACGCATATTTTTCGAATAATTGAAAACTCAGTTTTTCACATGAAGAACCCAGGATGACTCACTGATTCATACCTTATTATTGTGAGAATATGTGCCACATAATGCCCTTTGCAAGGCATACTGAGTAAAATCACGTCCAAAAATCTGTCACTATCTCCCGGTCTATAAGCTTATTTTCTTATGAAATCAGATATCGATCGCCGTACTCCGATGAGGGCGGGCCGAGGGAGCGGGAGACGGCAGGGGGGAAACGTTTGTTTACACAAGGCCGAGTGCGCCGACTTATAGTATTCTCTATACTAAAATCGAGCAATCCGTACGCCTGGCGTAAATAAAACCACGTGTTCAATGACGATCCGCGATTGGTCGGTAGGCTATAAAATTTCACCCGACTCGGCAACAGGGACGTGCTCGATCGCAGAAGTGTAGATATTCGGTTTTATCTTGTTGTTTTCAGCTATTTAGACACTGCCACAAATAATTTTATCGATGTTTTGAACTATTTTAATTAAGCCAATAATTCTGGTCTGAAATATTTTGATGTACACAATTGTAAGATTAAAATTAAATAAAGGTCGTACCTCCGTGCGGCTATGGCAGATATTTCAACCCACGTGCTCTTGTTTACTCCAGGCGTAAGAGTTGCTCGATTTTACTATAGACTTTGGTTACGGCTAGGAAAGTAAACAGTCGGATTACGCGGAAAATGAAAAAGTGTGCGGGACATTTTGAAAGGTAACTTTTTAAGTCTTTCATTGACTGAAAAAGTTGCAATAAAAACTCTTAGGAGACCAACTCCAAATTTGCAATTATTTCAACCGCGCGGATAAAGCTGCAAGTGGCAACTTTACGCAACACTTTTATAGAAATATGTATGACAAGAACAAGTGAATATGTTAATGCAACAAATTAAAAATTAAATGCACTGTTTTGTGCCATTAATTTCTTAAAAAACGGAAATATTGTTTTATGCACTTTTTGTATTAATTATGCAAACATAAGAAATTTCTACTAAAATAAAAAATCCCATGCCGAAAGTTGGAACTCAACTATTTTTTTTTAAATTAACCATAGATTGTGTTCTTTTCAAAAAGTATCCCCCATGTGCATTAACTCACGAGCCGCCACTGCTCTAGACGCCATTTTGGACTGCCCTATAAATAATTTTAAGGGTTGCTTGATTTGCAGACACGTCAACACGCGACGGAGGTAGCTTAAACTGTCATTGATTCATTTCATATCCTACCTTATATTCAATTTTTTGAGTCAAATTTTAAAGGAGATATTTATATTTTTCGATTTCTGTAAAGAGCAGTCGGCTATCGTCTCTTTTCTAGTGAATAAATAAAAATTGCCTATTACTGCGACGAATCCATAAATCAAGCGCTTAGAGGCTTTGATAAATTGCTTTTTAATTCGTTCTACCTTACTGGGATGAAAAGCGATGGAAAATGGTAATTTAACGAGATAAGACGGTCGCTATAAAATATGTAAATAATCAAGAAAACAGTACTGTCGGCTACATGAAACAACTGATGGTTTATTGTCCGCATTGCTGGTTACAGTCCTCGTTGCCGATTCAATAGACCACAATTATTAAGACATAAAAATCTTATTTGATCGCTTCTAAGGTTTTGCTGAAAACCATTAATTTTTTTATTCAAATGGAATCGTTTCAGAGAAATATAATTATTACATATCGTTTCGATCTTAATCGTAAATAATAGAGGATGAAGTACTCGAGATAAAAATTGTCATAGACATAGACATATTATTAAACACCGTATAATATTCTTTTCTTGAAATCGGCATTAAAATGTCCCAAAATCGTCATTAAAAGCACAGAAATCGTACAATAATGTAGCCCATTATTGTACGATTTTTTCAATAAGTAGGCCTTGGCGAGATGTAAACATCAAACGTCAGACGCGGAGAAATCGCCCGTCAAAAGTGACCAAATATTCAAAACCCGGCCGATAAAGGCTCATTTAACTTTTCGTACACATTGCGAAATTGTTTCCTATAGAAGCGCAATCCTTCAGTATACATATTTTAGTAAATTTGAAAATCAATAGATTTGTTGTGTAGGCTGCACAAGAAGCAGCAGTTTGGTTTTTATGTCAGAAGGTGCCGTACATCATTATACTTGTCCTAGGTAGAGCGATCGGTAAAGTCAAGCAACGCCGCGCGTAGTCGGTTCGTGGACGGGTGATCCCTTATTATTATTTTCTTGCCTAATAAAACATTTTTTTTTCGATTTCAAGAAAAATATAATATGTACCTCGGCACTGAAGTTCTTTTTATGACTCATGTGGTTTATTTGCCTCGGCCAGAGGCCTCAGCAACTAAACTCCACATGAGTCATAAAAAGTTGAACTTCAGTGCCTTGGTACATAAATAACTATTCTCAGAAGGCATCCCTAATCTATTACCTATACCTATGACTGTTTAAAAATATCAAAGTATATCAAAGTACAATATCCAATTCCTATCCAACTTGAAACTAGTATATTAAGCAAATCTGTAATTCATATACTTAATATAGGTATTTTCTTCTTGTTAGTTTGTTTCATTGTTGGTTCTTACATTTGCATCATTAAAATTGAAAATGTCAACCAAACGTACCCTCTGTTTTAATGAAGTTGGGTGAATTCAATAACATTATTAAATCATCAACATACCTACAAGAAATAAATATTATTATTATATTATTATCGACTTAGCCAAAAGGCATTCGCACCCTCTACGGGGAACATTCACTCAGATCCCGGGTATCCAGGATACCATAAGGATCTGGCTCGGACAAGACCCTTGCCATGTTATCGGGCCTTAGGTGACATTGATGTTGTTGGAAGTTCCTATGGATTCCCCATGAATTTCCTGACGGTTTGGGCTGTCGCAAGTAGTACCGCTTTCTGCATAGCCCTGTAAAGATTATCAGTTAGACCCAGCTCTTTGATGTTTATCAGCAAACTTTTTGGTATAACACCATTTGTTGACTCGATGATTGGAACCGTCTGAACGTTCTTCATTTCCCATTGCCTTTTAAGTCGTTCTTCTAAGTTTCTGTACTTCGCGATCTTCTCAGCCTGCTTCACACGCAGGTTGTTGTTGCTTGTGATGGCCACATCAATCAGAGTTGTCTTCCTAGAAATTTTATCATTGCATTTCAACTTGCCAGTAACTTCAAGTCCAACGTGGGAAAACATTTTGAACCAGATAGAGTGTCTAAAGTGTCATCTATTCTGGGTAGAGGGTAGCTGTCCTTCTTGGTGAGATCATTTAACCGTCGATAGTCTACGCAAAACCTCCCAGAACCATCCGCCTTCTTCTACACTAGGACGGTTCAATGACTCTCTGTTGTTCCATTTCCTTCAACATAACTGAAACCTCTTCTTGCTTAGCAAGGGGTATCCTTCGGGGGGCTATTACCAGTATTTATCCTGTACTGTACTAAACCTGTCCTTCCTTCAGAAGTAGCAAACACATCACGATTTTCTCCAATCAGTTTTCGCAGTTGGTACTGCTGCTCCATTGTTAAGTAAGCAGCGGCTTCTTCGGCCATCTTTTTCAGACTCTCTGGTAGGGGCTGTGGAACCTGTTGTAACCTGATTTCTCATAATTGCCTAAATTTCATGGCATAACCCAATCTTTTCGCATTTGCTCAAATTTTGGTCATAGTTCTTCAGGTTAGCAATCCGCACAAATATTACACGCCCTCTTTTTGTGGTCAGCGGCTTTGCAGGGAATATAGGTACCTCTTTTATACAGCCCGCATTCTTCTTCGGGTTCCACAATAATTGTTTCGCCATTCATTCCATTATAGGTGGCCTTGATAATCTTTTCTGAACTAGCCGGAACCGTGGTATCTTCATAAGCGCACACAGTTCGGGTAGTGTTGCCAGCCATGTTAGGATGTGTCACCCTCGGTGTCATCAGAATTTCTTCTGTCTTTGTCCTCAAAATCATCTCGTGAACTTCTACGCTGTTCACGCATGACACCTAGTCCTAATACGACATCGTCGGTTATTTCAGCTACAAGAACTCTGTGCTTGAGCCTATGGTTATAAAGGCGTCGTGCTCTCCTGTAACTGTAATTTCTTCACCATTTGCCAATTCGACGACGTAGTTTGGTGGTGGTGCAATCCTGCATTGGGCTATGATGTTCGGTCTCACGATGATATGACTAGAACCAGTGTCCACCACAATGTCACATTCCCGCAGATCTTTCCTGGTACTACCAAGCTGTCTCCTGAATTCGGCAGCCGGTTAACTTTTATCCTAATAGGTGGTATCTTGGTAGCACCCAGCCAGCTTTCTCCCCGCAAATCTGGCTACTCGAAGTTTCCTGATTCTCGCCATCAACAGGATTGGGGCACTGACGTTTTAAATGCCCCTCACCTTCGCAGTTCCAACAGCGCAGTGGTGTACTTCTTCGAACACCCATCCTTTCTTTGGAGGCCGTAGCACGTGAAAGGATGTTTTGGATATCCCGTACCGTTTGTTCTATGTTGGCTGTACTAGTAGTGCCTCTGTTTTGTGGCCGCACCTGTTTTAACCTTACTTGTCTAGGTACTGGCCTGCGTGGCGGCTTTAAATTCCAAAGCGTGCGCCAATGCTTCTGAGATGTTTTTGTGGCGGGCTAGCCGAAATGCTTGGCTAGTCTCACTCCTCACTGTCACGCACGCCATCTATGAAGCCCGAAATTTGTTCCCGAAATTCGACTGGGGCCGATGGATAGACCAGATTTACCAGGCGGGCAATGTCGGCTTCAAATTGTTACAGGCGGGTCTCATCGGTACGTTGTCGTCTACCGTTTAGTTGTGCCTGGTATACCTGCTGCAGATGGGCTTCCCCATAACGCATTTCGAGGACTCTAATTAGGGCATTATAATTATACTGAGCGTCGGCTAGTATCGTTCGCAACACTTCGGTTGCCTCACCTCGTAGGCATAACTTCTTTCGTCCTTTTTCCTCCCTCCAACAGTTGCCTTCTGCAGCAGCCTCGAACTGGTTAAGGTAAGTGCTCCAGGCCACTTTTCCATCAAACTTTGGGGCTTCATTTTCAAAGTGGCCATGGTAATGGTTGCTTTTGACTTTGGAAGTCTCTGTAGCTGCCTCATCCTAACCTCCAGCTGTTCCATTATTTCTTCCGTGGTCTCAAATTTCGTTTTTATTTTACCGAGTTCACTTTGTAGCTCATTTCTCATTTCTCCGACTTCCGTTCGTACTTCCTTCTTCATTTGTGTTACTTCTTCTTCGACAACTACTTCAAACTCAGTAATCTTCTTTTGTAACTCTATTTTTAGAACTTCCTGCATCTCCAACTGGATTATACTTATGTTCAAATTATATATAGGAATACATTTTTTTTCGAGTACAACATATGAAGTATAAAGAAATATGGCGATGTTACTCTTGGCACTAATTTTTGTTTTATGCAATTTATGTTTCTAAATATTATTTAAAATAGTTTAGAAAAATTAATTTGTTTTCGGAGGAATACCTTCACTTACGTAGTGGCATTGGACCCTTAATCGCATTCACAGCCTGGCGCCAGTATCTGAGAAATGTTAAATTTATCTATTATCTAATAAACGTATAACTACTGGCCTACATTTAGGTCCTAAACCACAAAACCCCCAGTTACACTCCTCGAAATAGATAATAAAGTCTCCAATAAACTACCGAGGAACTCATCCCGTTCGCCTAGTTTTCCCTTTTTTTTTTCCTCCGTTTTAATATCCGGTCGTATAATGAGTCGGGCCGTTAAAAGACTCTTACAGCCCACATTTGGCATCGCTTTCCAGATATTCAATAATCCTGCCAGTAGTTTATTGTACGACCACGCTTGAACGAAACTGGTTTTCTGGATTCCATCCAGTACACATGTGGGAAGAGCTTTTAGGCATAATTTTCCAGAGCTTTATTGCTCCATTACGGTTTCTAGCACGGACGGCGAAAGGAGGAAGAGAAGGGAATAAAGACAGAATCATCCACTGGGTGAGCCTTAAATAAAGGCAATTTTTGATGCGATGAAATAATATGCAGGCGGCCAGACAAATGAATATTCGGCAACAGGGATTAGCCAAATCCACGTAGGAGCACTGTCGACTGCGATGCCTAATATGGTAAACAACAATAATTGGCCTTGAATAATTTTGAGCACACACCCTGCCCCTTTAACAACGTGCCATGTCTCCGCAAAAAACACACTAACATTGACCGAGTGATTTATAATTTAAATCGTAACAATTTGTATTGTTTTACAGAATATAAATTACACTCATTGACATATGTAATAAATGCTAATCCGATCATGATACCGATTTTTTCTAACGTTCGCCCCCTGTGGGCGACAGGACAATATGTTCGGGATATGTTAATGCAGTTTTAATGAACATTATCGCTATGCAAATGCGGTTCGATTAGCGATTTAAATAATATTTGCCAATGCCTAGACCTCTGGCGAGAATTAACATAACATGCAAGTACACAAAAATGATTTTAAACGCTTCTCCTGTTACTCGTGAAGGAGACAGCACGAAAGCTCCGATTCAGCAGCTCCTGCCGAACTGTGACAGGCCATTAAGTCGAGACTTAAAAAAATTGTGATTGGCAACACAATGCTCTTTACCACAAAACGATTAGCGTTCAGCGTTTTCGATCACTTAGCGGCATCCGGCATATTTTTTTCTTATTTGACTAGAGATATTCCAACCAAGTTTGTTCGCCGCTCCAAGTGTCCAGAAAAGTTTGTACAACGCACCCTCAGCCAAACAATTTGCGTAAGGCTCAACCAGACTAAAATATTCATTAGGCCTATAGGCTCAATAAATTAATAATTAAAAGGTAGGAAGGTAATTATCAAACTGGTAAGGAGATCATCCAAAATTATATAATGTATCTAGTTCTTTCGACATTCGAACAGCATCGCTATCGCTGATGGTAGCTTGCACCATATACATATACAGGTCTGTCCTTAACTTACTGTCTCCTTATAGTATAGTAAAATATTATGTTTTTCCAACTAGGCTGCGAACATTTAGTGATTCGTTAAAAGAAGTTCTGGAATTATTTAGTTTCTTGTGTTTTGACTGGTAAAAAAAACAGTTCTAGAACGATTTCGATTTTCGATTTTCAGTTAGAACAAAGCTTTAGTAGGTACCTACTCACAAAATTATATTATAGGACGCCTGTATTTTCTTATACGAGTGGACGTATATTTTGGTTTTTGGGTTAATGGCTGGCTTTACCAATTTTGCGCAAATTTGGCACAAATTACTACAAAATAGTTATACTATAACTGATTAGATCAAACTGAGGAATAATAAGAGGCGCAACCTTACTGGACGCAGCGTAGCCGAAAACGCGGCCCGAAAAGCGTCCGAGACAAAAAAATACATATCCTTCCAGTAAAATAAAAAAATATATAAAATTGTACCGTTAGCCCGTTGTAGAGGGATCGGTGTTCTCGAAAACAGAAACAAGTTCTAAAAATCCGTGGTCGCTAGGCGACTATAGCGAGTGGGGGCAACGGGGGGCTTCAGGGTAAGCACACGAAAACCGGCTCGCAATTTTATTTGGGCGTTGCGCTTCTTATTATTCCCCACTCAACGATCAAACTTATTATGGCCGTTAGGGCACGCTCGATAGTCACGTGACTTGAGTTTTTTCTGCACATGAATAGCATCCCTGGCATATCAACTTTCAAACTTTAATTTTCGACCGAAAACAAATTAAATCAGATACATTTGTAATTACAATTCGTAAGTTGACGTGTGCCTCGCGGACATTTCAACAATGGTTCTGACAGTCTACGAGAGTTTTACCTATGCCTTATCCCTTATCTCCTGTACAATTTAATTGTAAATTTCAAACTCTTCTATCCCCTTTTTGGTATGCTGTAGCTGTAGCTTCACAGTAATTGTGATTTTTGTATTTACGTTAGAATTCCTTTATGAAAAATCAACTTACAAAGTGAATTTTTCTAATAAACTTATTTCGACCAAAACATTGGTCTTTAAAATACAGTATAAGAAATTAATTTTGACTTTATTTTGTACAAACTCTTCTATCCACTTTTTGGTATGCTGTAGCTGTAGCTTCACAGTAATTGTGATTTTTGTATTTACGTTAGAATTCCTTTATGAAAAATCAACTTACAAAGTGAATTTTTCTATTAAACTTATTTCGACCAAAACATTGGTCTTTAAAATACAGTATAAGAAATTAATTTTGACTTTATTTTGTACAAACTAAAGCCTTGACGTTATAATTTGATAAGAAAAAGTTGCTTTCTTTTCACACAGGAACATATTTTATATGGGTACTTATGTATACTTCTAACGAAAATCAAGTTTAATGTGAAACCGTGGCAGATACAAAAAAGTGGGGACAGACTTTTTTATTTAGAATTAAATTCTAGATTATAATTAAATTCGGATTCATAATTTTAGTTGTTACAGAACCAATTTCGTTTTGAAGGAGTTCCAAATAATGAAAATAAACAATCTCCCTGTATAACAGTCTTTACGTTAAGTTTCTTATTATGATTCTGTAAGTAGGTACTTAGGTACGTCAGACCAATATCGCACGTTGTCTGTTGACATTTCCATTCAAATAAAAAGTACGTCGTATAATAGATACATAAATCGCTAAATCAAATATTTTACATTGTACGACATACCTAATATCCGGATCAGGATTGCTCACAAAACTGCAGTCCCGTTTTCCTGCAGTTCTTATACAAATTATAGAGTGTGTCCCTGGATTGAGTTCACATAAGATGTAAATAACAAAAAAAATTCGAGTTGAAATTTGAGCTTCTTGGGGATCAGCCCTGCTTGGTTTGAAACTAATTTGTGACATAATGTTAGTTTCGAAAAATTACATTTATTTTTTGGCATTTTTCCCACTTTTTTAAAAACTGCCCTTTTTGTAGGTTTTACAGCAAAATGTTATTAAGAAAACTTATTCACAATGAAAAACTGTATAGGTGTGAAAAATTTCAAAAGCCTAGGTCTACTTTGATTTTTGTGCGTTTTAGTTTTTCAGCAGTTCCTAACAACATAGAATTTTAATTTGATATTCCTTGGTTTAGAGTAAAGATTTATATGTCATATTATCGATCGGCTGTCTTAATCTGGAGAGCCACAAATACATAATTATATCAATAATCGATAAAATACTTTTTTTAATTAAATACCTATTTCAAAAAGGGCAAAAGAAACAAGTTTTACTTAATGGTTTTAATTCCTACGATGAATATAGATTGCAGAAAGGTAAAATATATAAACTGTTTCATTTAAAATATAACTTTGATCCACTTTCTTAAGATACACTTATAAATTCTTTCTTACTTTTTTTACTAATAAAATGAAACTGCGTAATCTCTCACAAATTTTCTGGTGGTATTTGATATAAAATTTTCGATCCAAGGCCTTAAAGTTACAGCCTATTACATATAATAATGGAAGGTTATAAATCAAGTTTTCCTAGCTTTTATCGAAAACCACTTAAGAGGGGGTTGCCGACAGCGAAAGTGACATTAGATTTCGTATTTTTTTAAGTTGTATTGCATAAAATCTAATAACATTTTACCTGGCAAAAATTTAGTACAAACATCTCTGTCTTCATTTTAATCATAAGATCTTATAAAAACATATGCAATGGAATTATTATTTTCCCCAAAGTTTTCATAACCTATAAAATACAACTCTGCTTGTAAGATCTTATGATTAAAATGAAGACAGAAATGTTTGTACTAAATTTTTGCCAGGTAAAATGTTATTAGATTTTATGTTATACAACTTAAAAAATACGAAATCTAACTTCACTTTCGCTGTCGGGAACCCCCTCTTAAGTTAAGCAAGTCAATTTTAGTAGGAATGTACAACTTATTACACATAACTGTTCCAAAATATTTATTTTGTTCTAGTTTACTACAAGGGATATAAATGAAGTAACTGCTACCTACCTACCTCTTCCTTTTGCCAGAACTTTTTAACTTATTAGATTTTTGTTTTAAATAGTAATGTCTATTCTGTGTCTTATAAAATGTTGATATTTGGCTTAATTTTGTACAGGAAGTACCACATGAAATGTCTCACTACCTCTGCAACTTTTTAATTTTCTGTAATAGAAAAAAAGTTTTAATAAAAGCTGTAGGGAATTTTTCGTCGTTTGCCTCCAAATATAATATACGCCTTCTAGTTTTACGTTTGTCATAACCTCAGGCGAAATATAACTAGACAAATAATAAAATATTTTGTATATGTGCACCGGCTGATTCTGTTTTTCTTACATGCCACTCACGTTACGTGTCCAATTGTTCAAATCAAAATGATATAAAACTTTTTGAAACATTTCCTCTTCAAATTTTATACTCAATTTATATACCTGTTTATAAACGAAATAAAAAAAATTTGATTGTCTCGACAAGCAGATTTCAAAAATGCAAAAATATATACAGTGCGTTCCATTTAAAAAATATAAGATTGGTTTTGCCACGCGTTTGCGAATACCCTATATAAAATTTCTTACTACCTCAGAAAACTCTCTAAAATTTATCTAAAAGTTTCTTTCAATCATAAAAAAAATTTAGTGATCTTGGGATACTTGTCGTGGCCCCCTCTCTCAACAACAAATTAAAGTGGCACAATGGGAACATCACCATTGAGCAAATATTTTTATTTTTTCATCGCAGTAGGCTTATGTCAGTTATTGTTTTATCACAGTAAAGTAACCATAGTACTTATTTATGCAGTAGACTTATATCAGTTTGCAATTTGCTTCGAGAGAATCTACATATACAGATACATTTAATTGGTAGCATTGGATCGAAAAATCTTCCCTAATAATATTTCAGTCAATGATTGTAAATAACTACCCCTGGACAAAGAATTAATATTGCAAATAAAAATTGTGCATAATATCTTTTGGCCCCATTTTTTTTGGTTTTCGTTTTTAAATATAAACATTTATGGAATTTCAAAAGTATCAGAGCTGTAGTTACTTGATCCCCATTAAGAGCTAATACAGATGACCTTGGAAAAGATTAACTTTTTTCCAGGGAAAATTATTCGGCAATTTCGTTTCCTTTGTTGACCGTGCAATATTGAGGCTTTCTTCTTGGCATTCTTTAAAAATAGTTTCCACTAGGACTCGCCGTAAAACAATCACACCACTACCTGCCCTTATCTCTGAACTGCAGACATTCCTCCGGCCCGCCGCCGTACACCCGTCATTCACAAAACTATTTTCAATGAAGCGAAAGCCATAAATCTGGGCGAGAAGCGGTCGGCAGGCTCCGCGATACTTCGAGCCATACATGGCGAGAGGAACACGAGCAAATAGAAGCTGCCTTTCTTCGATTCCGGCAAACCGTCACCGTCAGAGCAGCCACATACTCACGAAGCCGTTTCGAAAATAAATTCATATTTTCTTTGTCTTGATTCCACGAGCTGTCGTCAAGCCACCATTGGCGTAGGCTTATGAGAGTTATTAAGGCCGTGTGACACTATCTAGAGAGCTTACTGTGAAGAATTATCAGTAGTAGCATTCAGCTTCGGTTTCAGTAGAAGTAGAATATGCACCTTATGGAGAATACGCCCATTTTCCACAAGAACAGATTTTCCTATAATTTCTACGAAAGGGTATAGGCATATTTTTTGCCATATACATAAAAATGAGATGATATAATTTTCTTTGCATTTTTGTAAAAAAAAACAACTATTCTAAAAATCACCTTCTTCGTTTGTGCTTTATTTATCCAATAATTATTGTCAAGTTAGCCATGGAAATCAAATAGATTGTCAATGTCTAGAATGTTGTCTACAAAGATAGGCCAAGAATTTGATAGCTAAAATTACTGGAGAGGTAACAAGGATATGGGTTTCCGCGCTTTAATAAATGTGATCATTTGTTTAAAGGAGACTCCAGCAATTGTGCACTGATAATCATGGGCAACATTTTCAACATTTAATGCATAAACTGTTTGGTAAGTATTATCATTATTTGTATTCAAGTTTTGTACATACTTAGATTACTGACAATTGCTTTGATGACAAAACTGAAGTAGGTGATTGTTAGGACAGTAAATTTGTTCTCAGTTTTTTTCTTATGAAACCCTACTAACATTTATACTGACGTATCCAGAAAGAGAGGGTTTTTCAAAAAATGCAAATTATCAGTCTACTAACTGATTTTATGAGTTTATTATCAATGCAAATGGATAAATAGGTCAATGTCCTGCGTTATTCATCTACCAACTGTCTGAGGATTATAATATCTGGGTTGTTATTGTAACTTATTTGTTTCTACCAGAAATATTTTACTACTACGAGAATTCACTAGAAACTGCTAGAAAATACTAAGCCCTAAACAAATTTGATATGTCACCAGGTCACTATAAACCAATGAATAAAGAAACCCAGGAAGGAGTCAAAGCTGTATGGATATTATAAAATGCGTGAGACGGGAAACGCCCTGTGTAGGAACCAAGTAATGACACAATATTTTGATATCTGACACAGTGATAGGTTCCAGCATGTGGTGTTTCCATACTTTTATGCCTAGCTGTGCCTAGCTTGTGGTTCTTTCCTGGCTTGCAATAATAATCCATCGGTAAGAAATTTTGTAATTTAATTTAACTTTTGAGGCCATGCAACGAAGTGGCATAGGCGTTTGTGTAGGTACCTACTTCTTCATAATTGGAAATTTAAAATTAGAATTGCTATATTATCAAGGATTCCTAAGCTTAAAGACATAAACGTGACTTATAATTTTGGGCCTGCGTATTGTAGGTACTGATTTTACGAAAAATGAGGATTTCTACCTCGATTAGTTTGTTGAAGCCACTCAAAGGTGCACGCCACTGTGAAACCGGAAACGGCATCCCGCCATATGCAGGAACTATCCCTGTCGCACGTTCATCCCAAACATGCTCCTTCCTGGGGGTCTTTATTCATTGCTACAACCTACAATAATTATTATCCATAAATTATTTATCTAGAGACTTATGATGGGTAGTGTCATAAGCCATTGTCGAAGTTTCAGCGAGGCACAAATATTTTGCACAAAATTGTATATAAAAATTAATAAGTAAATTAAAATTGAGCTATCATACTCTCTACAATATTCTGTTACGAAATCCCCGATATATTGATTCGTTCGTGATTTTTACTCAAAAAACAAAAAAAGAACTAACAAATAATCCTATTTTTTTCCTATAGACCATATGCCGTTCCACTTTGGTTTTCGAGATAACTACAGGTCGATAAAATCAATGATTGGAACGCATTCATGCAAATCGTGGTTATTTTTAACCGACTCAAAAAAGGAGGAGGTTATCAATTCGGTTGTATTTTTATTTTTTTATGTTTGTTACCTCAGAACTCCGTCATTTATAAACCGATTTGGACAATTCTTTTTTATTTGAAAGGGTATACCTACAGAGTGGCCCCATTTAAATTTGAAGATAAAATTCCACCCCTAAGGGTGGAAAAATAGGGGATGAAATTTCATATTGGACCGATTTCGATGATTCTTTATTGGAAAGGGGTTACCTTAGGTGTGGTCCCATTTAAATTTAAAGAAAAAATTCCACCCCTAAGGGTAAATAAATAGGGGATGAAAGTTCACATTGGACCGATTTGGATGATTCTTATTTTATTAGAAAGGGGTTACCTTATAGGTGTGGTCATATTTAAGTTTGAAAAGAAAAATTTCAATCCTAAGGGTGGACAAATAGAGGATGGAATTGAATATTGGAGCGATTTCGATAATTCTTAATAATTCACTAAAAAATAAGAAATAAAAAAAATTTAACAAAAAAATTAAACCGACTTCAAAAATTTGCACGTATGCACACTCCACTAACAATTAAAAAAAAAACAAAAAATAACACCCATTTCACAAATTTGCCCCAATGCGCATTTCAACTAAAATTTTAGAAATATTTTTATCTTTCTAAATTGAGTTATCTTTGGAGTCGGTAACAAACAGTAAGTTATGATGTATGTAGGATATGATGTATTCATATCTAAATAGATTTAAATTCCTTCCCTTGACTGTCACCAAATCCAAAGATAACTCAATTTAGAAAGAGGAAAATATTTCTAAAATTTTATTTTAAATGTGCATACGGACCAATTTGTGAAGTCGGTGTTATTTGTTGTTAATTTTTTTTTAATTTTTAGTGTAGTCGGTTTTAATTTTTTTGTTAAAATTTTTTTTGATTATTGAGTTCTTAATTCGCCGGGAAGTATAATGGTAATAATAATGTAAGCATTGATTTCAAAGTTAGAGGATTGATAAGATTATGTAAGTGTAAAATACGACTGTTATGTCCCATCTTTTTCAAGCTTTACCCAAGTGTTAACATCAACGCACAAAATTTTACGAAATAAAAGGCAGGTGTTTCGAAACAAAGTTGTTCATTCATTTGTTCATTTTAGGGAAAACTGTTCCTTTAGAGTAACTCATCGAAATTGATTTTCAATTCGAATTCTCGCAGCCTGCGCCAATGGAACGCTTTTGCAATGCGGGATCCATTCATACGGACCAGCTCTCCCCAAAAGGCATAACGACGAAGGAAAAAACGCACAAGCGGACGCACAGCAATAACATTCGTTAGTTTTAATTGCCAGCGACATTAAGAAGTTTAATCGTTTTTTGGAATAATGCATGAGCCTTTTGCCGACCCAGTTCAGGTGTACTGAGCACCAGGATCGGGTCGGGATCGACCGTATATTTCGGCAATGGAGAACCAGTCAAGAATTCATAATCTAAAGCCAGGGATTCTAAACCAGCCGATAACCATTTAACTATGACCATTGAGTAACCCAACTGTCAATAATTAATTCCTTATGGTAAAATTCATCAACATGCGTCATGCGATCTTAATAAATGACATAATGATATAGTTATACCTACCTACCTACCTAAAAAAAACATAATATCCCCAAAAACGGTGGATTAGGTTTCGGATTCCAACTAAACTGCCCACCTACCTTCAAATTTAGCGCATGCGCGGTTTTGAAAAATCGCTCGCACATGTTTATTTTCGTTTGGATGGAGACACTTTTTGAATAATTAATTATTAATTATATTGCATTAAATATATTATATTATTAATCATAATTTTGAAAGCTCAGCCCCTCCGCTCCAGTGTCATTTTCTTCAAATGGGACCATGTGACGTATGATGCCTAAAAGCCCTTTTAGTTTTTGGTAAAGAAAAATTGAAATCGGATGAAAAATAAGAAAATTTAACCCAAAAGAATATCCTACTGATTTTTGAAAAAAAAATTCAATTGGTCTTTTTCTTTATTTTTTTGCTACTTATTTCGGAAAAACGGCATGCCAAATTGATTTTTTCGAGTGATGTCATTTTTAAACAAAATTTTGTAAGTGTCAACAAAACAAAAATTACCCCACATTAATGACTTATGCCTGTTTTACATTGACAATTTCTTCATGAATTAATTCATGAAGTCACTTCAAGGACAAACTATTATAAGTCGTGTATTACCCTGGCAATTTCTTCATGAATTAATTCGTGAATTTCTTCATGAAGTTACTTCACGAATTAGAGCGTGTTCTATTTTCCGTCAAGTTTTGCGCGAACTTCAGGAGTACTAACATTGAAAATTTGAACACAAGGAAGGTTATATTTTGATACTGGTTTTGTTTGAGGCATTATAGACGAGGAAGAGGAGAGTACATAGTTTTAAAGATAATATACTTAGATAAAAAGTGTGTGAAATGTTAAAATATGTTTTATTTGTGTATTCCGCTGCCAAGCGGCACAGCTCCCTCATTCACGAAATAATCACAAAACTCCTCTTGGGCAGCAACGCAAGCATGTCTTGGTGAGCATGTTTGGTAAGAAAGTCCAAATTGAAATATATATTCTTTATCAAGCTCTTCTAGGATGGAAGTAGGACATTCGGGTCTCAAAAATTATGTAATGTTCAACATGCCAATGTTATGGTATGCACTTTTTCCACATTCAAATTAATTGTAGTCAAAAAACTCTAAATCGTTTGGCTAAAATGCCAAATGCATTTTCAACTAGGTACTCTTCTAGCCAGACTTAATCTGTAGTTAAAGATGTTTGGATGAAGATGGATATGGTTAGAAATATGTTCTGATAGGGGAAATGCAGCACATAAAATTATTTTGTTATTTATTCTCGTGTTGGTATTTATACCGGGAGATAGTGACAGATTTTTGGACGTGATTTTACTCAGTATGCCTTTCAAAGGGCATTATGTGGCACATATTCTCACAATAATAAGGTATGAATCGGAGAGTCATCCTGGGTTCTTCATGTGAAAAACTGAGTTTTCAATTATTCGAAAAATATGCGTTTTGATATGATTTTATACAGGCTGCCATGTGTTTTATAATGAACTTCAAAATAAAAAATTCCTCGAAAAAAATAGGAATACCGTTAGGGTGGGTCCAAAGGGCTATTATTGCCACGTGATCTTGTATTTTAATAATTAATTTTTCCACGTTTCTGAACAGGCTGCCAATGACAAGTATGCAAGTTCTTATTATGAAAATGCTGAAAAAAAGATGGCATACCTTTCGCGCATGTCCAAGTACTGTTTAAATTGAATGTTATTTAATCATTTAAACGAGTTATTCGATGTAAAGTGTACTTGGACATGCGCAAACGGTATACCATCTTTTTTTCAGCATTTTCATAATAAGAACTTGCATACTTCTCATTGGCAGCCTGTTCAGAAACGTGGAAAAATTAATTATTAAAATACAAGATCACGTGGCAATAATAGCCCTTTGGACCCACCCTAACGGTATTCCTATTTTTTTCGAGGAATTTTTTATTTTGAAGTTCATTATAAAACACATGGCAGCCTGTATAAAATCATATCAAAACGCATATTTTTCGAATAATTGAAAACTCAGTTTTTCACATGAAGAACCCAGGATGACTCTCCGATTCATACCTTATTATTGTGAGAATATGTGCCACATAATGCCCTTTGAAAGGCATACTGAGTAAAATCACGTCCAAAAATCTGTCACTATCTCCCGGTCCAATTCGCTAGAATCTGACATAAGGTAACAAAAAAATGCATCAATTTCTTCATCAGTGTAAAATAGAACATGTCCTGAATTACATCATTAATTTATTCATAAACTTATTCATGAATTAATTCATGAAGAAATTGTCAATGTAAATCAGGCTTTAAGTTTTACAGAAAAGACTTTTACTCATTTTTATAGTCAATAAAATTAAGTTATTATTTTATAATACTATAAACTTGGTCTTTTCGTCTTTTCTAAAAAAATGGCAAAAATTTTATTAAATACATGTTGATCTGCAAAAGAGTCACAAATACTCGATGAAACCTTATTATAAACAAAATACTGATCACTTTTTGAAAATATATTTTTGCTGCTCCCTCACCCGAAAGCGAAAGTCAAATGTACGAGTTGCCCTGTTATTTTGGCTGCTAGCTGCGAAAGTGGTTGCTAGGTACAAAAAATATTACTGGCCCTAAAACCATTAATAGCAGCAATGCGTAACATGCGGCAATTTTAATAGGTTTCGCAACGATTGTTTTACAATCTGGTTTTGATCAGAAAGAACACGAATTATTCCAATAATAATAATATCAATGTTTCCCTGGCGTCAAATAAAAGCCGCCTAACAGACCAAAGTGGGCAGGCATCTCGCTAACCGCAGGGTGAGACCACGCGACTAGTAATTCGTAGTTCCCGGGTTCAAATCCCACACAAAACCCAACTTTTTTATTTATTTTTTATTATCGCTGCATTCCGCCACTTATATTTATCACTGATTATCATTTTTGGTAATTGAACAAAGGTTATTATGAATTATGACCATAGCCGAACGAGTAAAACCTAAACACTGGTATTACTCATAATCTGAAATTGTCGGTAGCAGGGAAAATGTAATACAATAATAAGCTCTCCGAGGCAACGCGGTCATTGCCTCGGTCGTTAATCAACCTCTTCGGCCAAAAATATGCACTTACGTCTGGCAATGTAGTAAATAACTAATCCGTTTTTTTTACTCTCCACAAAAGTTAAAAAATGAGTGGATAGACAAGGGTTCAAACCTTATTGCTTCGTCGTTTCGCAATGTAAAGATATCCATCCCACTGACTCCACCAAATTTTGAAATAGAAAAGAAACAATGTATATTTCACTCTGTATTCCGTAATTATTACAATAAAAAAATAGACTACAGTATGTTTATGTTTTCTATTTTGTATCTAAATCTAAAGACCAATAAGCTGACTTTGACTTTTTAGTAACGTTTCATGTTAGTATTATTAGTTTTTGTTCGAATGCGTCAAATATAGACATTTTTCGGACGGAACCTATGATCGAATCGAAAAGAAGGATAATTTACATTGTGCGATTGGTCCATGAGCGTCCGCAATAGTTATTTACATTGCCAGATGCGTAAGTGCACTTTTTTCCGAGGAAGTTATTTAAATTAAAAGTAGGTACTTTCGATGCCAGAAAGGCGCTTACCCATCGTGCAATGTAATACATTTTTTTGCTCCTGCTACCGAAAATTTCAGATTACTAGGAAACCATAGTTGGCCATAGTCTCAAAAAATCAGGCATTTTTAGAGCTTTCCAAAGATATAATACTCGATATGATTATTCAGAAAAAAACGGAAATAACTATGGTTTCCATTAAAAAAAAAAGTTTGTGTCATCTCTCGAAAATGGAAGCTGTCGCGGAAATTAGGACATGATAACCGCATTGGAGACACAATTCCCCCAACTTTTTATCTAAAATTAGGAACAACGAAGCTATTAGAATAAATCGCCAAAAATTCTTTTTTTCCTAAATATCTAGCAAGCCATGACTTTTTCAAAAATCCACAAGGCGCGTCAAATTGGAAAGAATTGCAAATACCAAAGTTGGAGGGAATTGTATCCCCAATGCGGTTGTCATGTCCTACTTTCGTACTTTCGACTTTCGTGCCATTTTCGACATATGACACAAACTTCTGTTTTTTAATGGAAACGATAGTTGGGCATGGTCTCAAAAAACCGGGCATTTTTAGATCTTTCCAACGATTTACTACCCCTTCTTCAATCAACGGTTATACACAATAATAACGAAAATATGGTTTCCATTAAAAAAACAGTAGTTTGTGTCATATCTCGAAAATGGCAGCTGTCACGAAAGTAGGACTTGATAACCGAATTGGGGACACAATTCCCTCCAACTTTGGTATTTACACTTTTTTATCTAAAATAAGGAACAACGGAGCTAGATGGATTAGAATAAATCGTCGAGTTCTATATCCCGATAGCATTTAGTTTAAATTAGTCTTTGCTGCTCTTATCTCCGCAGGTGTGACCCATGATGCATTATTCAGGAGAATCATTTCTGTTCATTTTTGTTGTATGTACATACCTATGCCTTTTATTAAAACGATTAAAACTATAATATTTGACCCGATTGACCCAAGCACATTGACAGTTCAATATAGTTTATTCTCTGTTCCTGCATGGCCAGGGACGGATGGGACGGTCGGGCAGTCGGGCAAATGCCCGAAGGGCCGGTCGCAATCGGGCCGACTTGGGCCGGCCTGGACAGCTAGCGGGCATACGGCATACGCAAAATATCAAAATAATCATCACCGCGGCCGCAGCGCAGTCAACGATGACGCGACGTCCCTATGCCCAATCCGGCCCTTTCTTCCCTTTTCCCTTCCTATAATATATTCCAAGGGGCATCTTCTGCTTTGGCTTCTGCATATCAGTACATTTTGGCATTGCCTATTTCTCAAGTTGAATGTGAATAGTCGTTTTCAACATTAAGATATAAAAATAGATTAAGAAATACAGTGTGTCACTGTAGAAATCTATGAAGAGCCGAGTAAATTTATCATATATTTTTTTAGATTCACCTAGAGGAAGGTATTTCACAGACACTATACTATTTCGACTGGGTTATTATTCAATGGATAACTATGTTTTTTTTAACGAACAATTTTCAGAATACCATATTAGGCATTCTTTTAAGAATAAAATGGATGGTGGCCATAGCTCAAAACCTTTTGTACAAAATATCAGTACTCTAAGTTATATAGGGCATTCACAAAGTAGGGCCAGATTTACCAGAGTACCCTGTATAAACCACAGGGAACAGATTGGTGATCTTTTTTTGCAAATCGATTAAGCTTTGTCTGAGGTATTATGGTACCTATAGCAAGTCTAGCTCATACACGGTGTTCGTAAAAAATCATGTATTTAAAAAATATTTAAAGAAAAAATTAGGGATTCTACTGCATTATGTCGATCCCCCTTGGAAAACATACTTGATTTTAACATTTCCTAACAATTGGAGGCATCATCTACCATCCTTAATTATGATTTATTCATCAACATATCACATATCAATCAAATCAGGTGTGCCATGAATGGAATGCCATGAAAACAAAAACAAAGCTTCTACATCTTTGACAGTTACCTAGGAGGGGCCTAATGTAAAATCCATTTTTTTATAATTTTTTTAATAAATGATTTTGTTTGTCAAATTTGATTTTTTTGCTAACACCCTGTATGAGCTAGACTGGCTATACTACGTACGTACAATAATACCTCAGGCAAAGTTAATCGATTTACAAAAAAAGATTTCCAACCTGTGCCTTGTGGTTTATACAGGGTACTCTGGAAAATCTATTTTTTTTTAACTTTTTCCCCACTTTGTGAACTTTGTATAACTTAGAGTACCTAGTACCTACTGATATTTTGTACAAAGGATTTTGAGCTATAGCCAATTCGATAGCACCATCCATTTCATTCTTAAAAGAATGCCTAATATGATATTCTGAAAATTGGTTACTTAAAAAACATAGGAATAATCAATCATCCAATCCAAATAGTAGTGTCTGTGAGATATCTTCACAGATTTCTAGAGTGTTCACAAGCGAACGCGGACATGCTGTAGATTACAAGATACTATATTAGAGCCTTTTATGATGTGAATATAGAGAAAGCTTTTTTAAATCAAATTGATAATGAAGAATGGCAGCTACCCCTCGACACTGCAATCTGTTGCATGCGCCCCACGTTTTTCGAACCTTTATGAGGCTAGAGGCTAGGAGAAATTTTATTTTTTTGGTTAGTTTTTATATTATTTTATACTTTTTAGTCCTTTTTAAAAACGTGGTATATCAAAATAATATATTTAAATTTTATTACTTTCTGCTTTTTAGTCTTGTTAGAAATTTTGTAATCGATTTTAAACATCTTGATGATTATGACAGAGGACCTGTGGCAAATTTCAGGTTTATTAATTAATTCCAGATCCTTCTTACTTACCAATGCATGTGCTTATCTGTTGATAAATGGCCATTAGTCAAATATCTTTATTTATTAGGTATTCATTCTTTTATAGTAACAAATAACATATTAATAATATGTAGTATATAGCCATTAATTATGCATTGTTATCCTGGTCTGAGTTATGTTTAAAGTTTCATGTCTCTAACTCATCGGAAAATTAGTTTATAATCGATTGCAAAATTTGACGAACAGACGAACAGGAGGAAAAGAAAGCGAATTAATAAAAACGTGGTAAAAAGCATTAATTTATTAAATCAAATAATAGATCTAATGTAGTTTGCCTTTTATATTATTTTTGTATTATAGAGAATACGGCTGTTTTAATTTTTGGCGTTTTTTTAGTTTTTTGTGAAGAATTTATTTTTATTATATGTACCTATATAATATCCAAATAAAAATAAACCTGCTTTTTATTGCAACATATCTTATTGGGCCGGAACGACTAAACTTCCCGGGCCGATTGACCCTCCCCCATCCGTCCCTGTGCATGGCCGACTAGAAGTTCAAGTTCAACTCAGATTTACTGTAATGAAACAAATAGAAGTAAGGCAGTTACTGGCTTTAATTTCCTACTTTTGTAAGCAATTTCGAACAAAAAATATTGTACGACACACGGACGAAAAGTGGTTTTTCGTACTCCTGCGGTTCCGGCCCGGCAGCCTCGACTGCGTCTAGGCCGGTGAAATTCGCAATCGAAAAACTCAATTTTTCATCCTTGTACCATAAACTACTATTATCGTTCACACTGTCAAGCAAATATTTTAATTATAATAATATTGTGAAAACACTGAAATAAATTTAAAAAATCAAGTTTGTCACAGATTTTAGATTGAGCATGGCAGGTCTGTTTTTATTAGGATATTATGAGATTTTCTGGGACCATCCATCCTTAATTTTATACCAAATTTGGTTGAACGAACGAACCACCCTTATAATTTTTTGCTCACAATTTATGGAATAATATGTGGGATCTATCTTCGGTAAATTTATGACTCATTACAAAGTGGACGTTTCGAATTTTCCAACCTCCGGAAGTAAACTATATCGTAAATTACCTAAGTACCTACTTCGTACTTCCCAACTTTGTTGCTATTATAGAACTATTTTACAATATGATTGAGAACAAAAAGTGTATTTACCGTTTGGAGATTTGGAGGTAACGATTACTAGCTTGTCGCGATATCCAAGCAAGCCACTTACCTCCAAAGCAGGGCCGCGCCGTCCCAATGTGTGCGGCGCACACAGGCGCCAGGAACGACGGGCGCCAAAAGGCGTCGAATGGCGACCCAAAGTAATTGGACATAACCTAGGTTTTTGACCTCAAACGTTGAAAACAAGAATCCCCTTAAAAACCATAATTTTCAAGATCTCCTATAATAGTTTACAAATTTAGTAATCTCTATTTAATAAATTGCAAATTGCAAACTTATTTAAAGTATGTTAAGAGATATGAAATGAATTATAGAGATCCTATAGAGTAAATGCGGTCAGCAAGCCTTATTATAATCTGCATTTAAACAGGAAATTCTATAGAAACAATCCTTCCCGTTTCAAGGGTTGAAAAAAAATTAAATTTTGTAACTTGGAAAATTGTCATTATATTGGCAAATTACCGGTTGGTTTGCAAATTTTTTCAACCCTTAACACGGGCAGACAAAGAAAATTGTTTTCTAATACAGTCACCCCCAAGTATGGCAGCTGCAATATATGGTCTTGTGAAACGGAACTAGAAAACTTGGAAAATTCTCATTGTATTGGCAAATTACCGCTCGGTTTGACAAATTTTATTATTTTTTCAACCCCTAAAACGGGTAAAGAAAACTGTTTACTTCCAAAGTTACCCCCATGTATGCCCTCTCTATCTAGCTGCAGTATTGGTCTTGTGAAACGGAACTGGAAAACTTGAAAAATTCTCATTTCATTGGCAAATTACTTCTCAGAGTTATAGTCTTGAGCCGTAAGCGCTCTAAACTCAAAACCGTTTGCTGTACCCGCGTTTCACGAAACCCGAGAAATAAAATTCCTCTTCAACAATCGCTACGTCAAAAATCGTGGCTGGCAAAAGCGTGACTAAGTTCACACAAACCACTTCCGCCAGGTCATTATCGAAACATCGAAAAGGGTCTAAACGTCTCAAAGAACGACTTTAAAACATCTAAGCGAGTCGAAAAGTGTCTAGACGTCTCGACAAACACTCGAAAAGCGTCTAAAAATATCGAAAAACGACGCAAAAACGTCTAGGCGATTCGAAAAGCGTCTAAACTACTCGAAAAGGGCTCGAAAAAGTCTAAGCGACTCGAAAAACATCTAAGTCACTCGAGAAGCGTTTCGAAGAGTCTCGAGACGCGAGACGCTTCCTACGAGCGTTCTGGAGCAGACGTGAATTCATCAATATGGCCGGTGAGATGGGAGATTATTGACCGTCAACTTACTGGCGATCTTTATGAATTCACTTCCGTTTCAGAACTCTCGTAGGAAACGTCTCGAGACGCTTCGAGACGGTTTTCGAGTAGATTAGACGTTTTTCGAGTCGATTAGACGCTTTTCGAGTCACTTAGATCCTTAGATGCTGTTCGAAGCACCTAGGCGTTTTTCGATACGTTTAAGATGCTTTTCGAGTAGGCGCAAAATTTTAGCCATCCGACAGAGAGCTCTGAGCTCCTCAGCCGCCATAGCCATATTGGGTGCATTCTAGGTTATTTGTGTGCATTTCATGGGCGCCATAAAAAAAATTGCACACAGGCGCCACTAAGCATCGGCGCGGCCCTGCTCCAAAGTATAACCACTGATTCCTTATTCAACGCTATAACAATGCTATAACCTACGTTACTTTGGGTAGTAATAAAAACAAACCAATAAGACCCAATAACTTATTCAAACAAGTTACGTATACTCAATAGATAACTTAGAAGAAATCCATCGCAACCCAGTACCGTGTATCGGCACGTAGAACCGTTTCTTGATTGAAAGCTCATTAGAAGAGCTTTTTCTACTAAGAAATTATCTGCCGACTTGTCACGATTTCCAGCTCAGAATAAGGAACTTCCTGGTCAATTCTATTAAGATATCCTGTGCCTGCGCCGCTATTTCGAAGAGAAACCATTACTTTGACACGTAAAAAGCAGAAAATTACATGGTTAAATATTATACGGGTACGGGTCTAGTAATGGTAACGGTTTAAGGAAAAGGAATAAAATAAAATTGATTTTCTGTCGATTTCTTACTTGAATAAGGAGCTGCATATTTTGCTGTCACACTTCTTGTAATGTGAGAAAAGTCAAGCTAGTTACGAGCACGAACGAATTATAACTGAGTGCAAAATTACACAAGTTTTTAATCCTAGTCATTTTATAAAGTAGGTAATATACCCCATGGATGACAGAGATATGAAAAAAAATTGAGGTTATCTTTAGAAGGTGTATTATTTGAAGGTAGATTTCGATCAATTCTAATTAGACACTTGTATTTCTACGGAGGAGAGAGCATCATGTCTCGTTTTCCCTGAGAAGGCAAGAAATGAAGTTTTCCTTCATCGGTGTAATATTACCTACAGTCTATTTGTTTTAAATAGTCAGTAAGTGTAAACAAAATCAAGTGGGTGACGGAACTGGTGGTTGGTTATATTTTCCGTTTCCTTGTAACTTTTCAGGATTAAGAGAAATAAAAAAGTTGTTTGAAATGATAGTATAATTTTGTGTATTTTTTGTAAATACATAGGGTGCTCCGTTTTTTGCGGACCAACACATTTTTTTTCAGTCCAACACCCTATATTTTTATACAGATTTAAATTCTATACAAAATTCAAACAACTTTCATATGCATATAAATATAATATTATGTTATATATCTCAAAACTTACCATTTCGAATGAATTCACACATTATAATAGACAAAATTCTGAAAAAATGAAGCACTACAAAAAATATACAAAATTATTCTCTGCACTTGCGGCAAATCAGTTGAAATTTTGTATGACCTTCGTAGGCTCAACTGCAACAGAAGTGGCGGTCGTTTGTCCCGACACAGGTTGATCGGTTGATCAATGACATTATAAAAAGATCTTTGATAGTTGACGAATTTCTGGCAATTGTAAAACCGGATTTGTCCCTCGGTGCCTTGGGGAGCGAGCAAAGCTCTTGAGTGAGACCTTGGCCTATTCCAATATAGAAAATACATCTTTAAAGACGGGGGAGCTTCACTTAGTGGACAAAATCAGAAGAGAAAAATATGAAGAGATAGAAGACCGTTTTATTTGTGTACCCTTTAGTGTAGAGGGCCTCAGTTCTAGGAACTATTCCTCATTTAGAGGGAGCTGTTCTATTTATAGTTTATTATTACCGATAATAATTCAAAAACTCTTTCTAACCAATTAGATCGCCAGAACCGGTCCAAAACTGCTTTGACTTGACTAAAATATCACATTTCTAATAAAACCGCCTAATCCGAGACCCAATCCTATTTTGCATGTCAGTTGTTATTTTTTATAAATATAGGTGTGGCATTACTTCGGTTTTTTCTTAATGCAAATTTTCAATGATATAATCATTTTTGCATTATTTTCAAAAATATCGGAATTATAGCTGTTTTTCTGTTTATTTTGATTTTAATGAAGTTAGTCATGGAACCAACGAAATATTTATTGACAAATGTCAATCCTGTTCACTTAAACATTTAATTCAAGAACTAATTTTATGTGAAACTTTTAAGTTCTACAAAAAATTGTATTTTTCAAATCTGAAAAATAGTGATAGTGTCGAGTGGTGAAATAAATTAATTTTTCATACACTTTCACTCACTTTTTAACACTTTTGCAATGGATGAGACAACTAAGTATAACTATTAAATACTGACGGGAAAAGTGCTCTTTTCTGGATAAGTTTGCACCGTAAGTTTTTTCTGACCTCTGGTAGGAAAAGACCTAGCTACCTACATAGGTACCTATTACAGTAGTGAGTAGGTATACGAGTATGCTTGTAAATAAAATTAATTATTGCATTTGAATTAGTTTAGTAGTTTTTTTAAATAACCTAAGAGGATCGACATCCCCCACTCACACCACCAGCCATCTATGATCTGTGCCGACAAGAACTTTTTTTATTATTATTATTTTACATTACGACCTAACAACGATTCGTGTTCATACTCAGGAAGTCGCTTGAGATTATTTGATTTCAAGTCAAATAGTAGACTTTCAAGTGAAGTCAAGAAAGGTTGAAAATTCTCTACCTACTTTAATCCAGTCAATTGGTGTTCAAAATTATAGAGCCGCCACCGATGGTCCGGTTTTCCTCACAGTGGTCTTAAAATGTATACACGAAGGCACGTTTTATTCATTTTTTTTTAATTGGTTACATTATTACGACATTTTCGCTTCAAAAATAATTAGCCCAAAAAAGGGATAAATTTAAACGTCGCCGAGATGATTGCTTTAAAAAATCGGTCTGTAAAAAAATATGTAAATACTTTGTTGGCTTTTCTGCAAGCAACGATGCCACATTTTTTAAATCGGTTAATAACCAAAAAATAACGACAAAAAAAAGGGCACAATTTTTCGGTCCACTTCTTTTAGTATCAACTAACTAAATTGACAAATGCATGGCTGTCTAGACCTAGATAACACATAAACAAATAAAGAAAATGCCTTTATTTTCAAACAGGTTATTTTCGTTCCTCTAAATTTTCTATGTAAAATAATATAATCCTTTATTTAATGCCATATAGCGCACAGCTACCATCAGTCATCTCTTAGACGACATTGGCATTGGCTATACGATAAGGAAATAAAGAAGTTTGAGTTTACGATTGCATGAAACGCAATTTTCTCTACCATTGTAATCGCAATCTCTCCTTTTGCGTTTGTAGCAGCAAAAAATAATGCCAGCACTCCTGCTAAAGGAGTAGATTCACGTATCCGCAGGTGCAGTAAATCGACGGCGGCGGCTACCCGACTCGCAATAGCAGGAGGAAACACCGAGATCTATTTATTGCAGAAGGGGCCGGAGACTGACTTGCTTTATGCGTCCGTTTGGCCTACGGGGAACGGCTCATTTTTATTGTTGTTAATACGCGCATTATCTTGCAAAAAAAAATCGATTCGCCATGAGCGGAATACGTAAATGAGGAAATCTGGTGAACTATTCAATAGCCCAGGTGCGCACACGCGATATTCCCCAGTTAACCACATTTGACGTATAACGTCAATTTGACGTATTTTTATAACATAAAAAATACGTAAAGAAATTACGTTTCTAGAGTAGCGTTAAAATAACGTCATTATTTCGGCATCGTTAACCACATTTGATGTATAACGGCAATTTAACGTATTTTTATAACATAAAAAATACGTAGCGTTAATATTACGTCATTACTACGATACCCAGCTAACCACGAATTACCATAACGCGTTATTTTAATAACGTAACAAATACGTAACTCAATTTACGGCAATATAATTTATAAATATATCAAAAATGACATAATAAAAATAAGTAATAAAACTAGTGTCAATATTACGTTATACTACGGTACAGATACTCCCGAATAATAAAATTCGGACCAAGGTTTTTGGGAAATCACAATAGAGTCCTTTCCTGAGACGATTAAGATCCTTTTGGCTTTGTCCCTTCTGTTACACGAATTTTTAGGCACCCTTTATTTTATTTCTATTTATTTCTGTGACGTCATCGAGATTCTAGCTTACACTGTTTTAGGCAATATTTTTCATGTGCTTCGATAGCCTACTTGGTAAGAGCACAGAAAAAATATATTTTCTGTGGTAAGAGCGTCAACATTAATTCCGATGTTCGTAGGTTCGAACCCTGGTGTTGGTGTGCGAATTTTATTTTTTATGAGGTTATATCTACTTTTAGTTTGTGAGGTTGTTTCTACGTCAGAATATTAACGTCACTCTAGCGGACTTTTTGTCATAATTATAATGTTAGTTTAACGTGATTTTCCTAACGTTATGGAGTTATAACTATAACGGTATTTTGACGTAAAAAAACGGTTGTTGGTTAGCTGGGTCTATCCCGTAATGATTTACTAGCCAAGATGAAGTCGTTGACTGACTTGAATATTTCAGTCAGAGTCAAGGATGAAACATAAAATAAACGCGGCGCGAGTTTGAGTCGACTCCGATTTATTTTGTTCTTAGTCCAAGATATGGCGAGATTGTAGCCAAAATCGCTAGTTCTAAAGCACAGCTTATCTTTTATCCTTAGGGTAAGTGCGCGGCACGCTCTGCAGCTGTTATCACTCATAGATATAGATATGTATTGTTGTTGCTGTTTAAAGCAAATCTCTTTTTTAACTCGGACCATAGAAGAACCGTAGTAGATTCTTCTATGCTTGGGTTCGGGCATAGCCAATATACATTCAGCCGCAAGTAGGTACCTGTGGCCAGCAGTGGCGTCGCATCGGGGGGGCCAGCGGGGGCACGCCCCCCCCCCGGTTTTTTTAGATGAGAATTTTATAATACTACCTAAGGTAAAAATGGAAATAATTCACAGCAATCACTATTCATTACATAAGCGGTGATGGTGCCTAGTTTTGGCATCATGGGCTACGGTAGGCACCGCATGGCCGCGCGTGCGTAGATTTGTCTTAACCTGACTCTCCTCGCACTTGATAGAATATAGAATGTTTTGCCCAAAAAAGCAGTCAAAGAATGAAGTTTTATTGAGTAAATATGATGTGCCTGTCCTGTAAAAGATGGGGTATTTTTACAAGCTTTTATTTAACTTGTACTGTTAGTATGTAGGTATGTATGTATATGTTACAGACCGTATATGTAAAACAGGCCGTATACAAAAGGACTAGTCCATATGTAAACGGACTGAATAAGATATTAGTCCAATGGCAACGAAGACAAAATAATAGTAATTGCCCCCCTCCCCGCACAAGCATGTGATAGCTTCTGGGGTACTCCTAGTTTGGGTGAGAATTATTATTGTTATTACGTATAAGAAGCTTGTCTGTCAACAAATGGTCTAGTCGGTTTGCAAAAGGACTAGTCCTATTATATACGGTCTATCTGCAACTAGACCGTATATCACAGAGAGATTGAAACAAAGACAGAATGTATGTGCAATGTTTTCCGGGCGGTTTCGACGTCCGCCATTTCTGAATTACCCCTTCTTTTTTATATAGGTCCATCAAAGAATATTAAGGATATTAAAAAGAAGGGATATCCTTCTTTAATGGGCCCATATAAAAAAAGGGTAATTCACTACGATTGCACATACAGTCTGAATGCCAATAGTCCGTATGTTAACGGTCTAGTCCGTATATGAAATGCCATGTCATTTACATACGGTCTGCGCCATTTAGGCCGTATAGATACAGCCTAGACCGTATACATACGGTATGTTTTCATATACGGGCTGTAAACATATATACATATCACGAACGATGAAATTACTTTTACTCTCCCTTTGTGTGTAAACTGTAATTATAACTATTTCATGTACTTTTTAACGACTTGACTAGATTAATTGGAGAATAATACAGAACTTCAACAAATAAAAATAAAATTTACACAATGGTCGACAATATAATTTCCATTGTCGACCATTGTGACGCAGGAAGATGGCGGATTACCTATTTCTGCACAACCTATATTTGACATGGGTATGAAATGAAAGGGTTTGACGAGTACAAAAAATAAGGTAAGTGACATCATACTAAATCCAATATAGCGGATGTCCCAAGATGGTGGACTAAATTTCTTTACCACCCTCCTGATATGGGAATCAAATAAGTACTAAAAAACACAAAATAAAATAAAAGGTAAAAAACTTTTTAAAAACAAGCTTTTATTTACTTAAATCATGTACTAAAACGAATAAAATAATATAAAATAAGTCTAGGTTTTCGTTAATATTATTCAATGCCGAATTGCGTTTTTGTAAAACAAAAAGCATGTCGCGCGAGATGTTCATAAAAGTAGGTTCCAATTAATTTTATTGGACAGTGATTGGTTGATAAGCAAGTACCTATTTGCCAAAGTAGGTATGTATTTTCTTTACAATTCGCACGAAAATCTTTTAGATTTATAAAAATTTGTCGCAATTTGGCATTGAATTATCTTAACGAAAACCTAGACTTATTTTATTTTATTAATTTTAGTACCTACATGGCTTAAATAAAAGCTTGTTTTTTTAAAAAAAAAATACATTTTATTTTTTAGATGTTATTTATTTTTTGTTTGAATTAATGATACAAGTTGTTTTATTTTGGAAGTGTTTTTTGACAGTTACAGTACACGTTTTTTATTTCGGAAGTAGGTATTTTTTGTTGTTTTTGTTTCATGTATTAGGTATTTGTCTCGTTGGTTTATTAAAAATATGAAAATAAGAGAGTAATTGCCTTCTTTTCCCATTTTTGTTTCAGGTAAACTAAAATTGCGATAAAAAAATATTGAAATGTTGTTCATTGTCTTGAGAAAAAAAAATTAAATTGCCCCCCCTGCTTCTGAAGTCACGCGACGCCACTGGTGGCCAGTGACTATAGCTTTCTATTTCTATAGTCACTGCTGTGGCGGAATACCGGTGTCTCTTCGAGGCGCTTGAATCCGTTCAATACCTTTATGATGAGACGGGCATACCATACCAAACAATCACGTTATCTCTATGATTAATTTTTCAGAAATGTTTAACGTGCAACAATTTAATTTTGTATTGAATTATAACGGGAAATTGCTTGACCTAGTGTGGAGCAGGAGAAATGTTGACTGTGCTGTTGATCTAGTTGCCGAAGACAGTCCTCGTCCGGCACTGGAATATCGTTTTCGTAGTTTCGCGGTTTTGTACAATTTCAGGAAAGCCAACTTCCAGATCCTATACGAAATGATTTCAGTAATCGATTGGCATGACCTTGAAATGTTTTCTGATGTCGATGATGCATGTGCTGTATTTTATGAGAAAATATACGGGGTGCTAGAGTACTGTGTACCTAAACATGCTGTTGGTGTTATAAACGTAACGATTATCCGCCATGGTTTAGTAACAACATCATAAAAAACATCAAACTTAAGAACAAAGAACATAATCGGTACCGGAAACATGAACTTTCCCTGAATGAGTTTAGGAGACTGCGTATGATAGTGAAGGCTGATATTAGGGAGGCATACAGTGTTTACATCCAGAGCGTTTTGAGAGCAACATTTCTAATGATGCTTCCAAGTTTTGGGCTTTTATAAAGAACAAAAAAGGACATTCTGGAATACCTACCCAGATAATCTGTGGTGATCATATCTCTGCATCACCTGAGGAAACATGTAATGCATTTGCCGAGTTCTTCAGAGTCATATAGTCCTTCTACCCTATCAGTTGATAATGTTGACGTCTCGAATAATCCTATTCTTACTTTTAATACTATGGATGAGTCTGATGTACTAAAAGCAACAAAAAAATTGAACCTAAGGTTACGGCAGGTCATGATCAGATACCAGCATTTTTGTTAAAGGACTGTTCTTCAGTATGTGCGCATCAGCTGGCTAAGATCTTAGATCTCAGCTTGAAAACTACTAAATATCTTAACACCTGAAAGCTGTCCAAAGTTATACCTGTACATACAAAGGGTTAGAGGGACGTTATTTGTAATTACAGACCCATCACGATTATTTGCAATGTTTCCAAGGTTTTCGAAATTCTAATTCATGAGCACCAAATCTCCACCTATAGCACGGATTCATGAAGGGTAGATCTACCACAACAAATTTAATCAGCATTACTCAATCGATTTCGGAGTCAATAGACAGTCATTACCAGACAGACGTAATATATACAGATTTTTCAAAGGCCTTTGACCGGTTGGATCACTGCATATTATTGAGGAAGCTGAGGCAGTTCGATTTGGATGATGCGCTTGTCAGCTTCTTCGAGTCCTATCTCTCTGGGAGACACCTAGTTTGTGGTGTGTAATGAGTTCAGATCTTTGGAATATTTTGCAGTATCTGGTGTTCCTCAGGGATCAAACTTGGGTCCTTTGCTTTTAACATTTTCATTAATGACATAACTGGGGTTATTACTTCTAATTTTCTTATATATGCTGATGACTTAAAACTGTCCTTAAACGTGTCTAATGTTAATGATTGCATCATGCTACAGCGTGACTTAACCAGCATATCTCAAGAGTGTCTGGATGATAACCTGCACTTAAATCCGGCTAAATCCAATGTCATGACATATAGCATTTGACTATCAGGTAGACAATACTGTGGTCAATCGTCCAGACACAATTACTGACCTCTGCACAGATTTTGACCCCAAGCTGCCATCTGCACGACACATTGAGGATACAGTATCTTCAGCACTGAAGGCTTACGGATTTGTCGTTAGAAATTCAAAACATTTTCATCACATCGATACTGTCAAAATCTTGAATTTATGCTTTTGTTAGATCGAAGCTGGAATATGAGTCGTTAGTTTGGTGTCCGCACACTCGTGTTCATACTCGAGTCTGTTCGACGTAAATTTCTAAAGTATATATCCTATAAACTGGACAATGTCTATCCGGTTGTGGGTGTACCCCAAAAAGAACTTCTTACGCAGCACACTATCCATAGTCTGCATAGTAGGTGCCTGAGCACAGAATAAAAAATAGCTTCACAACAGAAGCGCCCATAAAGACATGTGTCAAGAATAAGCGAGCCTCCATTTCAATTTACAGAAAAATAACCAATAGGTACCTTATACATAAATTTGGTCCTAATACAATCTCTTTGCAATGTGGATTAATTTAAAATCAAATAAAATGCCCAATGTTTATCCCTTTAGAAGATATTTCGCGTCAAAGCGAGCATCCTTTTGACACATGTCTTTATGGACGCTTCTGTTGTGAAGCTATTTATTCTATGTGGCCTGAGTTACGCGCTGGTGTTTCTCCACGCTATATTCAACAACGTGATTGATTTTCCTGAGTTACTAGTGAAACCCAATTTCTCGGTACCAAGACTTGAAGCTAGAACAAGCTCGACCTTTTACCCTCGTCGACCACTTATTGATTTACTCAAATACTCCCCATTGAATTTTCTTTGCCACACTTGTAATGATGTGGATACCTATTGTCGATACACATGCAGTTGGACATTTTTAATTGCAGTAAGAGTGAGATTGTTTCCTACTTTAAAACTGCTGGAATTAACTCATAAACATAAACCTCGTTTAACTTTATTTTGTCATGTGTTGTGCGCCTTTAGGATCTCGCGTCTATTTATTGTACAGGGTGATTCAGTTTTATTCTGCGACACTTTAACAGTTGATAGAAAACCAAAAAATAACCGCACTTTCTTCTATAAACTATATCATTTTAAAAAATAAAAATAAAAAAGATGCAGGGTGTTTAAGTTGTAAGAAATATATGGAATTTATTGAATATTTACCAAACTACTTGAGATATTTAAGTCATATTTGGTACACGTTATAACGGTATGGGTTAGCATAAAACCTGTTAATATCAAACACCTTGAACAACCAGTGGCGTAGAAGTGGGTAATTAGTATAATTGTTTTTAGAAAAAAAAATGAACCACCTTATATAGCAATAAAATGTATTCAATTTCTTATGTAAATTTTAATAAGCAAGTTTTAAAAGCTTTTAACAGTCCCTCCCATTTACTTTACCATTAGTTTTTTATATTTATATTTGCTACTGATTTTGGAAAAAAACGAATAGAAAATTAAATATTTGAAATGATGTCATCATTCGATTTTTTAAACAAAATTCTGTCAAAACTACCTACAAGTGTTTAATCCTTAGACAAGGGAGGGGAGAGAGGCCAAATCCGGCCAAATTGAGTGTGCCCAGTTAGGCACCACCAGTGGCGTATCGTGTGGGGCTGGTAAAGAATGAAAAATGCCTATAAAGCATTACTGTTGGTTTATAAAGGGACAAATTTCGACAAAGCAACAAAATTTTAGTTGTTTGAGGCGATATACAAATAATACAATGTCTTTTTTTCCTTGAAGCTATTTTTCTTACTCTAAATATTTACCTATGAAAGGTTATTCCTGATACTTTCTGTTCACCTGGACTTTTGCAACATAAAGCTGAACAAAACACCATTATGATGCCACAAAAATAACAATGTTCATATGAGCACAAAATCACAAAATCTAAACCTGCTGTCACACACGACGTTTGGAACCAAATTATGACGTCGCATTGTTGTATTTTGGCACACTCTCTGCTATGTTCCGTAAGCGTCCTCTCCCCTCCATTGTCTAAGGTCTAAGGTTTAATCTTACATCCTACTTACCTTTACACCACCAGATTGGCGTTGATTTAAATCAGTACAGGTTTCCAACAGTGCAACATCCACAGTTGGTAAATTCCGCAGAACCAGCCTTCTGAATACCTTCTTCCATTTTGGAAAACAATTAAGGCACAAGATTCCTAAAGCCAATGAGAATCCGTTCTGCGAATTAAAATGAATGCAGACACTTCTCGCTATTTTTTTTAAAATTGAAAACGTTACTTCAGTTTGCTTTTTGAATTTCTCATTTCCGAGATTTTATTTGCAGGCCCTTCTTATTATTACTTATAGATATTAACTTATATAAACGCTGAAACTGGATTTAAATTTGAATTTCCTTGCTTAAATACTTAGTACCATTGATTAAGGTATTAATTGCTGTACCTTTACATATTTAACCGACATAATATCTCAACAACTCTGCATAGATCCTGGTTCCTGGTAGACGTCCACGGGCGTAGCCAAGGGGGGGTTTCGGGGGTTCAAACCTCCCCCGAAATAAGCAAAATATTACCTAAAATTATACCGAAAAAATACGAGGAGTGAAGAGTTAAATTATTATTACGTTTGAATATATGTAGTAATAGTAGCGCCTAGCGCCATCTTTTGACGAGAGGCAGACGCAGTTGCAGCCGAACTATTTTGTATTGTAGGGACACTTTGCGTTGTTTCTCGATTATTCGCCACGCCCCTCGGTCGAAATGAGCGGAAGTTCGTGGAAGTTTCTGGACGGCTACTGGGCTGCTATATAAGCGGCGCGTGACCGCGCTTACGGCAGTATTGTTCCATGCGAACTCGAAGCGAATAAAAGTGAAAAGTGGTGAACGAATAGTGAAGAGAATTAAGTGTACCGTGTAAGTGAGTAATTTTAGTGCACTGTTATTCGATGACCTTGTTAAAGATAGATACGTGAATCATTATTACTGTCGAAAAATGGAGGGGAAAAAAAGAAGGGTGATAAGCCTAAAGGTATGGACTACTGGAAAAAGTGGTGTAGTCAAGGTCAAGGGGTTTCTAATAAAAAAACAAATTTGTATTTAGCTATCAAAGCTTCAGCTACCTTGCATGCTGATAAGAAGACTGCCTACCCCGAAATCTAGTTTGGAATGCCTAGATATGTGCGATAAAAACCTTTATCCTAATATTTACACATTACTACAAATCTTGGCTACCATTCCTGTATCCACTGCTACCCCAGAAAGGTCTTTCTCGAGCCTAAGGAGACTGAAAAACTATTTACGAAACACTACAAGTGAAAACAGACTTAATGGTTTGGCTCTAATGAACATTCACTATGGAACAGAAATTCATGCAGATGAAGTAGTGGATATATTTAAAAGAAAAAGCCGAAGATTTTCTTTAATGGTTTTAGATTTAGCGCAGAGGAACGAAATTAATTTATCCATTTCATTTAAAGTTAAGAACTTTATAAATATGTCGTAGTTTTTCCGATGAATATAGGTATAGATATTAAATTTCATGTAAGTATATTTTTGTTGTTTTATTTACTTCTCAAACTAACCCCCCCCCCCCCCAAAACTAAATCCTGGCTACGCCCGTGTAGACGTCCATAATAGTCCAGAATTAAATTTCAGTAGAATATTTCTTAATATTTAAAAGGGAAAACACCTCTGAAAATACTTCTGATTGCAGTAGTAATAGTGACAGATTTTTGATTGTGATTTTGTGAGCGCATTCTGATGCGTTCCTATATTCTCAAGATAATTTTAAGGTATGCATTTGAAAATGAATTTCAAAATAAAAAATCTTTGGTGGCACCAGAGGCGGATTATCCCTAAGGCAAACTAGGCACGTACCTAGGGGCACGAGATTACAAAGGGGCGCGCGCGCGGAATTTTTAAGCAAAGAAAAAATAAATAACAAAATTAATTGTGTCAGTAAGTATGCACCTACTTACACAATATAAAAGATTCTTTAATTCTATAGAGATTTAGAGCTTTCGAAGCGTACTACCAGCTATGCAATGAGACAATTCCTTGTTCTTTGGAACTTTCACGCTTGGGGCGCCGATGAGGTGCTTGCCTAGGGCGCTCTCGACATTTAATCCGCCTCTGGGTGGCACACCGTTTCCGTATGCCCAAATACTGTACTGACTAAAATCACAGAAATCCATAATTTCACGCGATTTATTCAATGTAAACTGTACTTGAGAATACACAAACGCTGTGCCATGTCAATTTTTTATTTAAAAACTTCATCTTAAAATAAATGGCAGCCTAATTAAAATTGTAATAACAAAACTCCTTGTTTGCGAACAAATGAAGACAAACTTTTCCATATTAGGCCAGGCGTCAGTGAGTAAAAAGAGGTCGAATGAGCGAATAATTCCTGTAAATCTGGAATTTGCCTTAAACGCTTTAATTGAACCCAAAATTAAGATTTTCAAAATATTTCCTAAAATAACAGCTTCTTGAGACAAATTCTAGTTATCAATATTAATCCCCATTAAATTCTCCAAAAGAAAGGTTCTTAGCACGTTTTGCCTAATATTAATCGTTTCAGAGATAAGTGCCGCGAATTTAGACATTTTTGCGCAAGTATGGGAAAATTACTGCATATTACTTGCAAAATTTACTAGTTTCGATGTAGTAATCACTCTACATTTAATACAGTTTAATATTCTAAATATACAGGGTTTAAATGAATCAGTATTTCAACAGGTGATACAAAATAAGATTAACAGTTAGTATTATTCAAAAAGTGCTAAGAACCTTTCTTGTGGAGAATTAATATTGATAAGTTGTGTTTATCTCATAAAGTAGATATTTTAGGATATATTCCTGAAAAACTCTGAGTGAAAAACTTAATTTCGGCATTATCTTGTCAATATATCGGCTAGTACGTAGATTCTTCTATGTCCTGGGTTCCTGAACCTCGTGCGATATATTGATCTACGTAGTAGATTCGATATATTAATCTACGTAGTATATTCTTCTATGCCCAGGATAACTTTCCGATTCATACCGCAGAATTATTGAGAATTATTATATTGTTTTATTATACCTCATTCATTATCATACCTTATTATAACAAGAATATACGCATCATAATGCCCTCTGAAAGGTATACTGACTAAAAGCAATCTGTTTCCAATTTCTTTTATTACCTTTTAACCGAAATTTGACTACACAAGCATGCAACCTTAACAAAACAAAAAGTGGGAATAGTGGGAAAAGAAGACTTCAAAATGAAAACTTACGACAGCCAGAAAGCTGTCGAATTTATTTACACAAATAAAGTACTGTTTTACAAAACGTTGATGTAAATTACAATGTAATGTAATTCTGATGTAAACTATACATGCACGTGTCTTATAGGCTGCTAGTTTCCCGCCCAATCAGCCATATTTCAGCCGAGACCAGCTCGCACCGAAGCAAAGAGGAAGAATGAATGAAGTTATAGAACTAGAGAATAAAAGCAACATTCAGAGAATAGCGAGAAGGCTACTTCCTTCTCTCAAAAATTATTTGATAATAAGGCCATTTCACAGTACCTTTGCTGCAGTTTTGTAATATTTATGCAGACTTCACTTAATCTTCAGAAAAAGTTTTTGCTTAAGAAAAATGTTGATCGATTAGTATTAGTCATACTGTTATACTTAAAACAAAATAATATATTTTTGTGTAAAATAGCCTTATAATATTGAATGGCTGGCTGATCTCGCCTGCTATTTAGCTTAATAAAAATAACAACATTTTATCTTAAATTATGTACATTTCTCTAATATCTTCTAATGCAACCATCACAGGTCCTCAAAGGTGACAATTAACAACACAAAAAAAAACAAAAATGGTAGCAAATTAAATCTAAATGGACGCTTAAAAAATAAGTAACTCGATTCATTCAACAACCAAAATCTTCATCATGTTAGGTAGAAAATAAAAAGTAAAGCTTGAGTCTTCTAAATATCTATCGAAAAAGCACGTGAAGTTTTATAATGCCGAAGAAAAATACTTTACCATCTATCAATTACGACTTCTCCAACTGAAACATAACAAAAGAGCAATTAAGAATGAGGTTAGAAAAGATAGAAGTGACCGAGGTTTAGTGGAAAAGAAAGTTAGTACTGGTAACTGGGGTGACTGTGACTGTAGGACGAATTCTCGAGGTTGGGGTCACTCCGTATTTTCGCTCAATATGTCTTTCGATTGAGCTGAGGTTTACATTCGCATGATGTCTTGAGGAACTGTCGGAAAAAAATATCATTAATGAAATATCAAATCAACAGTGCACAAAAGAAACAAAAAACTATTTTATTGTGATTAATTAGTGGTACTTACTTGCTATCGTCCTAGAGTGGCTTGTAGTGAAGATCAAACATTTATTTGTATTATAGAGGCAGTCAAAATGCAACTTATTATTAGACAGCAGCATTCTAAATTCTAAATCTAAATTAATAGACACCTACTTACTGGGAAACGCCGTTTCGACAATAAAGCACAAATTAATATCGTGATATTTTTATACCATATGGGTATTATTTTCAAAGAGGTTGGAAATGAAAAGGCTTAACCCTCTCACTAATCTTAAAATGCTATTGAACATAATTGAGTATTGCCCGAAATAACAATGGTGTAACAGATAATAAAGTAGTAACAATTCCAACGCCTTCCCCTGCGCCTTCATTTAGTTAAAATTTGGTTTTACACTAACGTGCATGTAACTTCGACATAAATACAAAACTGAATTTTAGGGGCCTATCGAAACGGCGAATTTTCAGAGAAATAAGGTAACCAAAACTGGAAAATTTCCCATTTAACAATAACTTTGTTGCCTATGTCAGTATTGCCAATGTAAAAATGTACATATTACCGATTTCGAGGAACAATTTAACCGTTGACTGACGTATTAATAAGACTTCTCACGGCTATAGTTTCATGTCTGGGAATGTAATGGCTCCTATGGTCAACAATGTATTTTGCATTGTATTTTGTCTCCGGGAAGCGCATGGTGAGCCAGAGAACCGTCAAACATGACAGCCGTTAGCAGTCTTTGTTAATACGTCAGTCAACGATTTAACTTTAACAGGTGATAATACTTTATGCATATTTTTATCTTGATTATTGGGAGAAAGAATTGAGAATGTATGAATGTAATTTGTAATGAATGTAATTTCAATTACTAGTAATATCAGAAAAACGTGCTCTTTCCAAATGTAAAGAGAAACAGGTATGGTCCTGGGAAAAATATATTTGATGACGTCATAACCTATATTTCCCAAATTCCTAAGAGCTATATCTTTTTGGCCCAAAAGCAAGCTTGAGTGGTCCTACAAGAAACCCACAAGTCAACTTTTTACTGGCTGTTTTTGTTTACCTATAATAATCCTGAGGCGTCGAGTTTGGGACACCCTGTACAAAATAAGTTATTCATATTTATTGAATAGCTCTGTACGAAAATAATTTTGTTCTATAACCATCAATATCAGACAATGTTATGTTTATTATAATATGATAGTTTATTTCTAATACCTAGTAAAAATATCTCTATTGCAGCGGAGTGCCAGCATAATTCATAAAACGTAAAATTATTACTCAAATCACCATTGCTGTTTTGTTGACTTAGGCAATATGAGCAGTGACCAGTGACCCTAGCCAAGTCACGATTTATTTTGACATGTCAATATGTCATGACCAAATTGTTGGAGGAAAATTCCATACCTACCTTTTTTAACCAATCAGAGGCTCGTTTTTTGCGTCGTCGTCATGGCAACTCCGGAAATATTCTCACTTGCTCTAGGCAGCAGGTGATTACAGCGGAAATTTTTTGACAAATGTCATTATTATAATGTGACATTGTAACATACTCACCAAAAATTTTGATAATAATTTCGTTTAATTTACGTGTAGGTATGGAATTTTCTTACCGAATCCCCCACGTTCTTGAATTAATATCCGGAAACTTTTTCTAACACGAATTTTTTAAGAAAATTCCGTACCTACCTTTTTTGACCAATCAGAAGCTCGTTTTTTGCTTCGTTGTCATGACAACTCAAAAAATTTCCGGAAATATTCTCACTTGCTCTAGGCAGCAAGAGGTGATTACAGCGGAAATTTTTTGACAGATGTCATTATTATAATGCGACATTGTAACATATACTCAACAAAAATTTTAATAATAATTTCGTTTAATTTACGTGTAGGTATGGAATTTTCTTACCGAATCCCCCACGTTCTTGAATTAATATCCGGAAATTTTTCTCTAACGCAAATTTTCAAAAAATTCGTGTACTCGAAAAATTTCCGGCAATAATTCAAACACTAGGACGATTACTAGTGAAAATTTCCTGCTCCAGTCCCGATATACAGGGTGTCTACTTTTAAACACACAAATCCATAAAATCTTTATTTTTGGAGATAATCGCCTGTTTTTTTTTTGTTTGAAAGGCCTTGAAAAACTGTTCTACCATTTTCAAAATGCAAATCCAGGACCGGCTGCGTTTTTTATACCCCTCATTTTCATGAAAATCATTTAGCGTTTTTTTTTTATTATTTAAAATATAACACCACAGAGTTAATCAGGACACCCCGATAACCCCATTGTACCGGGAGTTCCATTCTGCAGAGTGTCAAAGTTGAGCAAAATAGGAATTTTAAAGATATCTGGGGCGAGTCAAGTGCGTCTTGGAATCCCCTCACAACTGTTCAATGGCCAACAGGACCACTCAAAATGTTGGTGTGCAAAGATTCAATACAAAAATATATGAGGTATTTTTCTATGGGTTATCTCAAAATGCTGAATTTTTGGGACTTTATACGGGTCGAAAATCGAGTATTTCAAAACCGCCCCAGGCACATAAATGAACTAAGTCTAAAAAATGCAGAAGCCTGCCATGAATTAAGGTGGCTGGTGTGTCATAACAGGAAAATCACAGAAAATGCATCATCTTAGACAGTGACTTTGTTGACAAAGGTCCAATAATTTAAATTGCTTTTTAACTATTAGCTTGCATTTTGTAAAAGAATAAATTAGTTTTGTGTTTATTAAATATGTTTCAACAATTCCAGAGCACTCTTTTCCTGTATAAAGTTTCATAAAAATTCAGCATTTTGAGATGGCCCAGAGAAAAATACTCTGTATATTTTTCTCTGGATTCTTTGCACACCAATATTTTGAGTGGTCATGTTGACCATACAACTGTTTTGAGGGGATTCCATGGCACACTTGACTCGCCAGATGCCTGCAAAATTCTTTTTACTCAATAAACTAACTTATTTTGATCCCCTTTATCTCGATTTTCGATATTTTCCATTTCCACTCCCAATAAACATTTTTGGTTTTATTAGAGTAACCACAACTATTAGAACTTAAACCACTGTTAGTTATTTAATATAGTTGAAGAAATATTTCGGTTACCTTTATAAACCCATTAAAACACTTAAATGGCGCAATTTATAAAGGTCACCAGCACCTATTTTAGTACAGTTATAGGACTTTAAAGTATATAACCAATGGTAGAGTAAACGTTTCCATCACCTTTATATAACCTACTTATACAACCCGGCTACTTTCAGTGCTAAATTTGGTTCTATAAGGTTTGCAGTTATCCTTATAAACTTTGCCTATAATGGTGTTAGTAATATTTCATGGGATTTAGATATAGGACGCCTACTTCAATCTCTGTTTAACTAATTGTTGAGCGCCTATCCTTTCCACTCACGTCAAAATGTTATGGTTGGGCATGTCACAGGGCATGTGACTAAGTATAATAATACATGTTTCGCTAAGCATACTTGAAATTGTGTGTGGCAAGAAAATTTTTCCACAAATATGAACAAGATACCTTCAAAAAATTCACGGGCCTTCGAAATACTCCTAAATAAGCAAGGTTGTTTACATTAAAAAAACTTATTTTTTTTATTTGCAAAAATTACGAGAAAAAAGTTAAAAAATATATGCCCCTGTCACATAAAAGTATATTTTGTTAAAATTTCCGCGGAATAAAATAAAATATGCTAAAAAATTTCGTAACTGTGGGTCGTGTCGATTCTGTTCTATATTTGCATCATGGCGTCTCTTAGTAGATTACCCTTAAAAGCTTTGGCGACAATAATATCACTTAGAGTAACGTTACATAAATTGAAACAATGCTATAAACCTTCTGTAGTATTTTTTTTTATAAAACTATAAGTTTCCTATATATCCTTAGGTATTATATGTCGCTACCAATAGTATTACTAAAAAACCAAAGGTAATATAACTCTACCAGTAGTGTTACTATAAAACCAAAGGTAATATAATGCTACCAATAGTGTTACTATAAAACCAAAGCTATTTTGAAGACTTCTCGGAGATGTAGGGCTGCAATAATTTCATAACCTTCGGTAGATAACCCGTTAAACACTAATTTTCAAGTTCTGAACTAAATTTGTGATTGTTTTTAATATAGGTATGTGTCACTAGCGCGTGGGGCTCACTTATACCGGTGAATAGATCGACAATGATTTTCAATTTATTTTAACCTGTTTCACTTTTACACAGTTTCAAAAAATGTTGTAAAAGCCTATAAAGGTTATTTTGGTACGAAATTGTCCACCAAAAGGTATATAACGTGTTCAGTAAAACACAATTAGCTCCAGGGTTTTATAGAAGTAATTAGGAATGCTGTTATACAGGGTGGTTCACTTTTATGTGGTAGGACTTTAACATTAGATAGAAAAAGATAATCTAAAATGAAAATTTTATATCAACATATATCGGGGAAAGCTTAGTTTCCGAGATACAGGGCGTTGAAGTGTTGGAAAAAATATGAAGTATTTTTTACACTGTCCGAACCAGTGGAGATATTTAAACCAAATTTGATGTGTAGTACCACCTTTTTGACTACGATATTTAGTGATAATATGAAGGTCCTGAAATAACCAGTGGTGGAGTTATGGGTTTTCACTATCACTAAATTTAAAAAGTAATTAGTACGGACCTGTCTCACATCAACGTAAATTCTCTTCTTTCAATTCTCTACAAAAAGTGTATCTTGACATTTTTTTGTATCTGCCACGGTTGTGTAGTAAATAAATTATTTCGTTTCCATCTCAGCCTTTTTTGCCTAAAAATGTGTTTTCTAAGATTATTGATAAATATCGCAAATAACAGAAATTAATTATGGAACACTTATCGGATTCAGCTATTTTATTTTTAATTTTATGGAAACAATTTTAAAAATGGGCGGAAGAATCATGTTTTACTCGTCGTGGTATAATTTAGAATTCTACAAATTTAGAATTATAAAAATTATTAAGAAATAATACAGATTTGATAAAAATGTTAAAATGATAATAAAGTAATGTACCTCAAACCAAGTGCCAGTTTATTTTTAAAATTGTTTCCATAAAATTAAAAATAAAATAGCTGAATCCGATAAGTGTTCCATAATTAATTTCTGTTATTTGCGATATTTATCAATAATCTTAGAAAACACATTTTTAGGCAAAAAAGGCTGAGATGGAAACGAAATAATTTATTTACTACACAACCGTGGCAGATACAAAAAAATGTCAAGATACACTTTTTGTAGAGAATTGAAAGAACTTTACGAAAAAAAAATTTACGTTGATGTGAGACAGGTCCGTACTAACTACTTTTTAAATTTAGTGATAGTGAAAACCCATAACTCCACCACTGGTTATTTCAGGACCTTCATATTATCACTAAATATCGTAGTCAAAAAGGTGGTACTACACATCAAATTTGGTTTAAATATCTCCACTGGTTCGGACAGTGTAAAAAATACTTCATATTTTTTCCAACACTTCAACGCCCTGTATCTCGGAAACTAAGCTTTCCCCGATATATGTTGATATAAAATTTTCATTTTAGATTATCTTTTTCTATCTAATGTTAAAGTCCTACCACATAAAAGTGAACCACCCTGTATAACTCGGGAAAATCATAGTTTTATAATATAGGTATTGGAAACTCTTATACAAACATGTTATATATCTTGTAGTAACGGTCACTCCAAGTGCTTTAAACTGGTATTGGAAACATTTACAATAACCCTAGTACCTATATTGATATTATATAACCCTTATAAACTCCAATTACTGGAGGTGATAACCAGTTCCTTTCATATAAAACTCCGCAACCTTTATATGACATTTATATAACTAGGTATCACTTGTGGTAACGAAAAATGTTTATTGGGATGGCTCACCCTGTATATCATTTTGAAGGCATCGCAATTTTCAAAAGTCGGCGAGGGAAGGCATTATAATTTTTAATTACAATTTTTAGTTTGACATACTTTTAGTGACTGCCGAGAATTTATTTTTGGTTTCCAAAAGAAAGGGTGAAATATTACTACCTTACTTATGGATCAAAATGGCTGCAGTTTTCATTATCCTGGTCGGACATGTTGTTAAGCAATGCAAGTTAATTATTTTGATATGTTACATGGTGGGAGACTGACTAGAAATCACTTGACTCACAAATTACCACAGTCGTAAAAGTGACTATTAATGACATAATATGTCTTAGAAGCAACAATCGTGAATTGCATAGCACAAGGTTTTCCAAATCCTAAAGTATTTTCGTAAAATCCATTCCAAGCTTTTAAATAGTATGGCAATATGAGAATTAATATCACTAAATACCATGAATCTTTGACCCGTACAAAAGCTTTAACCAGGGTTAAAGTTGAATCCCTGGAGCACGTCTATGAAGTTATTTTTCTTAAAAACTCAAAAATAAATGAGATATATATATATCTGAAAATTTCCACAAAAACGTCAAACTTAAACTACGATATTCTAATCAGTGTGCAGAATTATTCCACACAGTTTTCCAGTTTCTTTTTGGAATGATATTTATTCTAGCATAATTTTTAGTTGTGAAATGTGTAGTCTCCAAAATAGTGTTAAGAAAACAAATCATTAAATTAATTTTCAAAATATCGACCTGTCAAATTTATAACCAACTCATGGCCATTTTTCCTTTTATAAATGATTAGTTAGGTATTTCCTTACCTCTGCCACAGACCTCTGCTTACACACTATCGTCTAACATGAAATAAACAAGTCACTTTCTGCACTTGTTACATACCTACTGTAGGTATGTAAAGTTATGTAGGTAACCTAAAGTAAAGTTATATAGGTACCCTACATAACTTTTTTTTGTTAGTACAGCTAAAATCCACAATTTTGCCATGAAGTACAAATTGTAAAGGAATGTGGTAGGAAAGAACATCACTGACAAGTAGTTGTACTTTTTACTTAATAATGGCAAAGTTGTGGAAAATTCACACATAAAACACCACAAACGGCATAGTAGAAATTAAGCCAACAGTAAAAATGTATTTCCAAACTTTATTAGTTCTTCAAATTAATTTAACATTGCCCATTTGAATATTTACAACTTCAGTTTAAAACTCATAATATTTAATATGAACATATTTATGAAAAACCATTCAAGAGGTATCGAGAAAATATATTAATGACTATACAAAAATTTTAAAAAATAAAAATTACCTATTTGTCAGAAAAAAATTGTGTAGTAATCACAAAATATACACTATATTACAAATTCTAGCTAAAATAATTGATATTGAGGGTTTTTAAAAATAAGTTCTGGGTAATACGGGACTAAGGCACCATTTCAAACATACTATTTTAATTATTAGTAAGTACACGATTTTATTTATATTGTATATTTAAATTATCTCCTCTACCTAACCTCTACATAAATATGGACGACTTATTCTTTGCGATTATTGTATGTACACCGCAAAAGTTACAGTGAACTAGCATCACTTTTTTTGCTATACCCCAAAATTCGGAGCATTGTCACTACTACAAAATATCTCCCGATTGGATAACATCATTATCAAAGTTCCTAGATACTATTGGAAAATTGAGACAGTAATAATAGGTTTGAAATCATGCCACGTCAGATACATGCTCTAGGTTAATTTATTTTACTATAGAAAACTCACCTAGCAAACACAGCTCTATTTGTTATAATATAAAATATAGTTCTTTACTTAAAAAGTCGTACAGTAAGTTATGAAATACACAGAATTTCATAGGAAATGTAGATAGTGAAATACATAAATCCTGAGAAATTTTATTGAACCATTCGAAAAAATTAATATTACTAATTATTAATTATTAATAAAACAGTAGTGAAAAACCCCATAGATATAAAATGTTAGCCAAACTATTGAATTGGAGGGTATATCTTAGTACTAGTAAAAATTTTCACAAGTTTATATCATTTTACTTCATAGAGGAAGGTTTCCAAAATAGTTTCTCATTTTTGTCCTTTGCTTTATCTTGATGTTTATCAATTAATTATACGTATAAATTTTATAAATTGTAAATTCTTTTATAGACGGTAAGAGAATCAATCCTTAAGTTTAATTTAGAACAAGCATTCGTCCCGAACCCATGTGACCCTACCTAGTGAGTCGGCACGAGAACTAAATTTATAAACGTAGTGGGCTCGTCAGGTGGATTTGTGCATTCATTTTAGACGAAAGCTCAACCCATGTGGAGCATCTCGCGGTCGACGTTGCCAAATCAGCAGTTCAATGAAATTAATGATGTGTTGAAGGTTGAAAAAAGGAATAAATTAGAGGCCATTGAATACGCTTGCCTTGGTTTTCTTTCAAGTTCCATAGCGTCGTCAACATTGTGGTATTTAAAACGATCGGCGTTTATATTCATAAGAATTCGAAATTAGAATCGCCACTAACGGAGTTTTTTCGTGGTGTTGTGGCGTTGGACATTTTTTTAATGGTCTAAATGCACCTGGGATGGGATGTAATACCAGTATTAAAGAGAGGAAATGTACTTGTTTTCAATTTTCCATTTAGGTTTGAAAGAATGGGTTACTAAACTACAGGGATGTAATTTTTGTTATTGAACATAATATAATATGTATACAATGTGTCCACGAATAGGTGAGGAGTTGAAATTTTAACTTCTGGGGATCAGCACTGCTTGGTTTGAAAGAAATTTGTGACATAATTTTACGTTCGAAAAATCAAGTATGCCTTGGAAATTTTGAACAAAGTATTTTTCACACCAGCAAAATGCCCTTTTTGTAGGTTTTATGACAGAATGTTATTAAGGAAACTTGTTCAGAATGAAAAACTGAGTGGGTTTGCAAAATTTCAAAAGTCTAGGCCTACTTTGGTTTTTACTTTTTTTCCAATTTTTTTTTAGAAAAGTGCTCTTTTTGTAGCTTTCACGTTAAAATGTTATTAAGAGAACTTGTTCATAATGAAAAACTGAGTATGTACCAAAAATTAATTTGGAAGATCTGTTAGCCCAATGTGAATTATTGAAATAGTTATAGATTTAAAACTTTAAATAAAGAATCCCAGGAAGCAGTCAAAGCTCTAGGGATATTAAAAAATATGTGAAACGGAAATCGCCCTGTGTAGTATCTATGTTTTGATACAATATTTTGATATCTGACATGGTGATGATAGGTGTCAGTATGTGGTACTTAGACACTTTTTGAGTTATTATGCTTAGCTGTGTGGCTTGTGGCACTTCCCTGACCGCCAAATCTAAAATGTTTGAGGATAATAATCTATCTGTAAGTAATTTTGTAATTTAAATTAAATTTTGAGGTCATACATCAAAGTGGCATAGGCGTTTGTGTAAGTAACTATTTTTTCATAATTGGAAATTTAAAATTACAATTGCTATTATGAAGGATTCATAAACTTAAATATATAAATGTGCCTTATAATTTTTTGCCTTTATGGTACTGATTTCACAAAAATTGACGATTTCTGCCTCGATTAGTTTGTCGAAACAACTCAAAAGTGTGCGCCACTGTAAAAACGGAAACAGTATCCTGACATATGCAGTGATCGTAACGGGGTTCTTTATTCGAAGATTTAAAAAAAAATCTCTTGCTAGTTCACATTACATAACTAAGCGGCACGCCCAAAAGAGTAAGTAAAATGTTCGAGGTGCATTGTTAGTTTCATTGCTAGGCTAGGTACAAAAAGGATTTCCTAGCAACTCTTACACAGCAAGAACCTTAAAACCATTAAGAATGCTAATTTATGTAACAAGTGTGTAAAAAGTGTTTTTTGGCATGAGTGTGGAATTTTTTTTTACGAGTCAAGGGAGTACACCTTTGACTGAATTATACGAAAGAAAAATTAATGATGTCAATATTTCCGGTGACAAATAAGAGTGACCTAATAGATAGGATACAATCGATAGACATCGATGTGGCACAAGGATAAAGCTCCCGAAGTCGACAACAACAAAAATCTTTCATTGAAGTGAAGAATATTATTTTTGTTAAGAGTTCAGCCGTTCTTAGAAGAACACCTCTGCGTCATCGTGCCTTGCGCCAACCGAGTAAGAACCGTCTCCGAATTTTACGTACCAACCAACCCAGCGGCGTACGAAACGCGTACGTCCAAACCACCGAAAATTCAAGTAATTTATATTTTTGTTTTGCGTTATGAAAATATGTATTTTTAATTTATAACATTTTTGTAGGCCTATAGTATTTATAAACTACCAAAATTGTTTATTAATTGTCTCCCTGCATCCTCGCTACTCTGTCTGAATTTACCTGACATTATTGCTTTGTATTTACAGAATCATAACAATTTAACAAGAAAAAGATTTGCAGAAATTACGGCAGATGATTGGAACAAAATTTGCCAACACGAAAAAAATTATAAAGCATTATGCAAATTTATTAATCCTTGACAGGTGTTTTTATGTAGACCTATACTATTACGCTTATAGAAAATTAAATAGTTTTATAATTAACATTTTTATCGCTAGCATAGAGATACGCCAATGATGCCCGTCGCTGCCATGCAAGTACCGTGGTTGCTAAGGGGTGGAACTAATATTATGTTCTACTGCGCATCTATCTAATAATGGCTTCCCGGTGTTCTTCTAAGGGGGGCTGAACTCTATTACCTACCTAAATTAATGGTTTATCTTTACCAGGAGGTCCACAAATTCAGGTTAAATAAATTTAGTATAAAATTTAAAAATGCAATACTTATTTGAAAAATGGTAAAAGATAATATAGGATGTCTTGTTTAAAAAATATAAGTTTGATTAGTATCTTGACAAAACCTTGCATAACGCCACCCCTGATAATAGCATTAGACTTGCAGGAAATTTCCTACAACTTTTGTATTTGCTATTTTTTGTAACATGGTGGGCCATCCAAGTAGAAAATATGGCCTGTAGATAAATTGACCATATAACTTAACCACCCTTTACCTGAAACTATCTAATATGTATTTAGCTAAGAAAAAGCATTTGAACTAAGAGTTTCTTTAAAATAAAGTACCTTATATGGATAGAATCGGTGTAATCAAAAGAAAATAAATTAAAAACCAAACCAAAAAATAATTAATGTTGTTCAAGTTCATGAAAATAAAATATTAGAAAAATGTAGGTACTTACAGATAAAGAATTGAAAAGGGAACTTTTTTAACATTTTTTTTATATTCAACTTTAATATACAGGGTGATTCAAAACTATGCGGCACCCTTTCAGGGGCGTAATTTACTCGTTAAAATAAGACGAAAAGTTCATATCAACATGGGTCCAAAAACGCTTCGTTATGAAGATTCAGGGTGATTAAGCTTTTAAAAAAATATCGATTTTTGTTTATACCTTCCAAGCCAATAAGAATATTTAAACCAAATTTGGTACACAATAATACCATCATAAGGTGACAAAAGAAATGATAATGTCAGGTGTCAAAAGAAACCAGTGGCGGAGGTATGGGTAATCAGTACCATTAATTAAACAAAAAAAAATAGTACGGCCCTGTACAATACAAAAATTTATTATCTTGTTGAATAAACAATACAATATGGAACAAAAAATGTCTCTTTCATTTTTTCATATCTCTCTCCCTTTCGCGGAAAATTGGAGTTTTTCCTATTTCTCATATTTTTTGGACTCCTTACTTTACTTTGAAGTAACTATTATTTTAAGTAAACGAAATGATTTTCAAATGGAATTGCAGTAGGAGTAGGTAATTTTTGATTATTATTGGTTTGGAAGGTATAATCGATATATTTTTTTTAAAGCTTAATCACCCTGTATCTTCGTAACGAAGCGTTTTTGGACCCATGTTGATATGAACTTTTCGTCTTATTTTAACGAGTAAATTACACCCCTGAAAGGGTGCCGCATAGTTTTGAATCACCCTGTGCACAAAACGCATTATAATAAATTGGAATAATAACTTGCCTATTTTTAGAATCAGGCATGGGCCGACAGCTATGGCGATTATTGCCGAATGATACTGCACGACCCTATGTAATTCTGCCAACCTCGAACTCGGACTAGTGTCATTGGTAAAGAGTGCGGTGTTTAAAAAATAGATGGCACCCACGTCGCACCAGGCGGTGTGGTCGTCTTATAAATAGGGCGAATTTTTAAATTCAACACAAATATGTGTTCTCAGAATTCCTACATTAACTGACTTTCTTACCCCTATATAGAATATATATCCTTTACTCAATACCATTCAAAAGTTACCTCTCCAGGCTGGAATTTGATAAAAAAAAAACTCACGGTAACAGAACTTCTGAAGGGTGATGTATCAGTAAGAGCCACATTGAAAGGCCCTCTCATAATATGGAAGTCCCCTTGGAAAAAATATAATATGAACTTGTGAAATTGTTTGAGTCCTACAACTTTAGAATATATTTATGAAAACCCCTCTTTAACTGTATTATACTGGAACTAAAATGCCTTGGCAGTAAATGGATCAATGAACTAAAAGTTAACGTACGTGTTTGGATGCATTTTCTCATCCCAAAGTAATTGTTTGCTGTGAAAACTAGATGAATTTTAGATGCTATGGCTAAAAGCCACAACTTATCAGGAACAAGGTATTTGTTTAATATAAGTATGCCATTTTGATACATACTTCAATATGTAAGGATTATCAACCAACACCTTGCCTAATATTGCCACGTATGAACATTTTGGCTTCCTTTTGTTAACACATTCGTTGCCATTCTTAAGGGTCAGTCTTTGTTGCATTTCTTTATTATTTTTACATGGTTACCATGCATTTATTTTTGTTTGTACATTTCGCTCACAACACACGAGACTCGACACTTGCCTGCTTCCGGAATTTTGAACTACGACGATTCCTGATGTTAATCAAACGCAAAACTTACAAGCCTTTTTTGTATTGTCTGCTTCCGGCTGTAGATTTTGCGTTAGTCGGAAGGAAAGTAAACACACATAGGGGAACACAGTTAACAACTAAATAGGGTGCAATACGGGTATGCTCGACATAAAAAGATACGTAAGTGCCATTAAAACTATAAGGAATGTTTCGAGAGTTTTCAAACAAAAAGTAGCTGATATATACTTTCAATCATTTAATAATTCTTTTATAGGACAATTTTTAGTGACAACACTCAACTTAATGAGAGACTACTGAATTATTAAGGAAAAGAAGTAATGATGCATGATGGTAATTCAAAAGTGACAAACTTGGAAATCCTCCGAGGTTTGTGATAGTGTTTTCAGAACATACCAACAAATTACAGCTACTCAACGACTTGTAAAAATAACCAGAACTGCTAGGTCAAAGAGCAATAATTTACGCGCGAAACTATCCCCACTCTAAAAGAAAAACCCACCACTAAATCGAATATGTATGTGCAAACCCGTATCAAATAAATTACGATGATTATCTAGAAAGAAAAGCGAAAAAGGCACTTGGACAGTATCGCCGGCCGTCCGATCATCCCTCCCCCCCCCCCCTCCCTTCCTGTCCTAGGCACCCGATATTACACTCTATGCCGCCCCGTCGGCGGGGGCCTTTCGGCTTAGATGGGACACACGTGCAGTAAGCCAAAGAACACAGCCCACATCAGCACGATCCAGTGAACCGTGTAAATTGGACTCTCACCATCTGTGATCTTTCTGGCGAAGAACTTGAGCGTCTCGTCGAGCAGCACCACCGGGATCGAGAACTTCATCACAGTCAACCATTCATCGGGCGTCAGCGGACACACTTGGAACACAACCTGGGGCAAGAACGACGACGTTAATTTTGCAAAATAAAAATGACGTTTAACCGAAGTACTTACGGAAAGGACCTCCACGTAGAGGATGACAAAGTGGAGGGTGAAGGAGAGAGCCATGGAACCAATCAGCCACCAGTTCGACCATGGGGGCATAGCGATCAGCGACTGGTTCTCAGATAAGCTGTTCATGGCATTCAACATCTCAATGGTTACGAGTACGGATAGTGCCATCGTCATCGGATGAGGGTCGCCAAAGACTTTGCAGTCCAGCCCCTTGAATTCGGGGCCTCCACCAATGCATTGCAAATGGTGCGTCTAAAAACAATACATAATTTCACTGACGTCCAACAATAATTTCTTCGAATTCATAGACAAGCAATTTACGTCAAGTGCGCCAAAATAAAACGCAAAGTTTTTGACATACCAGTTGGTAGTATGACATCTGAGGTCCTTCACCAGAGTACATGAACCACCAGGCAGCAGCTCCCACAGTGGCAGCGCCTACATACCCACCAATAGCCATGTACCTAAAGAACAACCATCCCGAAATCAGGGATTCGTCTGCCTTCCTGGGGGGTTTCTTCATGATGTCCAAATCTGGAGGGTTGAAACCTGTAACAAACACACAAAATAACATAAGTCAACACGTCGCCCATCAGTTTTCAAATACCCACCAAGAGCAGTAGCTGGTAGACCGTCAGTTACCAAGTTAACCCATAACAGCTGGACAGGGATCAAAGCTTCAGGGAGACCAAGAGCAGCAGTCAAGAAAATGGATACTACTTCACCAATGTTGGAAGAGATCAAGTAACGGATGAACTGTTTCATGTTGTTGTAGATGGCGCGGCCTTCCTCAACGGCAGCGACAATGGATGAGAAATTGTCATCAGCCAACACCATCTCCGCAGCAGACTTCGCTACGGCAGTGCCAGAACCCATGGCAATACCAATCTCTGCCTTCTTCAAGGCTGGAGCGTCGTTCACACCATCACCAGTCTAAGATAAGATATTTTTGTTAAATTCAAATTAAGTTTCGCAACAATAACCCACCATAGCAGAAATTTCGTTCATGCTCTGCAGGTACTCAACAATCTTGGACTTGTGAGAGGGTTCAACTCTGGAGAAGAGACGAGCCCGAGCACATGCAGCCTTCTGTTCAGATGCAGGGAGGTCATCAAACTCACGTCCAGAGTAGGACTTGTCAGTGGTGTCTTCATCCTCACCAAACACTCCAATACGCCTGCAGATAGCTTCAGCAGTAGCCTTGTTGTCTCCAGTGATCACAATTACCTGACAATAAATACCAATGTTAAAATAAAAATATTATACAATTTATTTCAATAGGATTTTTTTATAAAACCAATTTTTTCCTTTGCTCACCCTAATGCCGGCAGCACGACACCTAACAATAGAATCGAATACTTCCTTCCTTGGGGGGTCCAACATACCAACAACACCAACAAAGGTAAGGTTAACTTCATAAGTGAAGAATTTGTTGGAGTCTCCCAAATCCATCTCCTCGGGTTTCATTGGATTGTCAGCAGTAGCAAGCCCCAAGCAACGCAATGTGTCACGGCCGGTACCATAAGCACGGGTCAATTCCAAGATGCGTCCCTTCAGAGCGCTTGTGAGTGGTACCTTATTGGTTCCTACGCGAGCATGTGTGCACCTGATGAAAAAATAATATGGTCACAGACATAAGTAAAGTGTAAAAGATACCATATACGCTCTTAACGAATATATTTAAAAATACAGAATTTCACTAACCTCTCCAAGACACCTTCAGGTGCTCCCTTGACAAAGAGTTTGGGTCCAGTTCCAAGACGAGAGGGTTTCAGTGGTACACAGTATGATGACATGGATTTCCTATCACGAGAGAACTCCAGTGTAAATTCCTTCTTCCATTTAGTCTCAATATCTTGACGGACACAAATGGCAGCTTGCCTACGGTCTCCAGCTTTGGATACACTGAAGGGATTCATCTTCTCAGCCAGCACAATTAGGGCAGTCTCAGTAGCTTCGCCAACTTTCTCAAAGCATTGTTTAACTTGATTGAAGTCAATAGCGGAGTCATTGCACATTATACAGATGGTGCCAAGTTCTTGCAAGACATCATATTCGGAGCTTTTCACTTTCTGACCTTTAAGGAAAACTTCACCAATGGGTTCATATGTGGAGCCAGTAATTTCAAATTCATGGAAGCTGCTGTCACTGCCCTCAACTTTGTCAAAGACGAACATACGAGCAACGGACATTTGATTGGTAGTGAGGGTTCCAGTTTTGTCTGAGCAGATGACAGAAGTGCACCCAAGGGTTTCTACTGAGGGTAGAGAACGTACAATAGCATTTTTCTGGGCCATACGACGGGTACCCAGGGCGAGACAAGTGGTGATGACAGCTGGCAAACCTTCAGGAATGGCAGCTACAGCTAAAGCTACGGCAATTTTGAAGTAGTAGACTGCGCCTTTGATCCAAGAACCACCATGAGCAGGATCGTTGAAGTGACCAATGTTAATAGCCCACACCGCCACACATATAACAGAGATGACTTTTGACAACTGTTCACCAAATTCATCCAATTTCTGTTGCAGGGGAGTCTTAATTTCTTCAGTCTCAGACATCTCGGTTCGGATTTTACCTATAGCAGTGTTCAGACCAGTACCAATGACCAAACCTCGTGCCTTGCCAGCGGACACGTTGGTACCGGAGAAGAGGATGTTCTTTTTGTCCTGGTTGACAGCACGAGGGTCTGGTATAGCATCTGTGTGCTTGATGACGGAGACAGACTCGCCAGTCAGAATGGACTGGTCGATGCGGAGTGTCGTTGAGAAGATTTTGATGAGGCGTATGTCGGCGGGGATCTTGTCACCGACTGACACCTCCACAATGTCGCCGGGGACAATCTCCTTCGCGCGGATTTTTTGCACTCCGGACTTGTCCCCCCGCAACACTTTACCCATCTCGGGTTCATATTCTTTCAGCGCCTCAATCGCCGATTCGGCATTCCTTTCCTGAAACACAAAGATAATTGTTCAAACACAGAAGTAAAATAAAGTTTCAAAATGAAAATGTAATTTCAAATCTAATTATCCATAAATCAATAACCGAAATTGTATATATTAAAATGTATATTATCTGACTATTGCCAATATTTTTATTGCTCTGCAAATCCTATAATATGACCAGGAGGCTTTATTTTGAAGAACCATCGTATTTTGGTTTTTATGGAAGGCAAGAAGGCACATAAAGTAATACTAGTAGATTATCTTGAGAAACAAAGCAGTTTGTGAAATCTTTATTTCCTCAACAAAAACGTAAATATACATTGATTTTACTATTCACTTCTCTAGCTTGTCGGCACTTAATTGTTTCATTTGCTTCAAGCGAAACTAATTTTAGCCAATTTCCTATTTCCATTCCCTGCCAGTGCAAACAAACTGAAAATTTACGGCTGCTGCAAGGGATATGACATCCGCAGGTTAAATGTCTGGAAATTTGAAACCTGACATAAAAGCAGGGTACACCTAAAATAACATGCAGTTAATTCTACCATTTTATATTGTGTGTAATAATAGTTATTTATGCAACAAGTGCATAAAGTAGTACTTTTTTTCATGAATGGTAAAGTTGCGCGCACGAACCGCAGGTGAGTGCGCGCAATCCCATGAATGAAAAAAAGACACTTTATGCATGAGTTTCATACATTATTTTTTATACGATCGTGCTTAAACATTGAAATATTTGGGATGGGATTTTTGTGTTATATACTAAAGGGCATATAAATGCACTATGGTTTTCAATTACGAGGATTATAATATTTAGATCGCGGTCTCACTACGTTTACACATAGTATTGATATCGATTTGAATATGTTTCTAGAATTATTGAAAACCGCATGAAGAGATTTTGAGATTGATTTGAATCTCAAAATAAATTTTCTTATTTTTGGGATTTAACGCCACATTTACCATTTATGAAAACACCAAATTGCATTACACTGAATTCGATTCCAAACTCCATGTAAACGTTGTAAGGAAGTTTAGAGTGAAAAAAAGTTAACTTTTTTTCACTCTAAACTGCTCAGAGTGAAAAAAAGTAAGTTTTTTTAACTTGTTAAAAAATATATAGGTACTTTAGGCATTTAAAAAGGTTAAAAAAAGTAAAGTTTTTATTCGTATAAAAATAGTATTTTCTTTACAAAATTCGGAAGGTGTTTGTAAGTAAAATAAATGTTTCTATTTTCTATATTTAAGTGTATAATACGTTTTGAGCTTATCGGCAACGAATATGTTTCAATCTGATAGTTTATGAGATATCACCTTTTTTCAGAAAAATGTACGTGCTTGTCCAGATTACCTGAACACAAGTTAAAGCACTTTATAAATAATATAAATAGGAGATATCAAAGACATATAAACATTTTTGGGAGATATAATATAACTGCAAAAATCCGAGGCTACATTTAAAAAGTAAAAAATATAATAAAAGCCCACTAGGACTAATCACCGAAAATAACCAATCGCTGTTTATTTTCTACTTGTTTTTCACTATTTACAGCTCAGACATTTTTTTTTTACTTTTTTATGCACGATCAGTCAATAAATCATGCTTTCAAGTTTTGGGAGTTTTGGTATTAAAGCTCTCTATTATCGAAGCTTGTCAATGTGAGAGCAACAACAGAGCATATACTGCATTTAAAGTTTATAGCGCATAGACGGGATGAAAATCTAAAACAAGTTATATAAGGCATGCGCTGCGAGTCATAGACGCCTCCTTTACAGCCTTGATACATAAATAACTATTATACCATACCATTTGTCCATTCGAATTAAAATTTTCACCATTATGTCACTGCAAGTGTAATGACACGAACCCTATTATTTACAACAAGGTAGTTCTACAGCTGTAAAATTGCCATACCAATTATAAAAATTTGTCAATTTCCAATTAGAAAACCGAAATCAGCCCTTAACACAGATAATATTTCCACGAGGCACATAAACCCTCTGGGAAAACGAATTGTATTTTTAAAATGTAGTACGGAATAATGGTTGTTATATCACAAATATACTTTTTAACTGCATAGATAGGTAGGTACAATGTGAAATACTGATATAGATACTTAGAATTTAGTCCTTACACACTTTAAGTGCAGTAGATAAAAACACTAAAATTAGTATTAGTAGGCAGCGTTTGACAGGCAGAAAACAATTTAGACTATAAAAAAAATAGGAATATAAACTGAGAGAAGCAGAACATATAATATGCTGCTGCTTTGTTTGGATTACTCATTGATGCTTTTAAAATATGGCATCTTAAATGATACAATAAAATACAAACCTCAGAAAAATAATATACAAACATTCACCTATCCTAACATAGATTGTATGAAAAGGTTAAATAATTATTGTTCTGTGGTAAGCTATCATTTTTGGCAGAGCATTTGGACAATAATGAGAATAACAATTATATAAAAAAATTACAATGTAGCTCCGAGGAAGTGGAGCATTCAAAGACTTTGGTCTAGAACATGATAAAAAATGTGAAAATAATTCGTACCAAATTTTTTTTTTTAAAGTCAACTTTAACACTTATTTTGGTGATGAGAATGTGGGGTCAATGGATTGACCTACCTTTTTGTAACGCTCTGTATACTAGGAATATTTTTGAGCCCTATATTTCTTCGAAACAATAATAACTAATAAGATAGGATCACTTGGGGAACGAATTTTGAACCGATTCGCGCATGCCGTCATCTGGCGACAGAATGTATGTCGATAATTAAACTTCCCAACGCTTTTCGCGTTATATTTAAACCGAGAACGATCGTCGAGCCTCAGGACTGCCGAACTTGCCCCTTCTTTATCCTTCTTCTAGGCGTCGCAGGCGCGCGGGGCCGGCTGATAGTCGAATGAGAGGCGATAATGAAGAAGCAGAAATTTGTGCCTTTTCGATAATGTGTAATTGAGAAATCTGTGAATACTCAACAAACCATATCAAAAATTATTTGTTTTGATCCCAAAACCCACAAAAACCGGCTATGAATGTAATTTAAACTAATTTGCATGATTTTTGTCGCCCGATGACGTATATAGACCGTCAGACAGTGACAGATTTTCCTTACTGATTTTCTTATTTATGCCTTGGAGAGGGTTGAAAAGTAAATCGGTGCTGAGTCGGAAAATAGTAATTTTAAGTTTGGCCCCCGGGGAAAACATATGGAAAATTCGATTTTTCAAAACAGAAAAAGGTACTAATTCTCACTTATGCCATGTTCACCGTATGATTTCTTATACTATTCCGATCTCGAAAACCCAAAGGTTGAATTAAGGGTTTGGCAGATCACACAAAAAATGACTTGGTTTACTGACTCCGTCAGTTATGCCGTTCGAAATGGTGAAAACTTATATCCTCACTAGCCCAAAAAATAATTGGCAGAAGTGACGCGTGGGGAAAAATGCACTTTTGGGTCGGAAAATAAGTTGAAAAAAATTTTTTTTTCGTCAACTGATTTCTGCACTTATGTCTCTGAAACTATAGAAAGTTTTATTGCAATTCATTTTATCCCTGACAAAATCAGTTGACGAAAAAAAAATTTTCCGATTTATTTTCCGACCCAAAAGTGCATTTTTCCCCACGCGTCACTTCTGCCAATCAATTTTTGGGCTCGTGAGGATATAAGTTTTCAACATTTCGAACGGCATCACTGACGGAGTCAGTAAACCAAGTCATTTTTTGTGTGATCTGCCAAACCCTTAATTCAACCCTTTTTCCACACGCTACACTTATGCCTTTGGGTTTTCGAGGTCGGAATAGTATAAGAAATCATAGTATAAGAAATCATAAGTGAAAATTAGTACCTTTTTTCTGTTTTGAAAAATCTAATTTTCCATAATATGTTTTCCCCGAGGGCCAAACTTAAAATTACTATTTTCCGACTCAGCATCGATTTACCTTTCAACCCTCTCCAAGGCATAAATGAGAAAATCAGTGAGGAAAATCTGTCACTGTCTGACGGTCTAATATTCGAAAAGTGAAAATATGCGTGTGAACTTATCTTATTATTGTCCTAGTATCATGGTTTAGAGTAACTAGGGCGTAACTGAAAAAGAGTAGTACTTCAGCGAAAATACCACACTCGTATTGGCATATTCGCAGGCGATGAATTCTCATCGTTATTTCAAACGTACTAAAAACGAAGTTTCCGCGCGGTGAATTACATGTTGCAGCTACAGCGCGGGTTGATGTTGCTACCCTTCTTTTTGAAAATTCCTTATCCACCTATAAATATTCCACGGCCGAAGGTAAATTTACTATTCGCCGCGATAACAAGGCTGTGCCGGCAATTGTCTCGTTCGCTTTTAATATGCTTTAATAATTACATTTTTAATTTTCCTAATTGGTTATGACTAATGACTCTATGAACGATTTAACAAAGCCTCTCACTAAGGACTTACCTGCCACACACCAACCACCGCATTGGCTATGAGGATAAGAAGAATTACGAAGGGTTCCACGAAGGCCGTGATAGCCTCATCGTGTTCTTCAAATAAAGCTAATACCTGGAACAAACAAGATAAATAAGTACCAATTCCCTAGCACATACAATTAATTACATACTGCAACAGAGGGTTTTGGAAGAGGCAACAATCATCTTATTATATTTGTTATACTTGAAATAAAGTAACTTTTTCCAATAAACTTACCTATTTAAGGCTATACTTTTGATGTTACAGGGTCTAAAACATTTAAGGAAGATACAATTAATGTTACGCTCTGTATCTTGAAAAGTAAAACCTTGAATGGGTTAGTTTATTGGAAAAAGTTACTTTATTTAAAGTAAGAAACACGTTTTTCCTATTTTGAGTCTTACTTATGGGGCAAATTTTTTAGTGAATTTTTCCGAAATACAAAAATAATACAAAAAAATTAAATTTTCCATTAAACTATAACACATGCGAACAAATACCAAGAGGAAATTTTTGTCGGAAATTAAAATCTACATAAAAAAATCAATACCTTTTATTTCAATACAAGGTGATTCATTTTTTTCTAAAAATAATTTTACCGATTACCCACTTCTCCGCCATTGGTTGTGCAAGGTGCAGGTTTTATGCTAACCCATGCCGTTATAACGTATTCCAAATATTACTTAAATATCTCAACTAGTTTGGTAAATAAAGTACACATATTTTTTCCAACTTTAACACCCTGTAACTTTTCTATGAAGCCTTAAAAAGATATAGTTTATTCGAAAAGCAGTTATTTTTTGAAGATCTATCACCTGTTAAAGTCCTGCTACAAAAAACTGATTCACCCTGTATAGTTCATTTTGTTCTTCGGCAATGTAAGCATTATTATCTTACTACTTCCTATACTTGCGGCAATTTTTAAGACGTTATAAACTTCCAGAAATAACGAGAGGAAAAAGGTGTTAACTTGATGCGTATTTTGAGGTGCGAAAATTATCATGGATAACAATAAGCCTCGATACCTTTTTGCACAAGATCGCATACCCTAGTCCTTATGGAATAAAATATAGTATCATGGACCATGGAGAACATATTATCCTCTCTTGTACAAAATATTATTGATTCCTATTTTTTTGTAAATTGATACAATTTTAATAATTATTATTATTCGGTTACTAAAAATAGTAAGCAGAAACGAAGTAGAAGAGGCAGAAATTAGCGATAATAAAAAATTAAAAAAAAACTTTGCAGGTTTTGTGGGATTTGAAGTATAAGACAAAGACTTAAACGTGTAACGTTTTTGTATATTTGCACTTTAGTAACGACTTACTTGACCAAACAAACCAGGGCACCTCGAGCAGGGAGGAGGAGGTATAGCCCGAAAAAATATATTCCAGATATAAAGGGCTATTCAAGTAGGGTTTCCACATGATAAAGGTAAATATTTTTAAAACATCAAGTTATCTGTGAATGTCAAATTGGGTTTTGTAATCTCCAAATATTTTTATTTTATCCAAACCCATTATAAAATGGGCGCTCAAGAAAAAGGAATTTTATTACAGTCAACGTAGTTCGCTATCGGAACATGATTGCAGACTTTTTATGGGACCAGTTGAACAATATGGATATCGAAGATCTTTGGTTTCAACAAAATAATGCTATCTGTCACACAGTAGCAAATTCAATAAGCATTATTACATCAGTTAGCCACTAAGATTATGCGATATCACCGAGGATATCACTTCTCCAAAGTTTTTACTTCGAGTTTTTTCTAACGATAGGTCATAGAAAACTGTACTTTGGGTTTGGGGCACATTTTATTTTAAAAACCCAAAGCCTACTACGATATATTTTGTTTGGGAAATTGGACAAATCATATTAGGCATATTTTTATAAACATTCTGACTACGCCAATGGATTGGGCATCTCTTAAAACGGGCTTTACTCAATTTTGTTAAAAAATATCGAACAATAAAAATAATAGAAATCAATGAAAATCGCAATTTAATTACCTACTTGGCCTGTCTACTCGCTTAAATCACGTCGCATAATGTAACTTACTTTATTACAAATAATAGTTAGGTATGTCAAATGTACGAGTATACCTAAACACAAAAACCCTAATGTAAAAATTATGAAGTATGAAAAATTTATAGAAATAAATGGTGGACTAGTAGAAAAAAATTGAAATTTCATTTTCACTTTAGGGTTTTTGTATTTAGCTGCCTATACCTTTGTAATACAGTTTCAATTGTTTTCACTCTCCATGCAACTTGATTTAAGCAAGTAGACAGGTAAAATGGTTAGTTAAATCACAATTTTCATTGGTTTTTAGAATTTCTATTGTTCGATATTTGTTAACAAGATTTGGTACAAATAATCTAGCGGCGTAGTCAGAATTTTTATAAAAATATGCCTAATATGATTTGTCCAATTTTTGATAAAAAAAATATGTCGTAGTAGCAGAGCATATAAAACAACCAGCAGTAGAACTTACTCTTGAGAAATCATCCGCAAATTCAATGACCCTTGAGCCATATGGGGGGAATAGAAGTCAGAGGTGTAGCCGGGAAAATCAATTCAGAAATACAGAGTAGTATTAGTAAAGTATATAGTGTGTGGTAAGCACAAGCAGCTTTGACTCCTTCCTGGGATTCTTTATTTAAAGATACTAGCACGAAGCACAATTTACAAAAAAGCACACTCCACGGCACTGTAATATCTCTCATACAGCCAAAAAAGAACTGCCCAATCGCCCCCCCTCCACACTGCATCCATTTGACAGAATCTATTCCCAAATGGCGGCTGCGCGAACAGGTGCGCAGAATTTTCCCGCCATGGGGAGTTTTACTGCTGGTTGTTTTATACGTATGCTCTGGTAGTAGGTATTGGTTTTGTAAAATAAAACGTACAGTTTTGGCCTAAGGTAGAGTTTTTCTTGACCTATCGTTAAAAAAAACTCGATCAAAATCGGATAACAAATACAAATTTTATGGGGGTGTTGGGTGTTCCAGTTTGAAGTGGGTCACACCGTATAACATTTTTTGGTTCACCACACGGCTTTGCGGCGACAAAATACAATAGGGTTAGGCATCAGCGCCATCTGTTTGCAGGATAGGAAGCTATAGCCGTAAGAAGTCTAATAAATAGGTCAGTTGACAGTATTAGCGTTGACTGACGTATAAACTTGGTATAAAACAAAAAGGAATGCACGTCACAATGGTCAACAATGCAAATTTGCATTGTTGGCCATTGTGACGTGCAATGATTTTTGTTTTATACGAAGTATATTTACAAAGTCTTCTCACGGCTATAGTTTTATGTCCTGGAAAACAGATGGCTCTGATGGCTAACAATGCATTTTGCATTGTATTTTATCTCCGGAAGGCGCATGGTGAGCCAAAAATGAGTCAGACGTGACAGCTGTGAGCAGTCTTTAATAATATATCAGTCAAACACACAACGTTGAGTTTTGTGGATACCACAAATTAAAAAATCCTGTGCAAAATTCTCGGAATGGCCGACAAATATTAAAAATTGTTAAAATTGCACTCTATTTGCATTTGAAAAGTTTCGTAAAAATCCAACCTCCTAAAAATTATCACCGGTTAAAATTTTGTATGGCTGATAACTATTTTTTAGTATCGTACAGTCCTACTCATACACCCTACACTCTCTGACTAGTCCCAAGAAAGATCAAGATTTCCATTTGCTGCAACAAAAAGCACTATCGGCGTCGCTTCCCTTTCATTATTATAATAGCAATCACAACCCATAGCCCACTTTTCGTAATGAAAATTTAGCTTGAACTGTTGAGTTATGAAAATGCATGTTCGCGATTGGCCAAAATATGTATGTGGTTATGAGTTCACAACTGCACACTTTTGGTTCCTAACGGGTGCAATTGTTTATAGATTTATAAATGTATAGTGTATTTTTTAATACTCCCATATACAGATTCTGAAGTGATTAACTTCGTGTCTTTTAAAATGCGGTACATTTCCGTCAATACGGAATTAGAAGCTAGGCCGCCGGTGGCGAAAATTACTTATTTTAGTTGTCGGGAAATCCAGTCGTAAAATAAGATAAATTTGTTTAGTTCCAACCTCGTTTACGAGTAAAAGACAATAATAAAGGAAATGGGAAAAAGACAAAAAGTTCCTATCAAATTTGTCCACAATCCCAAATTTTTAAGTATATCGAACACAGAAGTTAATCTTGCGTGTAAATTGTATGTCGTAGGCGAATTATAAGATCTGTTGTATTACAAAATGCCTAATCATTTTCAAAATAAAAGATATAGCCGTGCTCTGGACCTCTGGTGCACCAGCGCACCATAGTATACATCATTGCGTTTTTCGTCACGAATTAAACAGGAGTGAGCGGAAATCGCAACCATCGAAACACCATGTGATGATCGGTTCAAACTAAACCTCCAACAAAACGGTGCACATTCCTTTTGCAATTGCCCAGTAACTACTTGGCGTTTTATAAAACGACGAGGTAAGTATTTAAAATAGTTTTACAATATTATCAGGGCATTTAGAAAAAGTCAATGCTTTCGATAAAACGACTGATTTTATTATTGAACTGCGACATACATCACGGGCAAACCAAATTTGAAATGAATAGGTTTTCAAAATTTACAAGATTGGGAATTTTTTCTTCAGCTTCATAACTTTTCATCTCAAAAGAAGCCATAATTGATACATCATGTATTTATTCACAAACTATAGGTATGATATAAAAAAGTATTAATTAATTTATGCACATAAATCCTAGATTTACGTATATCCTAAATTCGGAAGTGCATAATTTACTATTTGTCAAATTCATTATTCACCAGCTCAGATTACTTATTTTTCATTAATCTGTGGAAGCGGTAATGGCAATGTACCACGTTCGTAGAAAACTTGCCCCTTAATATCTTATTATAATAAATTACGCCACTTTAGAACTAAAAACACATCAGACAGGCTCTCTCAAGAAAGAAAGATGTATGTTGCCTAGCAGAACCCATCTGTTTTATATATAAATATGGGGTATTTTTATCAGAGAATTTTATTTTTATTAAAGATACTTACGAATGAAATAATAGCAGCTAATAATAAAATCTTGACTAGAAGATCATCGAACTGTTCTAAAACTAGTTGCCAAATGGACTTTCCTGCAAAAAATAAAATTTCATCAGTTATTTCGTAATAGCATACATTCCACATAAATAAGAGGTTATACGTCATTACAAGCTTTTTTCTTGTATGAAAACACAAAGCAATCACACAACTTAATTCTGTGATTGAACTGCAAATATAAACGACTTAAAAAACATCTTTACTGTGTGCTATATTTTTGGCTCCTGAATCCGAATCAGTGTAGGTATCCTCGGTTCGGTATCTTATAAGCAAGATAACTCAGGCCAAACTGTTTTTTCTCTACGGGGACAAGATTAATGGTGTTTTCCCTCCACGTTGTTATCCAGATTGTTTTTCTAACAATAGCCCCACCGAAGTTTTTAGGACAACGAGCACACAGACATTGTTATATCAGATTTAACCTCGGATTTAACTATTTATACGCGACTTTGAAAAAGCTTACATTGAAAAGATTAATTTATTATCCACATTGTCTCCCTGGATCGTTTGGATGACTCTTGTAAAATAGAAAAAATTCTAGTTCCAAAAACTCAATTAGGTATGCCTTCGAAATTTTCAAATAATTATTTAGGAACCAAGGAAGTTATAACAATGTTAACTCCCGTGGTTCATTGGAATAATTTTATTCCCTACTGTCCATATACATAAATTCAATGTAAATTTAATTTTTTTTTAATGTTATGTGATGTGTGGGGTAGAGGCCCTGTATGACACAAAAAGTGACAGTTGTTCGTGTAAAACGAATAACTGTCAGTTTTCGTGTCATACAGGGCCTCTAGTGTGGGGTTGATGTGAAACCCAGTGTGAAACTATTTCTCTGGTTTCTACGGTTGCTATGGACTTGATTATTGATATTGCTTTGTTTCGTGTATGAGTGATTAGAGGGTATAAAGAATTTTTCTTAACTCCCTATAGGGAGTTGAGAAATAATTCACATGTAATTGTTCAGTAGGGAATGGAAATAACTTTTTTAGTCCTCGGATACTTACTCCAAAATTAAGGAAAGGTGTCTATAATCCTGTGCAAAATTGCAGGACTATTAGAGTCGTCCAAACAATCCGGGGACACCGTATATTTTTCAGATTCCAAAGAATCATTTGCTTCGGTTTATTTTAAGTTTCAATGTTATGTTACATAGTGGTCAAAAAAGAGAGCTGACAGCAAAGAAAAGAATCACCTCTTGTCGGTACTTCCGAAGAAGTGAGTGGTAGAAATTATGGTATTTCATAAGAAACTCCAAGCAAGATTCTTCGGCGTTTGTAAGGTCTCGAACAAAAAAGATTTTGACTACCTATAGCAAATTCAATTCCAAGATGCAGTGCACAAACATTGATAAGCACGTCATCCGCCTGTGCTAATGTTGCTATTGGCTCGAACGAATCGCGCAGAGGAGCAAACAGATCTGGACGTCTATCATCGTGATTTGTGCTTTAAAAATGTTACATTCCGTCGGTTATTGTGGATATTATTAATAGTTATGTTTTATTCCTTGTTCCTTCTAAATATACAGAGTGTCTACTGACGGAGGGCCACTTGGAAATATCTCGACAAATATGCATTTTTCGTAAAACTTTATTTGAAAAAAAAATTACCTTTTTGACCCGAAAATTGCTGATACTTCTTTGGCATGTAACTTTTTTATTTCAAGAGTTATCGAAAAAGTTTCTGAATAGAATCTGTAGGCAAAATTGATTACTTTAAGCCTGCTTTATCATAATTTGGCAAAATGCCGCGGTTTAGGGGGTGCTCTCTTAGCGCTTAAAAAAAAGTTACTCAATTGTAGCAGGCCATGGCGTCAAAAACTACCTATTTTATGCACTTTCGATCGATATATCACAAGCGCTACATATCCCTTGCGTTAGCCTGATTTACAATTAAAAAAAAATTAAAATTTAGATATTTTGGAAAAAAGCTTTCAAAGTTCGTTTAAATAAACTACATCTATCCATTTAATTAATTTCACAACACATTACATTGCAAATCTTTTGTCGAAATGAAATTTGTTGCGAGAAATCTGCATCTCCCACATTTTTGAAATTTTCTAGTATGCCTTGAAAAACAATAGCAACCAACATTAATTGTTTGATAGAAGTTGAAAGAATCGATTCAAGAAATAGGTACTTGTATAAAATTAGCATGGCATTTTCAAACGAAGACAAATTCAATTTATTTGTAATGTAGGAAAGCAACTTTAATTCAACGCTAGCGTTAAGACAGTATCAACATAGATATCCAAACGCCCCTGGTCCAAATAGAACCGTATTTAAAAAGTTATCAAGTAACTTAAAAAATCATGGAGCGTTTTCACACACATCTCCGATTTGATGATTTTTTAAGTTACTTGATAACTTTTTAAATATGGTTCTATTTGGACTAGGGGCGTTTGGATATCTATGTTGATATTGTCTTAACGCCTAGCGTTGAATTAAAGTTGCTTTCCACGTACATTACAAATAAATTGAATTTGTCTTCGTTTGAAAATGCCGCTAATTTTATACAAGTACCTATTTCTTGAATCAATTATTCTTTCAACTTCTATCAAACAATAATCTTTGAAAGATCCAATTGATTGAGTGACAGAAGCTGGTTGCTATTGTTTTTCAAGGCATACTAGAAAATTTCAAAAATGTGGGAGATGCAGATTTCTCGCAACAAATTTCATTTCGACAAAAGATTTGCAATGTAATGTGTTGTAAAATTAATTAAATGGATAGCTGTAGTTTATTTAAACGAACTTTGAAAGCTTTTTTCCAAGATATCTAAATTTTATTTTTTTTTTCTAAAAAAAATTGTAAATCAAGCTAACGCAAGGGATATGTAGCGCTTGTGATATATCGATCGAAAGTGCAAAAAATAGGTAGTTTTTGACGCCATGGCCTGCTATAATTGAGTAACTTTTTTTTAAGCGCTAAGAGAGCACCCCCTAAACCGCGGCATTTTGCCAAATTATCATAAAGCAGGCTTAAAGTAATCAATTTTGCCTACAGATTCTATTCAAAAACTTTTTCGATAACTCTTAAAATAAAAAAGTTACATGCCAAAGAAGTTTCAGCAATTTTCGGGTTTTTCAAAAATTTCTCGGAAAGTAGGCCATGGATCTCGAATTTGTTTTTACACAAAGTTGGGCCATCAAAAAGGTAATTTTTTTTTTTTCAAATAAAGTTCTCCGAAAAATGCATATTTGTCGAGATATTTCCAAGTGGCCCTCCGTCAGTAGACACCCTGTATGTATTGTTATTATCTTTCCACGTCTATGTCTGCCCGCATTCACTGCATCTTGAATGTCAATTGACTAGAGTTTATTAGAACAAAAGAGCTTATTTTTAGTGAACTCTTAAGGGAGTTCCGGAGTGCTCTCTTACAGTCAGTATAGCCACATATCAACCTAAAATCAGCACCATTTTTTAAATATTCAAACCGATTGAAACAATATGATAGGATTTTTACGAAATTATAAACTGTTGTTCGCAGATAAATATACGTAGAATAGATACCCCTCCGGTTTAATAACTATTCGTTCTTTGGTTTTTCTTGTAGTTGACTTCCATCTTTGAATCAAGGTCAGAAATATGGCTACGGGTGTGGGTCGCTACGATAGGATAAAGAATATTTAAAGGGGCCAATCGTTAAAGAAATCAAGTCAAGCTAAGGTATCTACTTGCAGCCGCAAACTTGATACTAAAATAAAGGATCACACGGGCCCTTGGAATTATGTTAAGTATAACATTTAGTTGCACAAATATTGAACCTGGATGTCACAGATTTTGTTTTCAAATGCGAGATATTTGGAACTTATTTGCTAAATAGTTATTGCTTGGACAGTCGCCAAAGTAGATCTAAACTGTTTTCAATTTGTGCATTTATTTTGTGAATAAAAATGGTGAAACAATTTTTCAACTCTTTTGTTACGTTGTTTTTTGTTTTCCTCACAAACGACACGCCTCTAAAGATATGCGAGAAGGTTAAGGCAGTTAATGATGAACTTCTTTATTTAAAAAGTGGAGAAATCTTTTAGTTAATCGGGCACTACCACAGACAAACAATAAAAGGGGCCGATTTATATACATTTTTGAGCGTCACCTTGATATCCTGTGCTGATAGGATTAACACGGAGAAGACTAGAATACAGAGAGTCCATCTTGTCAAATTATGTCAAATGGAGCCCAAATTTTACGTAATTTTCCACACACCCGATAAGATTGTTTAGATAAAATATTAAGTAGACTGCGTTCTTCATTTATTAGGTTAGATTAATTTAAAACTGAGAACGAAGATCTACAGTGACCTATAATGGATTAATTACTGGTTAAAGTTGGGCTCCACTCGACATATTTGACAAGATGAACTCTCTGTGTTCTGGTCTTCTCTGTGGTATTAATCACAGTGATTAAAGATTAAAGATTAAATATATCCATACTACTCTAAAAACATGCTACAAACAAAGACAGAAAGTCAACCATCAACCAACTATACACCCGGTGATTCCCGGTTATAGTTCCTCCAGAATCACACTTAGATATCGCATGTTTTTTCTTGTTTGGGGGCGCCGGAAGCATCGGAACGTCACCTGAAGACTCGGGGGATGGTCTAACGACGCCAGCCTCCGAGCTCAAAGTCGAAATAAGTTCGCTACGGCTCGACAAAAAGGGGCAATTTCTGACAATCTCGCGACATTTTCGGAATAATTTAATGGAGCGCTTAGATTGTGATTAGTTCTGGGCGTCAAGCGTTTATCAAAACAAACCTGTCTATAGGTTCTGACGTCATTGGGTCCCTCCCACCCTAGTCCCCTCCCCATCCCCAGTGAAGTGACGCCGCCACTTTTATCAGAGATTAGTTACAAAACGGTTAACAAGATAGAGTCGGGGGAAGGGACTGTTCCTAAGATACAACATGATGGGTTTCCCAAACGTGTGTTTTCTGTAATTGCGACGAAATAGAAAATATCGATGTAATTCGACTGCCTAATAAAGTCGGTCATCTCCGGCAAAAATTCGCATATTAGGTATGTATCGGAAATTGCCTCGGCATGTAGGATCGTCCGTCACCAACAACTCCCCAGATGATTTTGCAATCCTTTCCTCCAAAATAACCGGCCATCCTGCTCGGAATTCAATTCGATCTTTCCGTGCGTATTTTCGTAATTTGGCAGCAGGAAACCACATGGCCCGAATAGAAATATCTCGATAATTATTACGACATACGGAATGCGTATTACAAATTTCTGAATCAATGGAAGTTTTAAGAGTTTTCCTTTTCAATGACATGATTAATAAAACGTTGGAAAACTGAAAAAAACATTGAAAAATCGATATAGGTCGCTGAAGCAAATTACATAACATTTACCCCGTCTACAACTTTTTCATTTTTAGCCCTTGAGAAAAATCGTAGATACAAAAGTTATAGGAGTCTACGAATCTAATAACGAAACTATCAAGGTGTGAAGGTGTAACCAAATTTATGTATTTTAAAGTCATTACCGTTAAAATTGTTTAAAACTTCACACTATTATCATTTACCTATTGGTTTAAAATGTTTCATTATTTCAAGTTTTATACTAAATTTATTTCATTTGAATTTGTAGATCTTGGTATAAAGATAGAAGATCGATGCAATAACACAAGTTTGTTTTAACCAAGGGAAGATCGTATTAACCTCGATATTAACATTCTAAAATGCTATTTGAGATTTTATCGATTCTGTAAAATCTAAAGATGCTCCTAACATTCTAGAATCGTACTGTCGAAGTGTAATATTCTTATTAGTGAAAACAAACCTTTTTTTTTGTTACAGCATTGATAGTCTGTTTATATTTATAATCAAGATCAACAAATTCAAGTGAACTAAATTTAGTATAAAATTTGAAAACGATATATTTTAAAAACTGGAAGAGATAATGGTGTGACGTTTTATATCCTTTTAACAGTAATTTCAACAATATGCAAGTATCATAAAATGTTCTTTCATTCCAGAAATGCGAAACAAAGCGGAATAAATTGGTCGTCTCTTATTACAAAACGTCTGCACATTTCACACATTTTCTAGAATGCCTTTTCGCCATACGTCGTTCTCGAGGAAAAGTAGCAATTACCTCCCTTGTTATCTAGAAAAATTTTCCAGACAGGAAACAGTCCCTTTGTAAGTGTCCGACCCAGTTCTCGCATGAGAAGTAGTGCAAAAAATAACGAGAAATTTATATTAACGTCAGAACAAAGACAAGGATAACAAAATACTTCTAGAGCGAAAAGCAAAATGCTCATAGGACTAAAGATATACGACACCATACAGGGGACAGAAATGCCAAAACGTAAGTAGATTATGCTCATGATGGTTATGTTGTTCATACCCTGTCATCACAACCAATAATTAGTCATATTATGATCAATCAATAACTATTATAATAGTATGGGAAACTGTATCCTGAAAACTGGCAAACATATATAGAGTATCATTCGGCTATGATATTATAGTCTATTTATCGCCTCTATATAGTACACTGTCTAACTTAAGAGGGACTTTGAGTTGAACATTTAATTAAGTTGTTTTTAAGGTGGTTCAGTTGAAAAGTTTAATAGCAAAAAATGACAATTTTCTCAAAATTTTCCTTACGTGACCTACCAAAATTCTGTCTGTATGCAGAAAAATACATTCTCTCACTTGAAAAATAGGAGTTGCCATTATTTCAAAACGTTGGTGATGACGTCATATCCGAATCAACTATAATGCCAAAAACAAGATTGGTTCCAAAAGATGCACAATTTTAAATAAAAATCGACGTGTCCAAGGATTTTAACAATGGTTTATATTAGATAAATCGGGCAGTTTCTCCAACCAATGATCTAACTCAACTCCAAAATGTTTTGTCACACCTACTGGTACACCTAGCGTGAACACACTGTATTATTTTTACCGATTTGCAAATAAATTTTTACGGAAAGATTATTTCTGCCCATTACAGTAGATGTTTTCTGCCTCATCGGTGTCTCGATAATCAATTTAATAATATTATTCTGCGATAAGACCAACCTATTAAACAAATATGGGTCGTGGCCCAAATCATGCTTATGGCGCTAACAGCGCGCTCACGGGGGTCCGAATTACGTTTACATTATGACGTTCTCGGTTACGTCACAACTTACACATACCGATACTACTCTTGTACTATGACTTATAAGCTCACGCGCATATTTTACGTTTCGGATATACGTCATCGGGTGATAAAAATCGTCAAAATTTAGTTGTAATTCCATTCAAAGTCAGTTTTTGCGGGTATTGAGATCAAAACACATAATTATTAATATGGTTTGTGGTGCATTTATGGGCTGATCAAATATTATTAGTTATAGTATACTATAACAGGAACTTTTCACACATTTGCCGAGCCGTTAACAAAAAGTCGGTATTCGACGCCAAAGTGACATGCACCAAAGTGGCATAGGCGTTTGTGTAGGTACCTACTTCTTCATAATTGGAAAACTTAAAGACAAAAACGTGCCTTGCAATTTTTGGCCAAAATTTCAAGGTCAAACAGTTTAAATGAATGAAAAAAAAACTGGAAGTAACCTATTATGAGCGAAAAATATTACGTTTTCTTAAACACAAAAAAAGCAAAATTATTTCATTTTTGAAATTTTTAAACAAGATTCTGTCTGTCAACCTAAGAAAATAAAAATCATATACAAGTATTAAAAAAATCCTATTGAAACAAGTTACACAAATGACCGAATTGTTAAAGTGACTATTGTGACCCCTCAACGCTTATCCACTTATTAAAAGAACGGATTTGGATTTATTACCTTTGTACTTTGCTTATTTGTCGAATTAATACTTAATTAAAACATCTGAAATATATTTTGATAGGTACACGGATGTTTTATAGGAAGTTTCTGACCACAGACGAAATTTCCGACATTATTATTAGCAGACTAATCTAGACAGATATAGATGTTTTATTAGTATTGCAATTAGATTCTATATTAGCTCGACTATGCAAGGTGAAACGACGATAACCAACCTCGATATGCGTATTCCAGTAAGTATATTGGCTTAGGCTTGATACCTATGAAGCAAATTTTTGATTATTTAGGTAAACTTCGGTCCTACAACTTTCTTTTACATTTGCTAAAATTATAAAGGTACCTAATAATAGGCATACATATCTAAAGGTAGGCAAGCAACTAATGTTTAGAGATAAATACAATCTAAAAATTATTACTATTTACTTATTCTTAAATTTTCAAAATATCAAGTATATTCCCTTGCGGATATATACATACATAATACTTATAATATCGCCCATAATTGCATCAATAGTACCTTGAAAACTCGCTCATAAATAAGTAACAGCTTTAGAAATACTACAGCATTTTGCAAACACTGTAATAAAATGTAGAGGATTTTCCTAAGAATTAATAACTGACGCAAAAATTACAAAAATCTAAAACATTTTTTTATTTGAATCTATTTTTGCTGTCAGTAATAAATTCATCAGGCACAGATATCAATTCGCATGCCAGGCAATATGAATTATCGAATGTGTACACAGAGTTGAAAAAATAAACGTTATAATACCTACCTATATAGTTTCATTACGAGAATACCTAAAATAAAACATTTTCGTCGTTTGATTTTTTGTCTAATTTCAGCCATTCAGAGGAACTGAAAGCAAATAAGCCCAGCTTCTGTTTAATTTCCTACGAAACGTAAAAAAACAATGAAAGAACAAATGGCACGTTAATCTTTTGATCTCCAAGGAAAGTCCAAAATAAACATAAACGAAATCAGTCGATCGAACACTGAATCATCTATCGACAGTTTATCTTTGTTTCCGTTAAATATTCTGAACATACAGAATTACCCTGCACAAATTTTAGCAATTATTGGTTTATTTCGCGGCCATAAAACCGAATTGTGGCAAACAGCAAACATGTCTGTTTATTTTTTTAGCGCCATTATGAAAGTATAATAATACGTTGAATGAAATGCATTACGTTAATGTAATTATAAATACCGAAGAGTAGGCTGGTATAAATAATGTGAAAAAAATTATTGTTGAAAGCCCAGCTGGGCTCAATAAAAATACACTGCGAAATTCTTGGGTTATCCAAAAATATAGCACAAAAAATAATATGTTTGAACGGCAATTCTGGAAGACCTGGCCGTCATCCATCATCAATTAATTTTACTTACCCTCTTCGACAGGAAGTTCTGAAACAGAAAAAATATATAAATTAGTCAACATTCATTAAACGGGAATTATTTTCTCGGTTGTTTCCTAAAGCTTTATCTTTGATCTGATCTATGCAATACCATACGTGAACAATTATCTACTTCAACCACCGCGCGGGATACACGTATCGGAAAGATATCAAGGCCAGGTCGGCAACACGTCACAAAACAGATATACACTTCAACGTAGGTAACTACTGTTGGCGTAATAGAATCTTTCTAGCATTGTTAATTGTTCATGAGCGTTATGGAAGGTTACAAATTATAAAAAACGGTCAGTTCCATAGTAAAAGATAACGGGAATTTAGGTTAAGGGTGTTCTGTTTCTCTTGTAATAATTTCCAAAATGTCCCACTAGTAAATAGTGAAAATAAATTCTCGGTAGCCACTAAAATTTTTATCGGCCGTTAAATCAGCCAATAAAGCGCGCCGTCTATTAGGATCCGCTTTCCTGCGTTTTATTGAACCCCCCAAAATTTAATTATTCACCTCAAAGTTAATAAAAATCATATTAATCATTATTATTGTGGCCGATAAACTGCAAGATTGTGCACCGGCTATTAATAAGCCTGAGCGTGATATCTGAGCACGCGAAAATAGATACTATCACTAGCGATGGGCGTACCTAGGAAGTCTATTTAAAATATGGACGGGTATACAGTGTACCACACACATTGTGCAAGCATTTTTCAGCTTTAGATGTATATTATATAATAATTCGCAGAGATTATTAAAAATATATTTTTTTTAATTCGGCTAACACCACAAAAGATTTTCTGAAAGTGTATGGGGCATTTGCATATTTTAATATACAATTAACAAAAAGGAAACATGCCATCTCTCTAGTAACAGTACAAAGCCAAAATTTCAATTTAAACAGCATGTGCTTCGTTGTTAGGTGCCCAAAATAAAATCTGGTTAAAAATATAGTAGACAGTAGATGCCCATACTTTTTCTTTTACAGAATTTAAGACAACGACCTATCTACCTACCTTCCCAATTAGTTCCGAACACTCTAAATAGAAATATTAAATTTTCTAATTTTCCATACGTCCAAAAATATATACAGGATGATTTTTTAGTTCTATCACCGCGATTTTTTCGCTTATTTTTCACCCAAAAAAAACGTAAGTAACAAAAACATGACAATTTTGTAAACGGCATCCACGACCAACTGTCTCGCAATATGAAAAATAACCTCAACTTAGGCAAAACTATTAGAAAATTGACGGCACTGAGAATGTTTATGCAGCCGGGTGCTCAACTAGTTTCACAGGGTTCTTTGAAGATCCTGAAGCCATGATTGTTTTAAATTTCTTCCCTTATTTTGCGCCCCGCAAAAAAAAAGTAAGATAAAAAATATGGCAATTTTGGATAGCTAGGCGACGTTGAAAAAGAAATGGACATCCATATCCAAATTTTCGTGCAATACTAAAAAAATCTCAAATCAACAAATTTTCATGGCCTGAAAAGAGCCGAAGACTCTTTCTCTCTTTTTCTGAAACTATCTGAGCAACCGGTTGCATAAAGATTCTCAGTGCCGTCAACCTTCAGTATAAAAATTGTCTTCTATGTCTTAGAATAAACACGCCGTTTTCTTTTTAAGTGTTTATTACCCAGCTCTCAAAAATCGCCACGTTTTTGTTTCTTAATTTTTTCAATCACCCTGTACAGATACAGTCTGTCTCAAAAAATTACATCGCCTATAATAATTTTGAGATCACCACTGGAAGGAAATCCTCAATTTTTAACAAAATGCAAGCAAAAAGCTATATAAAATAGGTTGTCGAGGCCTAAGTTTTCTCTTGAATTGCCCTCCCGGTACAATATTTTGCCTTATACTTTTTGACTATCCAATAAGATCTCTATCTAATGCGAGATCTAAAATGTTAACAAGAAGGTCACGTGTCACGTGATATGGTTTATTTGATAGTTACTCTGAATGTCCAGGTATTTTCTTATTAGGTAAGATTTTTGTATTATCTGATTTTGATTCTTGAACACAGGTTATTTTTACACAAATTTACTAATTTCAGTTTACAACTCTACTTTTATTTGCCTAGGTATCAATTTCTGAGAAAAAGACACCATATTTTCGAAGTCTTGAGATATCAAGTAACGATCAGGTATGTAAAAATAAAGAATGGAAAAGGATCAGTGGCGTGTCACAAATAAGTTGTGAATAGTGCCACCACTGACCGCGATGTTTATCTCATTTAGTTTAAGGGATCGATTAGTCCCATTACTGACCGCGAGTATTACCGAGATTTTAATGCCAGAAATAGGTTACACAAATAATTATTCAAAGTAGGTACCTGATGCATATATCATAGTCAATGTCGAATTTAAAAATTATGATGGTTTTATTTATTATGTACCTACGTACATTAAATCATATTTTTGTATGCAATAAAATTTGAACTTTTCTAGCTGCATTTTACATAATAATTATTTATTTATATATTTACAATGCAATTAAATTCCTCAATTATTGTCCTAAGGCAGTATAAACTGTTTGTTTCTTTTAAATTTTTAATAATATTTTCAATCCTACGGTCAAAGAATAGTTATTTATGTATACCAAGGCACTGAAGTTAAACTTTTTATGACTCATGTGGAATTTAGTTGCCGAGGCCTCTGGCCGAGGCAAATAAACCACATGATTCAATATAGATACTATCAGGACGGTATCTCGAAGGAAAATAAGTGATTATAGACCTATGTTCTCTTCATTTAATAACCCCCGTCACCTTACCCATTAATTGGTAACTTTTCTAAGAAACGTTTACCAGCTTTAGAACTAGGTATTCCTATACCAATTTAATACCCCAATAAATTCATATCGATAAGGATACAATAAAATGCAATGAAAACATCATTAAGGGATGATTCAATGGCGGTCAGTAATGCAACTCATTTATTATTCCTAATTCCAGGTAAAATTTTCTCACGGTCGGTAATGGAACGGTCAGTGATGGGACTAAGCAATTATTATATTTCCCTCCTTAGAGAGGAAACTATTGTTTTCTAGGGAAAGTTTTTATCATCCCTGTTGTCATAATATTTTACCTACAAGCTACTTTGATATTCGGAAACAAATTTTGACATAGGATATGACCATGGTAATTTTAGTTCCTTTTTCATGTTGTTTTCAAAAGATGTCATAGAAGCAATCATATATATATTACGTTGAAGGAAAGTGTTGCCCTCCATTGGAGTTGAATCGATTAATCCGCCGGAAGGAATAATAAATACACTTTCCTCACTGCTAATACAAATAGTGATTACAAATTTCAAATTTCAAGGGTCTGTTATATAACGGTCAGTGCAATAATATTAGACTAAAAGAAAAAGAAAAAAGTGTTTGTTTTATTTAGTATAAAAACTCTATCTGCAACCCACGTAAAGTTGTTTATTACACGCTGTATTATCCACCTCCGCGTCGGTTTCGAGGATAAATTTCACGTTTAATGTAATAAACATAAATTGTTTCCCTGTTGGTGCATGAACACCTAACTACTAGTAACTACTTTTTTTACAGAATATCTACCCGCTATCGAAACATGTTGTAACAAAGCAATTAGACCTAACAATGCTAATCCCCGCGATTTACGAGGGAACAATCCTTGGAAATTTTTCCAAATTTTATAATCCTGGTAGTGCGCGGACTTTGAGCGACAAATGGCTTTTTAATTTAGCTCGCGACTAAATTTGGTCGCCAAAAAGCTTGCGCCCAGATTCCTGACTCATGTAGTTATGGATAGTGTGCGATTTATTTTCGCGCAGCCTTTATTTTAGACGGTGGCCGCCAAGCTCTGACGTCAGGTGCACTCTAGAAACCGTAAAAATAATAACGGACCGGGGTTACATAAGTGATCGGCGACCGCGCGCCGCTCGAACCACTGAACCGACAGTTTCTTTTCAGAGGTTTTCCAAACACTTTAACCGTTGATTGCTTCCTCCATCGACGCTTTAACATAGAGGTAGAAAAGAAACAAAAGACTTGCTTGTCAGACGTCTGACTCGAAAAGCAGCATTGTTGGAAGTTTACACGTTGTTGAGTCTTGTTTCTCGTTGAGGAAGAGAGCGCAATTTTGGTAACGCCATGGGAATGCCGACAATAATAATAATTATCGGCAAGAGCGACATACGGGAAAATGCCAACCACATCAACTGACAGCATGTCGGCATCGTTCGCTACGATAGTTGAAGGTAACAATACTCAAATGAAATAAATAATAATTAAACTTTATTCATTGATGTTAAACACATAACAAGCGACAATAAATTAAGAAATTATGAGTATGGGGGTAAATAATAATTACTTTTTACAAATATATTATTTTGTCGGAGACTACTCACAACACGTAACTGTTAAAGTACGGCACCTATTTTGACCCATAAAATGGCATTTTTCAATCTGTAGTGAGCAACGCGCATAATTTTAAACTTTTGGTAAATATAAATTCTAATCTAATTAATTGCTAACATTTTAAGACCAACATTATTTAAAAATATTTCTCAGAATGGTCGTACATAGAATTTGAATTGAAAGCATTCCTCTGAAGCTATCCCGAAGTAAATACCTAGTTATTTATAAGTTTTAAGTACATAGAGAATAAGTATTGACCAAAAGCGTTGACTGACGTATTAATAAGACTTCTCACGGCTATAGTTTCATGTCCTGGAAAGTAGATGGCGCCTATGGTCAACAATGTATTTTGTCTCCGAGGAGCGCATGGTGAGCCAGAGAACTGTCAAACATGACAGCCGTGAGCAGTCTTTATTAATACGTCAGCCAACGCCAAAAGTTTAAACTTATGGGTGTTGTTCACTACAGATCGAAAATGTTCAATCACCATGTTCGTGCTGTTAGGTAGGTACATTTACTCTTAACGCCGTTTCACACACACCGATATTGCCGGTGTCGGTATCGATATCGGGTCGGAGTGACACTCAAATACATACTCCGTTTCACCAAAGATCATGGTATTCGAGATTATGATCTTTGGTTTCACACATATTATGCTGATACCGATAAAAAGTCGGTAGTCGTCGCCGGTATCGGTGTGATTGTTAGCGCCGGTTTTAGCTTGACTACCGCCGGGTGCTAAAGTTTAAGAAACGCGTTATCTTTCATTTAAATTTTTTACTTTTGCCCAAAAAGCTAAACTTTTTAGTTGGGAGGTAGTCAGAAATAAAAAAAATAAATTGAATCCTTGTGGTACAAAATTGCGCAGCAGGCGAAAATTTTTCAAATATTCAAGGTCAAACAATTTAAATTAACGAAACGAAATTCCAAGCAAAACATATTCTTGTTAACTGGTGGTATTTTTTTTTGTCCACTATGACTCATAACATTTGTAGTCAAGAAGTCCTATTCAGTCTTCTTTTATAGAGCAACTGTGACCAATAGAAATTTCGAAATTTGTTTTAGTATGAGTCCATAAAATTCATTGCTTTTTAAAGCGGCTATACAAAAGAAGCAGAAGTGTTTGGTTACTAAAATGCGCCGTAATTTTTAAAAATATATAAAGCACAGATAGTTTAAAAGAGGTAGGTATAGGAAATTACAAAATCATAACAGTATAATGTAGTTTTCGTTTTTTCTCAATGTAGGGGGCTTGAACCCCCAAACCATATACAGCCCTGGGCTTATGTATGGGAAAAGCCAGGTCTCGTGGAATCGGTAGTTAGCTACTTGACAATAATAAGTACTCGTATATTTTTCAATAAATGTTTCTATGTTACTCATTATTACACGACAATTTTCCAATTTATATTCAATCAATGAATCAATATGTTGTATATTCTGCGTTTAGGATATTTTCACTTAGAAATTTTTATTTTCGTCGGATACCGACACCGCTAATATCCATGATAACTATTATACTGAGTAATATCGGCGTGTGTGAAGTGGCGCTTTCGGTACGTCCACGCTGGAGCAACATTCGGCAACTTTTATTGTAAGAATTTGTCGAATGTTTATATTCGTTAAAATTTCTAAATCAACAAGCTGTCCACAGTGGTCGACATAATGTAAAGAATGTTTGCGCTTGTTGTTTCTTTATACAACTTATCGTTTTAAAATACCTGCTTCATTTAGGGTTCAAAATGGCCGCCAAATATTGCTCCGGTCAAAAGTTTCTTTTGAGCGGTACCGGTTACTATGGGTAATATTATGTCGTCGTCGTTGTCATATCAAAGGTGGGATTGGCGAGACAGAGATATATCGGAAAGTGGGCCTTCACGGAAGTGGGGCTCCCCTGATGCTCCTCAAACAAATCTAAAACATTATTGTTCCCGCTGAGTAGCGTGTGTAAACAAACAGATTTCCTGGTAGAAAGAGAACGCGAGCGCAACCGCTTCGACCTTCGATTGCAGTCTTCCTTTATCGGCTGTTTATTAGATTTGACGAATTTCGAGACTGGATTTTTTAGTAGAATTCTGAATGACGTCAAAAGCTGCAAGCGCCGCGAATGCTGGCGCGGCTGACGTCAAATTGGACGTGAATCACGTTTCGAAAGAAGGGGCCACTTTCGTCGAGAATGCATTTGCGGTCAAGTACACGTGATTTTGTTGTGGGGCCTGAAAATTTAAAATTACGGAAGTGAAGTTAGCAGTCAATTTTCAGGGCATTTTACGCGAGCATCATTCACGATGATTTGGAAACAAACGAGTGATAAACGGATAAACAGATTTTTTTTCTGGAAAGTTAGCTAGATAGATAAAAAATAAACGAGACAAAAATTGTATTTTTAATTATTCGATTTTGAAATAATATCAAACTTACAAAAAAGCAGTGTAGGATTCCCAACGCCCCCTCTGCAACAGTAAATTAAATCTTAATTGCATCAAATTAAACTCCTTATTTACTACATTTCTAAAAACATGCAACCTTTTATCAAAATAGGCCAAGTACTTATTATAGTTTTTGAATATACACTTTTCTTTTTATTTTTAAGAGTTCTATCCTTTATTAATCAATGTTTCCTATTAAAACCTGAGGCACCCTGTATATATAGCAACAAGAAACTTGCGTCAATTTTGATATTGTTCACAACGATCATTTTGTAAACTAGTTTTGATTACTAAGAAACACGAATAAGGTATAGGAAAGGAGCATTAAAAAATATATCAATATTGCCCCAATATCAAATAAAAGAGTGGCGTAATAATAGGATACATTTGACAGTTATTTGGCGCAACTACTAAACCGTAGATCGCGGGTTCAGGTTCTACACAAAGTACCAACCAGTTTTATTTTTATTTATTTTTAATATGGCTGCATTCTGCCTCTTATACAGGGTGAGTCACATCTAAAGGCAGAGCCGAAAAAGCAAGGTAGAATTCGCTAAAATAAGCACATATGCTTAATAAACATTAGCTCAAAAACGCTTGGTTCTCCATATACAGCGTGTTGAAACTTTTCCAAAAATAACATATATATTTTTTAATTTCTTTCGAGCCCGTTTAGGAATTACAAACAAATTTGGCACATATTATGGGTTGTCATTTTTTGCAATAATTTGGCCCTGTTCAGATGACCAGCGGCGTAGATACAAATAATTTTATTTTTTAATGCCAGCATAATCGCCTTAACACTAGTTTAAAAAATCCGAAATTACGAAAAAACCTCGGAAAAAACTGTACCAGATATAAAAAATACCAAGAGGCGCTTTTTGTTCCAAATTGAATGGGCAAAAATTTTGGTTTTTTCACAGAACCGTACTAATTTTTTTACAATTATTTACAGTAACTATTTGTATCTACGCCGCTGGTCATATGAACGGGGTCAAGTTATTGCACAAAATGGCAACCCTCCAATACATAATGTGTACCAAATTTGGTTAGAATTCCTAAATGAGCTCGAAAAAAATTAAAAAAAAAAGTTATTTTTTGAAAAATTTCAACACGCTGTATATGGAGAACCAAGCGTTTTTGAGTTAATATTTATTAAGCATAATATATGTGCTTATTTTAGCGAGTTCTACCTTGTGTTTTCGGCTCTGCCTTTAGATGTGACTCACCCTGTATAAAAAAAACTGCTTCATTTGTCAATATCTCAGAGAAATAACCAAGTATTATTTCTCTGAGGTCAATACTCACTGAAAACAATTTCCGTCTTTACTTAACACATACTATACAGGGTATTTTTTAAGAGGTGCCCGATATTTCAGAGGATGATTCCTCCTCAGGTATTTTTAAGATAAAAAGTTAATATAAAAATGGGTCCGGAATACCTTCATTTTTGAGATATCGGGTGTTACAGATTTATTTTTGTTTTTCTAAATAATGAACCAAACTAATATCAAATTTGAATTTCTCATGTAAAAAAAAACAAGTAGCAATTTTCGTCCAAATATTGACATTAAAATCAAAAATAAAGGCATTGCGGACCCATGTTTATGTGAACTTTTTATCTTAAAAATACCTGAGGAATCATCCTCTGAAATGTCGGACACTTATTAAAAAACACCCTGTATGTACATACAATGTTGTAGGTATCCAGTTTACTTGCTAAGGAAACTTGCATCATACTTGACTTGCCTATTTTTTAAAGCCATAGTTAGGAATGTTAAGACTGGAGTCATCTCCACAGTGAGACACAAAACATCAATGATATGTAAGAGGATATCGTAAATAAGGATTTTTCGCGAGTTCACGTTTATGCTCGGTGCAAACCGGACCGGGAACAAAAGTAATATCCCCTCTATAGCAACTTCTAGATCTCCTGTTTATCTCGGGAAAATTCAACGTGTAGGGTCACCCAAATATTATGTAGATTTTTATATTTTATGCCATGGCATATTTTGCTTATATGTACAGGGTGTCCAACTTTAAAACTGTACAAATCCGTAAAACCTTAATTTTTGGAGATAATCGCGCCTAAACTTTTTTTTGTTTGAAAGGCCTTCAAAAACCGCGTCTTTTGACCTTCCTGCCATTTTCAAAATGCAAATCCAGGGTCGGCTGCGTTTTTTTTATACCCCCGAAGTAGGTATCGCCTTACTTGAGACAGACAGGCCGCAGACGCCCGCAAAGCCGCGTGACCTTCGCCGGCAGTGGGCTGGCCATCTGACCTGTCGCGACACGCTTGACCCCGACTAACCCCCCGCCCGACTAACCGCTGTCCTAACCTCTGGGCCAGTCGTTGACCCGTCATGGGGCCAAAAAAAAAGTCGCACTAGGAATCGAACCTAAGACCAATCCGACGCTCTGGCCAACCATCGACGCAAAATATTAAGCTAGAATCTAGAAGTATGCCAGCGAGTTATGCCGACAGGCTGCGACCAGTCGCCCGTAGCCTCTGGGCAAATCGTTGCTGACGTCATGGCAAACATTCCAGGAAATCTTTCGTTATAACGGATTCCTTTTTGCAGCCGATAGCGATGACACCGATTGACCCGTTCTGCTGGCAAAAAGTAAACAAAGGTACCTATCACGATTCTAATCGGGCATTTCCAACGGAGATGCCTTCCCAGAAAAGCACCATGTGGGAGAGCCTAAATATCTCCGGTCCCGAAGTCACCTGGCCGCCGCAATTTCCAGTAAATCTTTCGTTATAATTAAAAATTCAACGGATTTGCAACCGATACATAACGATGACACCGCTAAATTGACCAGTTTTGCTGGCAAAAAAAAAGGTATCCTGGCAAACATCGCGGATTCGAACCTAAAACCATCGCCGACCATCGACGCGTCTCCACTAAATATCTCCGTCGCACCCGAGGTCACCAGGGCCGCGGAAATTCCCAGGAAATCTTTCGTTATAGTTAAAAAATTCAATCGGATTTGCAACCGATAGCGGTGACACCGATTGACCCGTTTTGCTGGCAAAAAGTAAACAAAGGTACCTATCGCGATTCTAAGAAATCGGGCAGCCCGAGGGGTTCACCTCGACAAAAATCGTAGCAGGATTCGAACATCTTACCTAATTAAGTCCAAATAAAAACTAGGTGCCAAATCTTCTATTGTTTACAAAATAACGCCCATGCTACTACAGACGTTAATAGATTACTAATAAAAAATATAGCAGACAACATAGCGATGACACCGATTGACCCGTTTTGGTGGTAAAAAGTAAACAAAGGCACCTATTGCGATTCTAATCAGGCATTTCCAACGGGGATGCCTTCAACACGCCCACGTAGGAGAGCCACCGGTGTTTCGTCACATGCAAATCGCCGCTCGAGATGCTTCAAACTAAGCATGGAATGTTCAGCTTAAATAAATACGTGCCAGTTGTGTAGACAAATTATTAGACCGTCAGACAGTGACAGATTCTCCTTACTCATTTTCTCATTTATGTCTTGGAGAGGATTGCATCGATGCTGAGTCGGAAAATAGTAATTTTAAGTTGGGCCCCGGGGAAAACTTATGAAAAATTCGATTTTTCAAAACAAAAAAGGTACTAATTCTCACTTATGCCATGTTCACCGTATGATTTTTATACTATTCCGACTTCGAAAACCCAAAGGCATAAGTGTAGCGTGTGGAAAAAGGTGGAATTAAGGGTTTAAACCCTTAAACGGTCTATATATGGAATAAAATGAGGGCATACAACATGTTCTTCAATAATGAAAATTAAAACAATGTTCATTTTTGACTGTCCATTATCCTACCAAGAAAAAGCTTATAGCGTCTAAGCGACTATAAAAACGACTCTAAAAACGTCTAAACGACTCTAAAAAACGACTAGACGACTCGTAAAAACGACTAGACGATTCGAAAAACGACTAGACGATTCGGAAAAACGACTAAACGACTCTGAAAACGACTAAACGATTCTGGAAAACGACTAGACGACTCTGAAAAACGACTAGACGACTTGAAAAGCGACATACCATGGAATACCATCAAAGACCATGGAATACCATCGAATACCATGGAATACCATGGAATACTATCGAAAACCACGGAATACCATAAATGGTCTTGGATATCCCTGTGAAAAATTTGCCTCGGGGAGAGCATAAAAGGAAATTATCCGTGATCGATGCTCTGTGATCGAAAGATATATAAGCCTTTGATAATACAATCACTCTCAGTTAAAGACATGTTTTTTGTCACTTGAGATTGAACCTAGGAGTTATGGTATCCAACACACCAATGACGGATTAGTCATGGGACAAATACCAGTAACTGTTGAAGATAACGTATTATGTATTGGAGATCAAAATTACCCTTACACCAGGTCTGTCTTAACTGCTTTTGAAGAACAAACCACAAGGTATTAATGAGAGTGACCTAAAAATATACAAACAATTGTTGATTACTAATTTTCGATAGGTTCAACAAATCAGGTTTTAAAAGTGTGTTTAGGTGCCTATGGTTTCATCTAGTATATGTTCCATACAGGATTCGAACCTTAGCCCACATTCCAAAGCCAAACACTCTGCATGTAAGTAAAATTCTAGGAAATGCTTGGCAGTGGGGCAATAATCTCGACGCGCTGTTGTAGCAGGGCTCCACTGGCTCCCGCAGGCCTCGCCGGTCTCTGTAGACTCAGCAGGTCCCTTTAACGATGTGTACCGCAGACCCCGACTAAATTAAAAAATTACTATCAACAATAAAATACCCGGACAATAACCATCATTCCAACGCCAAACACCCGACAGTAGTATTTCTGCGAATGCATCGCAGCCGGGCGCGGATGACTCACATCCGCTAGCCGGAACTTGTCAGGACAGGTTGACAACCTAAAAACAATTCTCTCTACTTAGATAAAAAAAGAATGTCCAATAAGATTTTTTTCACACACTTTTATATATAAGTATATATTAGAATATTATAAAATATTTAAGACCCATATAGTTCGAATTTGAATGGGGTATTATGTTACATGGGTAATATATCTCAACACTTCGTACACAAACAAAACTCGCTCGTTCTTTACAGTTTTATTACTGTGAATTCGGTACCTACTAAAGCGGCAGACTTGGGATGCCGCAGTAGCAAATACAATATGAAGCTCAGCTCTGATGTATACTAAAAATGTTATAATCAAACTTGAGACGCACACATATTTAAAAATATAAATACCGCCGGATGAATGCAAGGTCAATTTACGGAATATAGCAAAACAATTAGATTATGGACATGGATATTAATTTCTTTAGGTAAAGGTAATAAACATTTGATACTATCGACAGGAGTCTACGCAAAATAATTGTATCCGTATTCAGCAAATAAAAAAGTTATAGTTACCCGTCACCTGATGAAAAAGTATACAAAACTGATAAAATGTTCGTGGCATTTTTGTATATTAAAATATTTAATCGCGTATCCAAGTTGTTATTTTATTCATTGCCTATCCCACAAATTTGGATTTTTAGCTCTTGTAATCGCTCGATAACGATTGAAACTACACTCATAAAATGTTTAAAAAATGCCCATCCCACGTGATCGCTCGACAAAAACAAAACGTGCAAAGTGGCTACTGCTCGAGGTTTGACCTTTGTCCTTAGGGACACGTGTGACCCAGTTGATGTAGAATCTAAAAAACCCCTGTAAATCATCCTTTCATAGCATAGAATCTAAAATACCCCGGTACAGTACGGATGAAAATTTCAAACCAGACATAATCAACATGTACGTTCAAAGTAAAAAAAACTTGTCGGTCAACTGTTTAACCCCGACATTTTCTTGATTTCTAGGAATAAAAATAAATACTGCGATTGTAAGTCCAAAGCTATTTACGCTATGAGATTCGTTTAAAATGCGAATGATAATTTGCCGCATTAAAACCAGGCGTGAAAAGTCAACATACGTCCCTAAGAAGTTCAACCAATTTTACCCTGGAAAACATTTTTAATGAATAAAATATCGAACATATTTTAAACACCCTTCTAAATATAGTATAAATCATGTTTTTTTTTTATAATGTGGAAAGCTAAACTGAAAATTGTTGCTAGAGGTTCTAAAAACCAGGGTGCCAAAAATCAACTATTATTAGAAAATACGCCGATGTCATAATATAGCCGTCGATGACACCGTTAGCGTGTCCTATCAAAAATGCGTTCTGCTTAATAAGGTGTAAAAAATCCATGACGGGGCTTAGATGAATAAATAAAGTTTGATGTATATGAAAGTATAGACTAAATTTTCGTATAGCCCGCGTGATCGCTCGAGGTCACGGTATCCTCTGGACTAGAAAATATCATATCGGCTCAATCTCCAAACATTTTCATTTTGAATTATACGTTTTCACTGATATAGCAAGAAAATTGGACTGGATTCGATATGAGAGACATTAATCTAACTTTCACTAAACTGCACGTACTACTTAGAGGGTTGTAAGCCGTTTTTAATAAAAGCACCAGACTTGCTTAAAATTCATGGCTAAACGTTAACATAATGTCATACAAACATGCGGCACGCAAAATATTAAGAATAGATATATGAGCTCAAACATGTTGATCAAAAAATATATTAATTTCTGGCGATTTGGTTTACCAGTTATCATTTAAAAACAAAACCTGGCCCCAATATTCAGTGAAAATAATAATTGAAAACTTTGAACCTTATAAACCACCACTAAATAGCGAGTCGGAAATAAGTAAAAATTATATATAAATATATTATTTTGATATTATGGCCGAAAGTGAATTTATTGGGGTGAAGATGTAAGGAAATATTTTAGCTAGGAAAAAGTAATGCCTAAACTGCACGTACTACTTAGAGGGTTGTAAGCCGTTTTAATAAAAGCACCAGACTTGCTTAAAATTCATGGCTAAACGTTAACATAATGTCATACAAACATGCGGCACGCAAAATATTAAGAATAGATATATGAGCTCAAACATGTTGATCAAAAAATATATTAATTTCTGGCGATTTAGTTTACCAGTTATCATTTAAAAACAAAACCTGGCCCCAATATTCAGTGAAAATAATAATTGAAAACTTTGAACCTTATAAACTACCACTAAATAGCGAGTCGGAAATAAGTAAAAATTATATATAAATATATTATATTGATATTATGGCCGAAACTGAATTTATTGGGGTGAAGATGTAAGGAAATATTTTTAGCTAGGAAAAAGTAATGCAATTATCATAGGTACTGGTTGCAGAACCCGTTGTCAGTTTTGCAAGGATTTTTGATACAAATATAACTGCTAACGTTTACCCCATTTACGAAAATGATAACAAAATTGGATCAGGCAAGATGTTTTTTCGAAGTATAGTTTTTAAACACAGGGTGCCACCACCAGGTTTCAAAATGCGACGCAAATACATAAAAAATACCCTAGAGATAAGATAACAAAATACAACTCACCGAAAGATTCTTGATGATGTATAAAAAGATATCAGGTTACATCTAATGCCCCAGACAGTAGAATAAACATCCCCGAGCGATCAGATATAACCAAACATCATTTTTCCAACGGCACAGTCATTTTCACGGGAAAAACAACCAGTAACCGTTCAAATTCCATAGATAGGTACAGCCGTAAATTTCACTGAACTACGCGTATCTATTATACTGGAGTAGGTACTGATACACTTCCATCTTTCCAAAGAAAAACAAACACGAAACTCAGACTTTTCATATATTACAACGCCTCGAGTCTCTGTGGCCACGACTGAGAATCTACTGAAACAAGTGCGACGCATAGGACGTGAAAAGTGCCGAGTTGGTTTTATTAAACAATGAAACATATACGTATATATAAAATAAATGAGAAATATGCCAGAGATGTGAAACCTAATTGTGTTGCAAGTTTGAGGGTCCAAAAATATTGGTTTTAATTTTTAAGGTGAGAAAGACATCTAACAGCCAGTTTGGAAATATACAAGGCAAAAAAAAGTAGTGATGTGGCTGTCCCATTTTATGCGTGCCAGGAGGAACGGAGGCCGAAGGCCTCCGTCCGACTGGCATGTAGTTGCCCGAACAAAATCCACCCTTCCCCCTTGCACGCGTTCCGCGCATGCGCAGTTCCGCACTTTTGATACCTGATGAAAACTCGAAAAATTTTGAAAATTTTTTATTCAAAAAATGTAATTTTAAGAAGGTCCTGATCCTATAACCCCGATAACATTTTGGGAAATTTTCAGTTTTTGACGGTGAAATGTACAAGACAAGATTTAGACGAATGTTTGCGAGAGTGGCAAATAGATATATTTTTCGAGTGACTGATAAAAATAGTTAGTCGGAAGGCCCCCAGATAACATTGATCTTTTGTTTGAACAAAATCTGTAAAAAAAAATCCAAGACTTTAAAATGTAGGTAGAATTTTCGACTAAGTTTTGTATACCGGTAAAAATATAAAGATAAAAATAACGCCAGTTTCACAAAAATGACAAAATAAAAAAATTTCAGTTTCAGAAAAAATAGGATGTAGAGGTTGTGTCAAAAATTGGAAATAATTACCAGTAAAATATACACAAGACAGAAAAAAAGGTAATTGTGCGGCTGTCCCATTTATGCACATTAGGTGTTTCAGTTCAGTTATTACTTTTTTAAATACGGTTGCCTCAACCTTGGTCGAAAGGAAATATTTTTTCGCGGTGGCGCTCGGCGGCGCCCGACGTTTAGCGTGCAGGTTGAAGGTCTCGATAAAAATTTTCGAGCATATCGGTGAAGTTGCACATCGATTCTCAGGAGCGCTCGGCGCTCGGCGTTTGGCGCGTGGATCCTTGGTCGACGGTAGAAGCCGAAAAGCTTGTCGAGACTTGTATGGAATACCGAGAAAAACGGAGAGATTTGTTGGGACTTGCGTCGAGTACTGAGAAAAACTGAGATATTTGTCGAGACATGTTTGGTCGCGCGCGCTTCTCTATAAAAGGAGGAGCGGCAAACCTGCCTTGTCATTCCGTGTTTAGCTGTCGTTACGAGTGGTTCAGTCCCGCACGGAATTCATTGAGCGCTTGAACGTTTTGACTGGCGAATCTAAGAGTGTCAACAAATTAGTAAAAATGGAAAAATTTGAAGTTATTCAAGATTGTACGCAGCGTGTCAGACGTTTTAATATGTCTGGTAGACGTTTGCATTTCAAGATCAAGGCCGTACCTGAAAACAAGGACGCCAGTGATTGGGCTATGAAAGCAATCAAGGATGCCATCTTGCACGCGACCAGTGATCTGCAGGCAGCCGACAGGGTAGCTTTCTCGTTCTACAGCCCCGCGTTCCAGAAGGGCGAGGGTTGGATGGGATTCAAAGAAGCTTCGAAAATTACCGTTGAAGAGGTATGGGGCGTACTTTCCGACATTTTTCAAAGCAACGGCGAAGCCTTGGATACGGATACCTTCGTGTTGGGAGTCACGACGATTCGTTTACCCGCAGGGAAAGGTAGAGGATCGAAATACAACAATTTTACAGAAGAATGTGGTATGCGAAGAGGTATTGTTGTAATTAATAATAAAGACAACCTCTGTCTGGCCCGGGCCTTAGTGGTGGCTATCGCTCACGTAAACAAAGATCGAGATTATATAAAAGTCCGTAGGGATATTGGAAAACTACAAACACAACGCGCCAATAGATTATTGGAGGAAGCCCAAGTTAATATACCTGTAGACGGGGCGGGAATTTCTGAATTGCAAAAGTTTCAGCAACATTTGAATGATTTTAATATTGTTGTATACAAATACGGAGTGAAAGGTCGTGACGTAATTTTTAAAGGAACTGGAGGGGGAAGAAATCTAAATTTATTGTATCATGCCAATCACTATAACGTCATTACGTCACTGACGGCTGCCTTTGTTTGTAACTATTTTTGTGACAGCTGTAACATGCCTTACGATCACAAAGATGACCATCGTTGCGGAGGAACTTGCTATGCGTGCCAGCAGTCGCCACCGTGTGTAAAAGAAGAAAAGATACTGTGTCGGGAATGCAATCGCATTTTTAAAAGTAAAAACTGTTTTGACAAGCATAAAAGTGTTCGAGAAAAGAAGGATTCGGTTTGCGCTGAGCTAAAACGCTGCAGCCTTTGCTTAAAAACGGTAAAGAAAAACAGAAACCATGTTTGTGGAGAGGTTTACTGCATGGTTTGCAAAAAACACCAGCCTGGACAACATCTATGTTATATGCAGGTGGATAAGGGACGTCCAAAAACGGAAAATCTCCTGTTTATATTTTATGATCTAGAGACAATGCAGGAAAAATTTATAAATGAGAACCAAAAATTACACGAGCCGAATTTATGCGTGTTTGCCCAACGCTGCTCTGTGTGCATAAACACCTGCAGTGACGAACAACTTTGCTCAACGTGCGGCTTAAGATTACAGAAACTTATAGGTATGAATGCAGTGGGTAGATTTGTAGAGTTTGTTTTAAATCAAAGAAAGATTTTCAAGAACGTTGTTGTCATAGCCCATAACGGCAAAGCCTTTGACCATCAATTTCTATTGAACTATATATTAACTGAGACAAATATAACTCCTGAACTGATTACTAGAGGTACAAAATTAATTACTATGACTCTGGGCAACGTCAATTTTCTGGACTCGATAAACTACTTTCCAATGGCCCTGTCCAAATTACCTAAAGCATTCGGTCTTACAGAGCTCAAAAAGGGTTATTTTCCACACTTTTTTAACACGACTGAAAATCAAAACTACGTAGGTCCCTTGCCGGCCGTCGAATTCTATAGCCCCGATACCATGAAACCGGAGGACAGAGACACATTTTTGAATTGGCATAATAATCATAAAGACGACGTATTTGACTTTCAAAAAGAAATCGTAGATTACTGCGTATCGGACGTAGAAATTCTGATGCAAGCTTGCCTTATATTCAGGACTCAACTGATGGGGGTTGGGAACGTGTGCCCTTTCACGGAAGCGTGCACCGTACCCTCTGCCTGTAACAAAATTTTCAGGCGTAATTTTCTGAAACCTCAAACTATAGGCGTTATTCCTAAGAACGGATACAGATGGCGAGATAATCAGTCAAAAATAGCAACCATGTGGCTCATTAGTGAGGAAAATAATAGAGGCGTAGAAATAAGGCACGCAGCTAAAGGGAGAGAAGTTACTTTAGCTGGAGTGAAAGTCGACGGTTATTGCGAGTCGATAAATCAAGTCTTTGAGTTTCACGGTTGCTATTTTCACAGTTGCCCACGTTGTGTTAAATACAATAGGGAAAAATCTACCTACGACGACCCCACAGCCACAATGGAGAATAGATACGAGGCGACAGTTGCCAAAACAGAACGTCTGCGATGTCTAGGTTACGAAGTTGTCGAGAAATGGGAATGCGACTTTCGAAAAGAACTGACTCCTGAGCTGGCAAAATTGCTAGAGAACCACGCCCTACTCGCCAATCTTCCTTTAAATCCTCGAGACACATTCTATGGTGGTAGAACTGGTGCCGCAAAACTTTATTATAAAGTAAAACCAGGAGAGAAAATCAAGTATGTCGACGTGTGCTCTCTCTATCCCTGGGTGTGTAAATATGGAAAGTACCCTGTTGGGCACCCACAAGTACACGTAGGGGAGGAGTGTGACCTGTTAGATTTAACTAAGACAGACGGTTTGGTTAAATGCAAAATTCTTCCACCAACAAACTTGTATCATCCCGTGCTACCCATGAAAATGAACAAAAAATTAATGTTTGCCCTATGTTGCACTTGTTGCGAGGAGCAAAATGAAGGAAATTGTAATCATAGCGATGAAGAGAGGGCATTAAAGGGAACATGGGTTATAGATGAAGTCCTCAAGGCCATAGAAAAAGGGTACAGACTTATAGAAATAAACGAAATTTGGCAATACAACATTAATCAGTACGACAAAGAATCAAATACCGGAGGTCTGTTTGCCGAGATGATGAACAAATTTATAAAGACCAAACAGGAAGCGTCCGGCTGGCCTTCTATATGCTCCAACAAAGCGGAAAAGGAAGCGTACATAGAAGCATTCCTAAGTAGCGAAGGTATTCAGCTGGAGTTTGCGAAAATTGTCAAAAACCCCGGACTGAGATGTTTGGCAAAGCTTATTCTTAACAGTTTTTGGGGAAAATTTGGACAAAGAGAGAACCAAACAAAAACGAGCATAATCAACAAACCTGACGAATTTTTCAACATGCTTCAGGATCCCGCAATAGATGTCAATACAGCGATCGCTATTAATGAAACCACGCTGATAGTAAATTGGTCATTTAAGGAAGAGAGCTTCAGCCCTCTTTCCACCGTAAATGTAGCTATCGCTTCTTACACAACAACCCAAGCTCGTCTCAAACTGTACAGCTACCTGGAGCAACTGGGCGAGAGGGTCCTTTACTACGATACGGATAGCGTTATCTACGTATCAAAACCGGGCGAAAATGACATAACCACGGGAAGTAGTTTGGGTGAAATGACCGACGAACTAGAGGAATTCGGCCCCGGTACTTATATTACGGAATTTACGTCTGGTGGGCCTAAACTGTACGCCTACATCGCTTACACACCTTCCACTAATAAATACCATGAAGTGTGCAAGGCGAAGGGTATTAGGATCACGTACGACTCTTCAAAGCTGGTAAACTTCACCAAACTGAGAGACATGATTTTGCGGGAAAACCCGCCGGTGTATATAACAGGGACAAACATCAGACGCACAAAAGAACACGAAGTAGTTACCGTACAAGAAAAGCAAATCTTTCGCGTTAACTTTAGAAAAAGGTGTCGTGTGGAAGACTACGATTCTGTACCCTATGGCTATAAAAAATTAAAATTGATGTAATCGTTATTTCGTTATTTGACATGTGTTAGACTAAGCTGCTATTTACCAAACAATCTGTAAATTTAGTTCTTAGCTCATTTTTAAAGTAAAAATTTTTGTAAACCTGTAAATAAGTCATATTCTTAATAAAAATATTATCCGTTCAAAAAGTTTTTTTTTTCTCAAACTCTACTTCGAAAATGAACAAAAATTAGTTTAAAAATCACTCAGATATTTTACTGAAAAAAATTCTTTAGTTCTATCTTATTTGAGCCAGTCTGTACATATGGTTATTTTTAGTTAGCGTCTCCCCAGCAATTTTTTATGCCGGTCTGAAATTCTTCTCATTGTTCATTGACTCACTGAGGCGATTATGTATGGCTTTCTCTCCTCGTTTTCCACCCACACACACACAGACACGTTTATTCAAAACAAATGTAACTAAATATTGGTTCAAATTACTTCAGAGCAGGGGCATTCAAATACTCGTAGTAGTTTTTCCGTTTGTCAATGCAAACTGCCAATTTTCAAGTGATATCATACTTTTCATAGCTTTATTCAGCTTAGGAACGTATTCTATATTAATTACTTTTCAAGTTACAAACATAATCAAGTGTTTTGTTTGAATTTACGTATTTTTTACTATGCTTCCCGTTTTTAAAGACTAGCAGCCTTGTTTATGGATACTCTAGTTAGCCAATGTCTGACACTGACATAAGGACATGACAGAAATAAAGTAGATACAGCGGACAGATTTTGCAAAAAATAAAGTTGGCCAGCTGTTTTTTGGTAGATTTGAATAGTAGAAAATTAGTAGGCAATGACTGGGCCACTTTAATTTTTGGCACCATCTGTTGCTTGTATCCAATATTGCTCTCGTATCCTTATGACTCTGTCACACATTGGCTAACTAGGGATTCCATAAACAAGGCTAGCAGTCAGTTTACATGGTTTACAATAATGCTTTCACATTACCACTAGAAGGTGGTTCTCACACAATAATTCAATCTATCGTTGAGAATAACGCTTTCGCTAAAACTAAGTCTCAGTATAATCTAAGATTTTAAAAGAAAAAATTACAAAATGGTGTTTCCCTCACGGTGTTTCCCTCAGTTGTGGGATCCTAAACTATAGTAAGTATCGCTAGTTCAAAATACTGTTAGTATAAGATCCCGCTTTATCGTAAAACCTATAAAAAAGTCACTTTTTAGGTGTGAAAAATTAGTTTAAAAAAAAAAACAAAATGGGCCTAAGGTTTTGATTTTTTTTGTACACCTACCTAATTCTTCATCTTGAACAAGTTTCCTTAATGACATTTTAACGTGTCAGAACTGAAATATTAAAGTGAATCCTATGAAAAAGATATAAATCGGTAAGTATATTTTTTCTAACTTTCTTACATTACTTTCTCCTCTACACCGTAGCTCGGTGTGCATTTCGTTCTAGAGCATACATACATTGCATTCTTAAAAAAAAAAACAGTCAGTTCTTATTTCAGCATTGTCCGAGGAATTTTATTGACATGAAAAAAGCACCTTTCTCCGCATACATTGTTGATCGCTTATTTAAACAGCTTGCATTTCTGTAGGCGACATAATATTCTTTCATAAACAAACAAAAAAGTCGATATTTTTATCCGGGCGCAATCAAATTTCGTATCGGTGTTTTCTTTTAGTCGAAAAATATTTCCAAGGTAAAAGCTGAACTTTTGTGTATGTTGAAAATTTACATTTTGGGGTATGAATGAGGTTGATCGCGGCGTCTCGGCTAGAAGGTCAAAATGGGTCAAAATGGGCCTAAGGTTTTGAAATTTTTTTTACACCTACCTAATTCTTCATCTTGAACAAGTTTCATTAACAACATTTTAACGTGTAAGCTACAGAAAAGGCACTCTTCTAAAATAGTATAATATTTTTAATTAAAAGATACCTCTGTAAGGATATTAGGCAGACTTTTAGGCTATGTGTTCTCTAGAAAAATTGTTAGAGTGCTTGCTTTAGGTAGCGAAAATCGCAGGGGTAGAAAGTCACGGTGGAGTCATTGATAAACGGTTCCACTTATCGAAATTTGGAAGGAAGTCACTGTGGTAATCATCGTTAAAATCTTCTATTACCTACGCTGCTATAATTAAATATTTATCTACGGCTTGGTTCTGTTTCTTTTCCAATGCCTAAATAGTACATTTTATAATATTAATTTTGTTTCCTCTCCAATATATTGTACGGTGTTTGTATCACATATATCTGTGAAAAACAACGTTTCAGATATTTCTCAGTTTTTAAGAGCGGTGTTTGGTCAGAAACGATCTAGTGGATGATGGGGTAGTAAAAAGGCCGCCGTTTTTCCAGAGCCTGTTTTGAACACACGCCACCAAGTCTTGACCTGTCATTATGATAGGTATTGCATACTTTTGTATAGGAGTCAGCTTTTGTTAACCCAACTTCTTTCTGTTATCTTCTTCCACCATTTTAATCTCGATTCATCTACCCGACGCCACAATATGTTACTAATCGTGAATAAATAGCACATTTTATAGTGAAGTTTATTAACCAGTGGGATTTGGCAATTTTGTTTAAATATAATGAAAAATAGCTCGTTTTGGTCTTGATTATTGTTAGACAAATTATCGCAAACTTCACTTTTCAGAAGAATGATTTTATTGTGATGTAATGATTGTACAAAGACGCCAGCGCAAACACGATCACGATAATTAACTGCTAACCTTAAACAAAACAGCTATGACTTAGCTTGTTGTTCCCCTGTTCCGCACTGACTTAGCCTATTTTTCCCGTGTATGGGTATTTTAAAGTAATACGTATATTGTGACCTAGCCTGTTTTTCCCCTGACTATTACGTTGGTTTGAAAGAGCACACAATTTACCACAAGATGGCACTGTAATCCCAATTTCAACAAAAATTGACTTGGCCTGTTTTTCCCGTGTACCCTTCATATGGTTTTGTTTCTCTCAAGATTGGGTTTCAACCCCAGTGGCGAAAGAAGGAAGGCCCCAACTTGCATTATCTAGTTTTTACTCTAATCTTTTCTAGTCTATATTGTTTAGGATTTGTATGAAAAAATGAATTTTGTATCATCAAGTTTGCGACTCTCCCTGCAGCTCGAAACGGTTGTTTGTGATTCCATACTTTCATAATATAAGCTTATAAGGTAATATCCCATATTTTTAAATTACACTATTCTTTGTATCTCTCTAATATGTTTGATCAAACATGGATTAGACCTCCTGCGCCCTGCATTCTACCTCAAAGGTGGTGGGAAAATGAATGCATATAGTTTTGTTACAATTTAAAAATATATATAAAAGAACAATTCAACCTATTTATAACTAATATCCATATGAAACTGTACGTCTAATTTGCGATTAAAAATTTTTGTTGAAGGTGTGAAACATTTTCGATTTTTTTGCGTTCTGTATTCTACCTCGAAGTAGGAAACGAACGCATAATGATTGTCAGTTAAATGCGACGTGGTTCTTCAATTTCTCGGCCACGCTCGTCGGCCAAATTTTTTATCGAGACTTGCACAGCAAACGCCGGGCGCCACGGAGCGCCGCTGCGTCTAGGGTTCCGATGCAAAATATCTCAGCCGCGCTCGTACCTGGATCGTGGGAGCACAGATGTTTGATGACACCCGGATTTCAGAGGCGTACATCAGGGTGTAGTCTAATTTCTTGCTGAATCATCAATGTTGGAGGATTTCGACAATGGACCCGATTTTGAGGTGCTTTGTGAAAAAAAAAAGAAGAAAAATTGACACAAACATTTTATTAGGGGTATCTATACATGGTGTTATAATTTATTTCTCCGTAATTAATACATGAACATTTTTCAAAAAGTTTTTCTGAATTGGTATTAGAACAGAAAGACGTAAATTGATTAATTTTCTTAATATGATTCACTAGTCTTGACGCATATCCTCTTCGACGATATTCTTCATGGGTAAAAACAAAATTGAGATTTTTCGGGTTGGAGTGTTTGTTTAAAGGGTCGAAATCCATTTTTGACATTAGGACAAATGAAACCGGTTTAGCATCAACGTATAATATATAGCACGATATTTTTTTATCTAGGCACCACTGATCGAACATACTTCTTGCAATACCATCTCTCACGACTTCTTGTCTTATTTTGTTTACTGCTTGTCGATCAAAAGAGAATCTGATCTCCTCCATGTTGCACAGACGTTTGAATGAAAAATCATCGGTCACAGACTTTTAAGACATTACCCCCACCACTTTTATATTTTTCCATACACTTTTTAAGACGTTACCCCCACCACTTTTATAAATTTTAAACTAGCCGAAACCTTGACCCATTTGAGATGTTAAGATATTTGGGGAAGCGTTTGGAAGTTGCGCCAGCAGCGAATTGCATAAGGTCAAGCGTCGTGACTCAGTCATGGCGATAGAAATATTTTTTGCCAGCAAAACGGATCAATTTAGCAGTGTAACGTCTGCAAAAAGGACGAAAATCCGTCGAAAATATGAAAAACGATTCCCTTGAAATTGGCCAAAAGCTGGCGCCCATACACCACGCGACGGCGAGTATGCGACGCACCACGTAGCCAGGCATCTCCGGGCAAGTTGACGGCGGCGCGGCGGCCAGATTTCAACAAACGAAGTGGCGCGCAATGCGTCGAAAGGCCGAGATGCTTCCATCTCGAGCGGCGATTTGCATGTGATGAAACACCGGCGGCTCTCCCACGTGGGCGTGTTGAAGGCATCTCCGTTGGAAATGCCTGATTAGAATCGCAATAGGTACCTTTGTTTACTTTTTACCAGCAAAACGGGTCAATCGGTGTCATCGCTATGTTGTCTGCTATATTTTTTATTAGTAATCTATTAACGTCTGTAGTAGCATGGACGTTATTTTGTAAACAATAGAAGATTTGGCACCTAGTTTTTATTTGGACTTAATTAGGTAAGATGTTCGAATCCTGCTACGATTTTTGTCGAGGTGAACCCCTCGGGCTGCCCGATTTCTTAGAATCGCGATAGGTACCTATATTTGTTTACTTTTTGCCAGCAAAACGGGTCAATCGGTGTCACCGCTATCGGTTGCAAATCCGATTGAATTTTTTAACTATAACGAAAGATTTCCTGGGAATTGCCGCGGCCCTGGTGACCTCGGGTGCGACGGAGATATTTAGTGGAGACGCGTCGATGGTCGGCGATGGTTTTAGGTTCGAATCCGCGATGTTTGCCAGGATACCTTTTTTTTGCCAGCAAAACTGGTCAATTTAGCGGTGTCATCGTTATGTATCGGCTGCAAATCCGTTGAATTTTTAATTATAACGAAAGATTTACTGGAAATTGCGGCGGCCAGGTGACTTCGGGACCGGAGATATTTAGGCTCTCCCACATGGTGCTTTTCTGGGAAGGCATCTCCGTTGGAAATGCCCGATTAGAATCGTGATAGGTACCTTTGTTTACTTTTTGCCAGCAGAACGGGTCAATCGGTGTCATCGCTATCGGCTGCAAAAAGGAATCCGTTATAACGAAAGATTTCCTGGATGTTTGCCATGACGTCAGCAACGATTTGCCCAGAGGCTACGGGCGACTGGTCGCAGCCTGTCGGCATAACTCGCTGGCATACTTCTAGATTCTAGCTTAATATTTTGCGTCGATGGTTGGCCAGAGCGTCGGATTGGTCTTAGGTTCGATTCCTAGTGCGACTTTTTTTTTGGCCCCATGACGGGTCAACGACTGGCCCAGAGGTTAGGACAGCGGTTAGTCGGGCGGGGGGTTAGTCGGGGTCAAGCGTGTCGCGACAGGTCAGGTGGCCAGCCCACTGCCGGCGAAGGTCACGCGGCTTTGCGGGCGTCTGCGGCCTGTCTGTCTCAAGTAAGGCGATACCTACTCACCTGGATTTTACTTTAGCAGAATCTACTGTAGATATGGTTTACAGGTTTTTTTTAGATTCTACTTCAACCGGGTCACACGTGTCCCTAAGGACAAAGGTCAAGCCTTTTGCCGTAGCCACTTTGCACGATTTTTTGTCGAGCGATCGCGGTGGGCATTTTTTAAACATTTATATGTGTAGTTTCCTCGGCGTTCTTGTCCTTATTGGTATTGGGTTTGTGAGCGATGTCCTCTGTTGTTCGATTTTTCAGCGCAAAGTAGGTTGAACTTTTTGGGAGATGTGTTTGCGTTTGATTTTATACCTTAAGGTAACAGAGTGTAGTTTCAACCATGGATGCATATTTTTATCAGTGTAGTTTCAATGTTGTTTAAGCAACAATTTTTCAGTCTATAGTTTACATCTTATATTATCAAAAATTCGTGATTTATTGATATTAAACTATTTTCGAAATCTGTTTAGAATATTTTCAATACATTAGTAGTTAAAAATATACGATTTTTCAGGGCAAAGTAGGCTGAACTTTTAATATAATTCCCTATTCCTGGCACATATCCCTTCGATAATATTCCTGCTGGGTAAAAACAAAATCATGATTTTGTTTGTGATGGCCATTTTCTCAGGTTTTTTGGAGATATTTGCGTGTTTCGACTGAAAATGAGCCCATTGTACTGGAAGCTGCGCCAGCAGATCTCGAGCGTCGGCGGTTCAAGCCGTTTCGGATACACATGCTTTGATACTACTTTTGTATTTTATTGCATGTTTTTTTTTACTTATCATCAGATTCCAAATTCTACAACAAAATAGGTTGAACTTTTCAGACGTATGTATTTTGCCTTAAGGCATCAACAAACACCTGGTTAATATAGAGAAATTTCTCAGATTTGTTTATAGCCGTTTTTTATAGGCACTGAACGTTAAATAAACTGCGTTGTCTGCTTTATTTTTTATTAGTAATCTATTAACAGCTGTAGTAGCATGGACATTATTTTCTAAACAATAGAAGGTATGGCACCTAGTTTTTATTTTCAAAAATGTACAGTCTAGTATTTTATACCATCAAAATTTCACAATGTATTTTTGAAGGGTGTTTAAAATATTTTGGATACTTTAGTCGTTAAAAATGTTTTCCAGTAGGTTGAATTTTTTTTGGGATGTGGGTATGTTGATTTTTTCGAAACTACATTCAATCAGGACAGCTGAACGCTGCAAAGTAAAATGTTTTCAAGCGGATAATAACGTTTGCTCCGACATATTTTATTTGTATAAAATGATGCACTTTTCGCCCTGTAGATTTGCAATGTTAGTATCTAGAAATTATTTGGTAGGTTACTGGAACGTATATAGGTCAGTGTATCAAAACATGCGAAGACTGAATGCAGACTATACCACTTAGAATGTGCCGCCGATTTTTCGATTATTCCTGGTAAAATAAAAAAGAAAGTTAGTGGAGTCGGCAGAATCCTGTCGGCCGCGGTGAGTAAACAGTAAAGGGGGTGTGACGTCATGAACTACAATTTGCTAAGACGCGAGATTTGGGAATCCACGTTCAGGGTGGCCGTCGGTGAGAGTCTCCCTTCGGTCTGCTTCCGGTCGGCGTGGAATCGCGGCCATTTTTGTCCACCCCCGGCTTGAAGGTCGCGGTTGGACACTGGGCGAACCGTCGCCGCGGGCTGGCGGTTTGACAATGACCTCGCGCTGGGGTCAACCCCTCGGACATCTTCGGCACCCTTCGGACTAGCGCAGGGTACAGACCCTAGTCGGAGCGTTCTGATTGGTCGGGGTCTTGGCGGGGGGCGTGGCGTGGGAGTGGAGGGGGTAAGTTTGGTCACGTTTTTACCACGTTTTAGGCCCCATAAGAAATACATGGGGAAATTGCGCCAGAACCAACATAGCCTATCTACTCCCCGATTTTCGCGAAAACCAATTTAAAATCTGACCCCATAGCGTTAATCAGGACACCCAAAAACCCCCATATACCAAATTTGAACAAAAAATATACAGATAGTTCCATTCTGTAGGGCGTCAAAGTTGAGCAAAATAGGAATTTTAAAGACATCTGGCGAGTCAAGTGTGCCATGGAATCCCTTCAAAACAGTCGAATGATCAACAGGACCACTCAAAATGTTGGTGTGAAAAGATTTACTACAAAAATATACAGGGTATTTTTCTCTGAGTCATCTCAAAATTCTGAAATTTTATGAAACTTATACGGATCAAGAGAGTACTCTGAAATCATTGAAAAAATATTGATAAACCCAAAAGTAGTGCATTTCTTTACAAAATGCCAATTAACAAATAAAAACAATTTAAATTATTGGACCTGTCTCAACAAATTCACTGTCTAAGATGATACATTTTCTGTGCGTTTCCTGTTGTGGCAGACCAGCCACCTTAACTGATATGGACTTACTGACTGACAGGCTTCTGTATTTTTTAGATTTAGTTCGTTTATAGTGTGTGGAGCGGCTTTGATGTACTCGATTTTTGACTCGTATAAAGTCCCAAAAATGCAGTAATTTGAGATGGCACAAATAAGAATACTCTGTATATTTTGTATTGGACATTTGCACACCAACGACTTGAGTGGTCCTGTTGAACTGTTTTGAGGGGATTCCATGGCACACTTGACTTGGCAGATGCCTTTAAAATTCCTATTTTGCTCAACTTTGACACCCTGCAGAATGGAACTCCCTGTATATTTTTTATTCAAATTTGGTATATAGGGGTTTCGGGGTGTTCTGATTAACGCTGTGGGGTCAGATTTTAAATAAAAAAATGCTAAATGGTTTTCGTGAAAATCGGGGGTATAAAAAAATCAGAGCCGGCCCTGGATTTGCATTTTGAAAATGAAAGGAAGGTCAAAAGAAGCGGTTTTTGAAGGCCTTTCAAACGAAAAAAAGTTTAGGCATTTGTCTCAAAAAATGAAGATTTTACGGATTTGTACAGTTATAAAGTTGGACACCCTGTATGTACATATATTGAGATCAGGAAAATGATTTGAGTGATTTTGTTGTTTTTATTTCTATGGTTGAATTAAATTTCTTGATATCTAGGTCCCGGTGCGAAAGTAATGACGAGACTCCCTTGCGTCATATCAACCTCCCCTATCCCCGTTTTCTCGCGAAAATAAAGCGTGCTGTCAATTTGAGTTGTGTGAACTCGCGAATAAAACCTTCAATAATACATTTTCCCGACTTTTCCTTCCTTATTACCTTACCTAACTTTACTATTTCTGTGGAATGCGTCCAAACAACGCCAGGAGGCGCCTTTTTCGCAGTGTTTATCTTTATCCTATATATCTATTATTTCCCAGATTATTTTCAGTGCATCTGAAAGTCAAACCGGAACAGTAAACGCTCGGCAGATAGAAACATCAAAAGGTCTTTAAAATAAGTCGCACTCGAAAATTGCGTTGGCGTCTATATTTGGAGCCATTTACTTTACAAAAGCCTCAGCGTACACAACACATGGAAAAACCCTTTCGCAATAGTCGCCGGCGAAAATAAATGTTGTTACGTCTTGTGTTTACCGACTGTTTTCGGCGAGGTTTTCGGGATGCGGAAAGTTTATATTACAGACAGGTACGAAACGGCGATATACAGGGTGCCCCAACATGAGAGTAAACGTGAAAATATTAGCGTTGACTGACGTTGACTACTGACTGGCTACTCACAGCTGTCACGTCGGAGACACTTTTAGATCACCATGCGCTTCCCGGAGACAAAATGCATCCGCAGAGCCATCTGTTTTCCAGGACATGAAGCTATATCCGTGAGAAGTCTTATAAAAACGCCAGTCAACGGTTTATACACTTTTTCTATAAAATGTCGAAATGTGTGCTATTTATTTTTGTCTTTGTACCTGCATTTAGTCTTTAAACCTGTCATTGTCATTGGCAATCAACTGAAAAGTGAATCCTAAAATGCACCATTATTCTTTGGACTGTAAATATTTTATCTGCAGAGAGCCTTCAAGATTTTTATCGCGATTCTTATATTTCTGTTAATTACGGTATTTAACAGTAGGAATAGGAATAGCTATTTCCAAGAAACTATTATCAAGTTAAAATGTAGGTACCTAACTTAATACCTAAAATTGGACAGAATCTAGAATTCATTACACGATTTATAGCCAAGTGGTGACATCGAAATTGAGGCAGCTTATAGAAAAGTTAAGGTAAGGTCAATACCACTGAGAGAATCCACTTGCTTAATGGTATTTTTTAAAATATTGTTGAGGTGTTGAGTCATTATTTTACCGAGATACAGTATGTAGATACAGTATGGAGTTAAAGTATGCAAGTTCAGAGATCAATCAATAGAATTTTTGTTGCAGATACTGATATAATCGGCCTATGCCAATATACTGGCCGATAGGTATACCTATGTACATACAGTGACTAGCAAAATGTAGGCAACAAATCGGATTTTTTTAAATTTTGAGTCGAAATAAAAACTGTGGGGCCACGTTAGGCATGCCCTCAAACTAAAAAATATGGCCCATGAGTATACAAAGGCACCCTTATTTTACGTTGAGATAAATGTTATAAGAGAAAGTTGTCTGCAATGAAAAAGTATGCATGAACACATAGATACAAAATCATGGACTTATATTATTTTTTTTTATCATTAGTTGCAGTTAAACCCTAAAAAACCGGGCCTAATCAATTGGTTTAATTTAAAATACCATACCAAGCACATTCTGCACACTTTTATGTGTAAAAAGCCACTCACACAGTCTGTTGTTGGGGAACACTATTTTGCGTAGCGCAACAAAAAAATTGCTTGTTCGACATGTTCCCTGGGTTTTTTCAAGGTCAAAATAATAGTAATTGCCCCCCCTCCCCTGCACAAGCATTCAGTTGCTTCTGGGGTACTCCTAGATTGAAGTATTGTGAAAATTATTTTTTCCCTATGACTGGAAATAAGAGTACTTTACTCTTGTGCCACGTTTAGGTTTTTGACTCCCCCTCGTATGACGCGATACCTGCATGAAGTTTTGCAGGCCCTATTTTGGTTTCAGGACATGCCCAATATAGCCCCATAGTCAGTTTTTCACTTCGGTGCAAAATTTAAAAAATATATATTTGTTGCATACATATCGACAGCCGATATACATACACAATATTTTACATTATGTAGTATATACGTAAATATCGGCCATTCTGACTTTGTTTTGAGAAAGACATTACCTATTTTCCCAACTAATATTTACAAAAATCACATAATATTTTCCTCTTGAATACAATACAAAAATCAAAAATCCCCAAATATATCACTACCCAAAGAAAAATATCTTTCTACAGTCTACATCAATAAATTTTACGTAAAAAATAAACAAAAAATGTTTTTGAGGAAATCGAAAATATCCACAAGAGAAACCAAAAAGTCATGGCACGTTTTTGTTACAAAAGTTTCTTTAATTTTAAAGGATGTTAGCTTATAAAATTTGCCCTAAATTTTATTTTCGTTCTAATATTAAATTCGAAGGTTCGTGTAACAGGACTTTGTGCGGGCGGTTTTAACAATTCCTCTGAATACTTAGTTACGAGCTTAGTCTCCTTTAATCTATGCTATAAGACTTACTGACAAGGTAAAACACAGACTGTGCATGCCCATATTTGGAACTTGGCCCAAGTTGTTTTCCTGTGATCTTTTAGTTCACTCTCTCCTAGGCTTAGGTACGCTAACATAAAACAGGTCGGATTTCTTTGCAATTTTGACTGCCAGTGTAAACAAACAGTTGAACTCTACCTGTCGGAATACGGTAAACAAAGTGGAAATAAAGTTTTATTATCGTGCTTTTATCTGGTTTAGATCAAACGTCTTGAACTGGGTCTTGAAAGTTAAAAGATTAATCTCGCATCACGCAAAACATCAATATAATAACGTAGGTATAACTTTTTTTTTATCTATGCAAACTTTTGAATCGAGTTTTGAATTAATCACAAAATTCCTGTCCACACGTTGGCAATGATGGGGATTTTAAGTATTGCAATAATAATAATTATTGTGATTGTAGGTACCTCGGATAGTTCGGAAGTATTAGGCGTGTTTCTAAAGTCACACAAATATGTGATGCAATCCATCAAGCCAATCACAAGTACAGAAATTTTTGAAGGGCCCTATCAATAATTGCTTTGGTGGATTCCATCACCTATTTGTACTGACGTTAAAAACAAGCGTCACGTGCCAGACAAAGCTTACTGCCTACTTAACTGTGATTGGTTGATTTTGATTTCATATAAAAATTAAATACAAGTGTGTAAAACTGTTTTTCTAATAATTAGGTATTTCGTGCATTTTAGAACCGAAACTATTCAAATATTATACCTATAAGGTGGGTGGACCAATAGTTGACCGGTTAATAATTTTGTTTTACAAAAAGGCTTGTAGTTATTATTAACCTATTAACTTTCATGAAAACTAAAATTATATGCAAGAAGGATCAAGGTTTAGCAATATGAATATTATGTGCAATTAAAAAAAAACGTTTATTTTTAGTACTGAAATTTAACTAAATACTCGTGCATTTCATTATTAATAAACAAGAATTTACAATGGGCATATCTGTTATGTTTTACGCACTAATAATAATAATAACCCTGCTTCACAATGGTCGACAATGGAAATTACACCGTCGACCATTGTGACGCAGGGATAATCATCCCTGATATCTATTTTAAATACTAGATACTCAAATTTATTTAACTAGGTAGCCTTGTGTTAGGTGGTGAGGGAATCCCTTTTAATGTGAGTCTCTCGATATTGCCGCCGGCCACCAGAGCAGTTCTTTTCTAATTTTCATATTATGCCCACCGGTAGGTGTTTATCAAGGGTCTTACCTACTGAAAATAAATTCTGGTATTTTTGCTATATCTTTCATAAATAATATCATATCTTTCATAAATAATAGGTACCTATACCTACCTATTTATTTGTTAACTTAAGACAGGTAAAAAAAGGAGTTAAAACTTAAAACTATGAGAAACTAGGTACGTCTAAGTATATATTATTAGAGTAGTATAAATATTTACAGAACTAATTTTGGTATTTGCTATCTTAGTACCAGTACTGATAAAGCTTTAGGTAACAATACTGAGGTGGTGGCTTATGAAAAAAAGTTCTACTCACCGTTTGGTCCATACTTTTCTTGGTTCCTTTTAACCTGATCTACAGTCAACCCTCTTTCAGGATCGACACTAAAATAATTTACAACTTCATCTACCGATTTGGTGTGAGCGTCCTCCATTGTGCCCGAATATCACTTTTCTGTAAATGCAAAAGAAAACATGAATAAAACTGTCTTCATAATTGGTGCCTAAAAGGGTAGAAGCTAACAATGAAAAGCCTAGCAGCTGACATGAACAATAATAGACATCACTAGTATTTTCTAGAGTTCCTGGATGAACAGGACATCTCGACTTTCTAGTGTTTACTTTTCTATCAAATCATAATGAAAGTGAAGTCAAAAGGGCAGCGGCAGCAACCAGTAACCACTTATCTTATTTTTAAAAAATCCTAGTTCATGGCAACTGGCAACTATTCATTCCATATCAAAAATTAAATTTATAATTGAGTCGACACAGGATAAAGCGTTGTGTCTAGGAAACAGTTGTAAAACAAAACTAGGAATGAAATTTAACCCTGCCCTCAGTGTCAATAACCTCTGAATACACAGATATAAGCTACAGGTAATTAGAGGAACCATACTACAAACTACCTGTATTGGATTCAGGGTTGTCGTGCAAAAATCACTCACCGTTTAAATAGAAACGTGTCTAAAATTGCAAAATAGATGTTATAACCTAAAAACTGCACGCGTATCTCCACTGCTTGCAGTGTCCTGGGATATTATTATCAATACTCCTGCGTTTCACGCACCGATGCACCCGACGAAAGTTTCATCTTTCCATTTTATATGGAATTTTTCTTAATTCGCACTAGGGCCTAATTGTTTTTAGCTCAGCACTGTCCGGAATTCCGGAATAGAGGATCACAATCGCGGATCACAAATCACAAAGCAACGATGATAGCAGATAGCAGCACTGAAAAAGACAAACGGCGCAATAACGGTGTGTGAGCGAGTGAAAGGAGAAATATCAGAATGACTTCATAGCCACGTAATCTTTACTGCGCATGCACAAGTTCGAAATGAAATCGCAGGCAACCCTTTAAACTTCAGTTTATTTTTAGGGATTTTGCCTATTGCCTAGTTCAGGATGAAAATATTGGAAACAAACTTTGCCCTTATATCACAGAGATCCTATCCAAGCAAAACTCTAGATAGCACAGTTGTAGCGGCGTTCGCAGTGGCAGTAATGACAGCTGGATGCCTGATGTGTTTTTGTTCTGAGTACGGCTGGCTTTGATAAACGCATGTGGACGCACGTCATTGGTGGAGAGAGAGTCACGTGGTCAGCTAGCAGGTTAAAGCGCCGATTTTGAAATCGCGTCACGCTACGACATCGAGCTTCCGATTTTCGGGCGCGTCAGGAGCGCGCATTTATTTATTTCTGACCTGACTGGGTCGCGACGACTTGAGGAGCTGCATGCTGTCGCTGCCAAGCCGGCCAGCTACGATTTTAGCTCACGAAGTTCACGTTTTGGCAAAGGCGAGAGACGAAGATTTTTTATAAAAGTGCAGGGCAGGGCAAGCGCCAACCTACTTTACTGTAGATAAAGCACACCAGGTAACAATGAAAATGAAGGTAATCTCCTAGTATGATTTTTAACTCGAATCTCCTATCAAGTAGGTAAAGACAAAGATCATGATCTTGAATATTATATGATCTTTGGTAAAGATCAAAATACCTCGCCAACACCTGGACCTTTTGTGGATAATTTAAAATATAATCGTTGACTGGCGAATAAAGATGACTGCTCAAGGTTGTCATGTCTGACACTTTGTTGGCTCACCATGCGCTTTCCTGACTATTCCCGAAACTCATCTAAGACAAAATACAATGCACAAGGCACAAACACAATACCTGCATTGTTGGCATTCCAGGAAATGAGGCTATATAATATCAGAACAAGGATTGTCCCCGCGGTGCAAGGTATTATCAGAGAACAAGGATTGTTCTCTGGTAATACCTTGCACAGCCGGGACTAAACATGCGATTTAATCAGTCCCTCATTTTAGAGAGTGACTATAAGTGTTATAAATAAGGGTATGGTGTTCCAAAAGTAACCAAATCACATAGCACTGGGAACTTGAAACACTGCACCCGAAAGCAGTTCAGACTTACAGGGGAGGTTTTCTGTTTTTTCCTCTGGTTATCAGGTGATTATAAGAATTACAGGTTTTTCTGATTTTATTCTGTTAACCAAGCCGGTAACTCATCTGGTTACCGGTTGGTTAATAATAATAATAATAATAATAATAATTCTCACCCTCAGAATACTCCAAACTAGGAGTACCCCAGAAGCAATTATTAACCACATGCTTGTGCGGGGGAGGGGGGCAATTACTATTATTTTGTCTTCGTTGCCATTTGCGGCTAGGGCCGACTTTTTTCCCGATAAGTTCGGGTAAATTTCGGTAAATTTCTAACGGTTTATTAATATACTAATCTTTTTACACCAAAATAATCCTTTCAACGTAATTTCATATAAATTGGTAATGTTGAAGGTTTTATACATGTGATTATTTCTTAGGAACAGTGGCGTCAGAATGTACAGTAGACGGGGCCTAATTATTTAAAAAAAAACTTCGGTAATATTTACGGCAAAACTGTTAGAAATAAATACCCAGTGAGAGATTTTTGTGGGGGGGGGGGCTAAAGCCCCCAAAGCCCCCCCCCCTGGTTACGCCACTGCTTAGGAATTTGTATGTTTTAGTCCTTGCGGTGCAAAAAATAGCGTACGTAAGCTATATTTATATATCTACCACGGGACTATAAAGTGTCTTTTAATCCCTATAATGAAATGGATAGACAAGGCTATAATAGATTATGCTCGGGCAACATAATGTCCACCCTCGGGATTAAAAGTTGGACTTTAGTCCCTTATAGTACGGTACGGTGATACCTATATAATACAACATAATATACTAGGTATAATAATTCCTGGGTGGATACATCAATGGATATATACCTAGGATTTTAGTCAGGGACTAGGAGGGGTAATAAAGAATAATACTACTTAATACTAATACTGCTTAAAATTAGCCCAGTAGCACAGATTTTTCGAAAATAGGTTTTAATTCGAACAAAAAAGTGACAGTTATAGAAAAAGTGCTCATGGCGAATTTTTTACTTTTTAAACAGCAATTAAGTTTAGTGTCTTAAAATGAAATAGACCGTGGTGGTTGGAATCTTGGGGGTTGCCTCGTGAGCCAGAGGGGATGCAATTGCCCCCTATGTACCTCTTTATCCTATCATGATGTAGAAAGTATAAATATCAATTACGTTACACTCTAAATAAGAATCTAAAGGCCCAGGAGTTGGTAATTTATTCAACAATAGAAGAACTCGTAGATGTAGGCTGGAGTTTAAGGTACAATACACATGCACTAACTATATAACTGTACAGTTTTCTAACGTGTTATTATACTTTATATTATATTCAAGATGCTGTGGGAAAACGTTCCCCTCAATCTCAAATTCTTCTATTATGCGACATTCTTTATACATCCTTTACCAGAAGTACTTAGCGCGTCAAGTTCATTGCGCGTCATTGACTTACTTATTGCCAAGTTGAGACCCATATCTATAGGTAATTCGAAATTCGATGCTTTGATCTAAGACTTTTAGCGTTGACTGACATATTAATAAAGACTGCTCACGTCTGTCATGTTTGACAGTTCTCTGGCTCACCATGCGCTTCCCGGAGACAAAATACAATGCAAAATACATTGTTGACCATAGGCGCCATCTACTTTTCAGAATATGAAGCTATAGCCGTGAGAAGTCTTATTAATATGCCAGTCAACGCTTTTAGCGTTGACTGAAGGTTTAAATCTTCACCCAACGCTTTTAGGTTATGGTTATAACTATAATATAGGTACTTCAGAATAGCTTCTGCTATAGCTCGCCAGTATCAACCAGGCAATAATTGACAGTTTCCAAATTTCCGAACAAAAAGACGGCTTAGATAAGGTTTTAAGGAGTTTATAAATCTTCATAATTTGACGCGATGAGCAATGAGCACCTAGTAAAACCATGTAGGTATAGAATTAAGAGACATCTTGTATATGTAGAAAACTAGGTATAGGTACCAAGGTTAGATGATATAGGAAGGTGAGGACATTCGGCGACTTGGAAGGGAATCAAGTTGGTACATACACGTGAATCGGCGATTTAGTAACTCCCTAAACATTTAATGCTTCCAGCCATAGGGGCTTTGACGCTTGCAGTCAAAGGCGTGTTTTACGGGTAAATTTCTTATATCGCCTTGCCTATTTTCCCTCTTCGAATCTCGGTATTTTTTTGTTTTAAACTTTCGATAACTGCGTTAACCCCTTCTGATACGCCACTGGCATCAAGCTGTGAGAAGAAGAACAGCTGGTTGAGGCGGCACCGTCGCGCGATGTTGCCGGTGGTGGAGAACTACCTTTGCTTTTGTTTAAGAGTGGGGGGATGTCCTAGCCTTCCTATAAACGTTGATTGAGGAAGGGAACAAGGGAAGGGAACTAACCTTGATAGGTAGGTACCACAGGATAAATTATTTAGAAAAATGTATCATGTACTTTTTTAGAAGTAACTAAAAATTCTCAATGCGAATTTATGTATTTCCCTCAATTATTGTTTAAAAAATACCCAACATTTTGGTTAAGAAGGCGAAAATGTCCTAGAGTATTTTACTTCTTAGCTTTCAGAATAAAAAAACAAAATCATTTTTGCCTGCTTCTTGGCTTCAGGTGACTTTAACTATCAGAAAAATTTATTTTCAGAAATTTACAAATTTATTTTCCTCTTGCCTCCCTCCCTAAATTTAACAATTTTTCCTGCTCTCTCCTCCGTAAGTACACTTTACATATTCGCGAGCACACCCGGAAGAGTAGGTGATGAAATGTTCGAGGTGGCCTGCGTATGTATCAACGATATAGTCGATATATATATACAGGGTGAGTCTGAAATAACTGGCATCCTTTTTTGGGTAATAGAGATGGTCATTCTGAACCACTTTTCTTAATAATTTTTTTTCCTAGCTCCGAGATTTTTCTATAATTCATCCCCTCGGCACTGGCGCCCTGCCAACAACTGAGTAGAAAATGATAAACAACTAGTATAGTATTTTGAGACCGAGTTTACGCTATTCGTCAGTGCCGTGTCTTCATAGAGGGGGCATTTTAGGTGGGTAAATTAGAGAAAAATTTCGGCGATAGGAAAAAAAATTATAAAGAAAAGTTGTTCAGAATGACCATCTCTCTTACCCAAAAAAAGGATGCCAGTTATTTCAGACTCACCCTGTATAGGAATAGATGATTCACGCTAATATAACTAACATGGTTTTATTTTGCTTCTACATTAGCGGATCGGGGGGAAGAAGACGAGGTAATTTGTTTACATTGGCATTTCTTAAATTCAGGTCTTTCCTATTTTGTAATCCAAAATAAATAGTTTTTTGATAGACTTGTATATCGTACATATGCTTTGGGAGATTTATATTTACAAAATAATCTAAATCGTATCAAAAAACTGAAAACCTTGAATGTGCCAACTGCCAACAATAACATATTTTTAAAATCATGAAACAAAACGAGTTAATTGCCATTGGTAATGTAAGTATCTATTGCTATCAAGAGCATAAATAAGGCGTTTATGGCCTGATGAGGTGTGATTCTACGAGCCTGAATTCAGACCCTATTACGGAAGTATGTACCTACTATTCGGCCCTGAGGCCAGGGCCGAATAGTATGAAATGAAGAAGAAAAAATACATCATGATCATGTAGGTAATTTTGTAATTTCATTTAAAGTATTTGTCCTTAAAATTTCTAAAAAATTTCGTCTGCGATGAAATTCATTTACTTTTAAATACCTGTTTTTAAAAGCAGTAATACCAATAGTAAATTTCTATAAGCATATTATCAGTGACTATAGAAGGAATAGTCACTGATATTACGTAGGTATATATAGTAGGCTTTTGAAAGAACCTGATAATAATAATTATTATTCATAGGATTTATATTTTTTATTTATATTTTTAATAATTTATATTTTTTCTTCCGTATCACTCAAAACTCAAAGGAATGTCTGTCTATTTCTTAGTTACTGCCTAGCCTACTTAAATAATTATGGGTCCGTTGTTAACAAAGAAAAAAATTACCACCAGTAGACTTTTTTTGCTAATGGTTACTTCGATTTTTCTCCTTTAACCTTGAAAATTAATAAAAAAAATCGTCTGCAGCCCAATTTTTTATTGCAAAAACTTAATATATATTTTTTTATTTGTAATTCCCCATAGTAAAAGTCTAGTTATGGATCTGCCATGCCGGGGATTACACTGCGAGGTCCATATAAACTCTTATTGCGCCAGTGTTACATACAAAATTTTATGCATGATGGGTTAAAAACGTTCAAACCGTCGATATTCGCTTCTGTCCTTGTCTACCCATTTATCAATAAGGACCCTCGTCGGTTAGTCAATCTCGTCGCGTCGCCTCGCAGTTCTGTTGCCTGGCAACCACCGACGAAATTGGCAACCAATAAAACGCATTAGACACTGTCATTGTCATTGATGTCGCGCTGCTAGAAAAAAATTATTTAAAAAACGAATTTTTTTATTGGTTTCCTTTTGACCAATCAAATAGTCCCTAAAAATTTAACAAGATAGTTATGATGACACTAAAATTTTTTGAGTTCAAAATCTATACTGTTTTTTTATTACTATGAAATATTTTTTGTACTTATCCTATCCTCTCGTACGTACCGACCATATAACATTTTGAAAATTTCTTAGTGTAAAAGCATCTGACGAGATAGAGAATGGGTGAATTATTTCTAGCAGCCCCATTGTTAATATTTGACAGTGACAGTGTCGAAGTGTCCGAACAAAAAACAACAAGCGTTATGATTTGGTTTGAAACTGAAGGTGACTACAGCATCCAGAGATATACTAATGTGACTAGTGACTAATCATAATTCGAAGAGTGTCCACTAGTGGCAGTAGGCAGTGCCCAGTAGAAAACTAGCAGAACATCAGCTAGGCTGGCCTTTCAGGTCTGGCTTTATTATGAAACATGTAGGTAGCCGTTCTAACAATTGACAGTTAGGACGAGTTTTTAAAGTCAGCATAAATATGTGATGGAATCTATCAATGCAATGTGATTGGGCCATTCAAAAATTTCTGCACAGGTGATTGGCTTGATGGATCCCATCACATATTTGTGTTGACTTTAAAAACTCGCCCATATTGTACGAAATCTTGGTGGTGAGACAACCCTCGCCATAATCTACCGAGTCAGCTGCTTCAAAGCGAACAATTTGACCCCAGGGTTTGACAGAGCCTATCTGGAGGTGTAGTACTCTGGCATAGCTTAACAATAATTATTTAAGTTGTGGTAGCAGTAGGTATTATCCTGAGTTCTTGCCTGGTCTGTCAAACCTACTTTAGTGATATTCAGTAGTAACGGGAACCAGTTCCTTTAGATTTGCACTCTGGTTAAATTAATTATTTGTACCTATACATCTTTTAACTTTGGTTAAGCCTGACCAGTTAATTTTTGGATGCGTAATACATTTGAGAAGAGTTGAAAGGTAAAACTCTTATTAAACTTTAATTTCGTTTTTGAAGAAAACGATGAATTAAATATGAACCCTACACCCTCGTCGCCTGTTCCGCCACTGCTCATACTGTACCTATCTCGGTTCCTATTCCTACAACTTAAGGCACTAAACACACTGTATCAACAACAACGCTTTATCCGGGTGGTGTCGCGGGCCCCCACAAACTTCCCCCACTGCAATCCGCCACTGGTGGTGGTAGTAGAGTTACTCCGAGCGCGTGGTGGTGGTTGCGCCGGGTTCGACGGCGTTCCCCGTTCCTTACCGGTGTCTGGCCAACGAAACAGAAATGGGGGGTTGCGTCCGTCGTCTCGAGCGTGGCTAGGCCCCCATGGGCGGGTGTATCGCGGCGCGGCGGGCGAACGAGCGACGGCACGGGACGGGCGCCGTGCTGCCCGGCCGGGGGCCTTTTATAAGCTCGGTGCGCCGGCGGGCACGCTGCCAGCCGCCGGCCGGGCCCCGGGCGAGGGCAGGTGGGCCGGGGGGCCGCTCACCTGGAGCCGGCCCTGGGCCGCCCGGGAGAAAAGGGAAACGGACAAGGTGCGCGCCCACCGCGGCGGCCTTCGGCAACGCAGCAAATTTATGTTTTCTAACACCAAACAAAGTATGAATAGAATTGGTCAATCATTTTCGGTCCCATCAAGTTTATTAAGAAGAGGATTGAGTCCTTGCCGCCATAATCAAGTGGGACCCCCAGCACTTTGTACTTTTTCTCATAATATATTCCAAAAATTATTAAATTATGAAAATGAAATAAGTACTTGTTATATTATTGTGTCATTACTTTCATGTAATCACAGATTTTGTCGATGTTTGACCACATGTTTATATATTTCAAACAAGGTAGTAGCTGTGCTACAAATAAGGATGGCTTTTTGTACTTGTAAAATATAAATCAAGAGGGATGTTTCTATGTTTTTGTGGCATGTGGCATAACAGGTAAAGGATAATCAGTTGAAAAAATGCACTCCAACTGGGATTCGAACCCGGGACTCCTACTGGGACTGTTCGGATAAATAGGCGCTTTGACCAACTAAGCTATCGGAGTATATGGGCTCCATCGGCTAGGTGGTAGGTACTTAATTGAACCGATTATTAGTAAGTAGCGGTGAGATGTAGGATACTCTGGCGTCTTCTACAACTACTAGAAGGTGTTAAAAGGGGGTAAGGAAACCATTCATGGCTATTGGTTATGTGAAATTCCTATTTGTCCATCGTCCATCTATACCTACAATATCGACATATAGCAGGTATCGACCTTATCAAGTATGATTATCCTTCCTATACTAGGTATTCTGTGCTATATAAACTGAAAATTTCAAACTAAATGCAACGTAACGTATGTACCTAAAGTTTATATATTATACTATATCCAAGTTACATAGAGATAGAGGCAGTAGTGAATCAAAACATTAGCAACCACGTGGTCGCGATGTGACCTATTGTCTTATTGGTCTGGCCATCGTGAAATCTACACGCGGCGTACAGAATGCAGGGCCGGCTCTTCCGTCAGTCGAGTTTCCTGCATAGGTGTGGGATCGCGAGCAGACTTGTTGCAGCAGTTGCAGATCTCATATATTAGTCCGACCCTGGTAATCGATCGAAAAGAGTCCATGCAGTGGCGTAACTACCGGGAGGCAGAGGGGGCAATGGCCTCCGGGCCTCGGACTCTTAGGGGCCCCTTTGGCATGAGTAGGTAATAAAATTTTTAACTCGTCAACACGCCACAAGAAATCGCGGGGGCCCACCGTCCACTGAGAAATGGCGATCCAGCAATCGCATCGCCTGTCGCCATCTACATCACTCAATGTCTGAACTGTTTAGACCGAAGCCGGTCGGTACAGTGCCAGGGTAGCTATCAGAATTACCTACCGAGCAAAAAAACTTAAAACACGATAGTTGAGGCATTCGCAAATCAAAAAGAGCCACGAAAAAATTTATAATAAAAAAAATATTACTTAATCTTAAAAATATCTACCTAGTTATATTATTAGTGCTTTGATACATACATATTTAAATAATTATTACAATTTATCTAAGTCAAGTTTGTTTTTATTTTACTGATTGTTTTGTTTCAGAATTACATTTGGTAATTTATGTTTATTTTTGTATTTATTTTGCTATAAATATTCTATTTTAATGTTTATGTTCAATTTTTTTATTACGACCTAAAAATGGGCCCCAAAAAATCCTGCCTCCGGGACCATATTTTGAAGTTACGCCACTGAGTCCATGTGATTTGGTTATATCTACTGCCGCTGTCACTTGGATAGACTATAGGTAGGAACATATAAAAATATAAACTCTAACTTATATTTTCTGTTTAACGTTCAGCCATAAAAGTCCTACTTTGGGAAAATAATCCCACACAAATAATCTCGCGTTTTACAGCTTTCATTTTCTATAAATTCAAACTGGCATCATACTGCCTGACTTCAATTCCCGCACTGTGCGCGGAATGGTTCAAACGTTTTACTTTAAGTCTAGAAAATATTATCTCTAGACTTTGGTTTTACCGTCCAACCTATGCCCCTACCACAGACCTATATAGCCAGGGGCGGACTGGCACTTAAAAACGGCCCGGGCGCTTTGTATGAGACCGGCCCATGGACTGGAACTGGAAGCGGTGGTTCCGTAGGGTTCCTGGTAACCAAAGTGCAAGAGACGCCAGAAACAGTTGGTTCGAGTTTTTTTAATTTTTTTTAGGTAAAAAATTAAAAACATAATACATCACGTATGCCTTTGCACTCGCCGACTAGTTTATTAGATCTTCATATGGAGGGTAGAGGTAAGGAGGACCATCTTATATGGGTGTTCGGCTCACAAACTGATAAGGGTTCAGGAAATCTCCAGAATGGCGCTCGTGTTCTCACTGGGTATGACCCGAACTTAGCGGTTGTAGACAAAGTGAAGTTTGCCGAGTGGAAAGTAGCATAGTTTGGAGGTATGGAAAAATATCTAATTTATTAACTAACCATCTATCAAACTAATTTTCAAAAATGTATTAATTTTATTATCATTTAAAAATATTATTTACATGATGCTTTGAAAACGGCGCCTTTAGAAGGGGGAGTTAACCTTTCCTTGTCTAATGTCACTACCAACTTGTCGCGCCTTTTTTTAAAAGCTTTTATTTAACTTGCAATGTATGTATGTATGTATGTATGTATGTAATTTGTTCGGGTGGAATCTTGCAACTCAATTTTGAAGCAGATATCTTCAACCGATCGAGCTGAAATTTTGTACACACGTTTAATTTGGATGACAATGCATGATTATATGTGTGACGTCATTCTAAATCCAACATGGCGGAACACCCAAGATGGTCATTAGAAGGTCTCCTCATTGAAGAGCTAGACTGTTCTAAACTAACCGGCAAACGACCTTGCAACAATGATGCGTTAACTGAGATGAATAGACTCAGACACCTGGCCAAACTAAAAATTACAAAATAAATTAAAAGTAAAAAAATATTTTTAAAAGAAGCTTTTATTTAAATGCGCTAAAAAGAATAAAATAATCTTTTCTTTTAAAACTTTTACTATCAACTTATAACGTCATTCCACAATTTATATGATATAAAAGCTTGTCGCGAGATTTAAGTTTTCAAAGTAAGTAAATACCACTACTTAAATCTCGCGACAAGCTTTTATATCATATAAATTGTGGAATGACGTTATAAGTTGATAGTAGAAGTTTTAAAAGAAAAGATTATTTTATTCTTTTTAGCGCATTTAAATAAAAGCTTTTTTTAAAAATATTTTTTTACTTTTATTTTAAATTGGTACCCGGTAGCAACAAATAGCAGCGCCATCCTAATTTAATGGTTTTGACGGACAATTTTATAACACAGAGATGGTCCTTCTTACCTCTTCTCTCCATAGATCTTCATTATCTAATAAAATTAAAATATCTTTTTCACAAGCCATTAACTTGAAAGCTTCCAAATGGTCTTGGGTTATAGAACTTCTTAGCCGGTTCAAGATTATTTTTAATTTGGAGAAAGATCGTTCACGTCACGGGCGTAGCCAAGGGGGGGGGGTTTCGGGGGTTCAAACCCCCCCCCCCCGAAATAAGCAAAACATTACCTAATATTATACCGAAAAAATACGAGGAGTGAAGAGTTAAATTATTATTACGTTTGAATATATTATGTAGTAATAGTAGCGCCTAGCGCCATCTTTTGACGAGAGGCAGACGCAGTTGCAGCCGAACTATTTTGTATTGTAGGGACACTTTGCGTTGTTTCTCGAGTATTCGCCACGCCCCTCGGTCGAAATGAGCGGAACTTTGTGAAAGTTCGTGGAAGTTTCTGGACGGCTACTGGGCTGCTATATAAGCGGCGCCGCGGCGCGTGGCCGCGCTTACGGCAGTATTGTTCCATGCGAACTCGAAGCGAATAAAAGTGAAAAGTGGCGAACGAATAGTGAAGAGAATTAAGTGTACCGTGTAAGTGAGTAATTTTAGTGCACTGTTATTCGATGACCTTGTTAAGGATAGATACGTGAATCATTATTACTGTCGAAAAATGGAGGGGAAGAAAAGAAAGGGTGATAAACCTAAAGGTATGGACTACTGGAAAAAGTGGTGTAGTCAAGGTCAAGGGGTTTCTAATAAAGAAACAAATTTGGATTTAGCTATCAAAGCTTCAGCTACCTTGCATGCTGATAAGAAGACTGCCTACCCCGAAATCTAGTTTGGAATGCCTAGATATGTGCGATAAAAAACTTTATCCTAATATTTACACATTACTACAAATCTTGGCTACCATTCCTGTATCCACTGCTACCCCAGAAAGGTCTTTCTCGAGCCTAAGGAGACTGAAAAACTATTTACGAAACACTACAAGTGAAAACAGACTTAATGGTTTGGCTCTAATGAACATTCACTATGGAACAGAAATTCATGCAGATGAAGTAGTGGATATATTTAAAAGAAAAAGCCGAAGATTTCTTCTTTAATGGTTTTAGATTTAGCGCAGAGGAACGAAATTAATTTATCCATTTCATTTAAAGTTAAGAACTTTATAAATATGTCGTAGTTTTTCGGATGAATATATAGATATTAAATTTCATGTAAGTATATTTTTGTTGTTTTATTTACTTCTCAAACTAACCCCCCCCCAAACTAAATCCTGGCTACGCCCGTGGTTCACATAATACTTGTGAAATAGACAAAGTTAATAAATATTTAAATGTCTTCTCCAAATTGGAGTAAGCTTCCAAATACAAGTCGCGGCGCGCTGACTGCGTCCGAGTGAGTCGCGTGCGCATGATATTATTATTGCGGTGTTGCCATAATGCCTATAAGCGACGGCGCGGCGGTGGCCGGCCCGCCGGCCCATTGCGGCCCAAGTAGGTCCGGCCGATCGCCCGATGGCCCAGTCCGCCCCTGTATATAGCTTCGCTAGCTCTATAGGCAGAGAACAAGGAAGGCCCCTACCATAGAAGAATCTACTAGGACGTAGATTCTTCTATGCCCCTACAGGGCCGTGTTAAGGTAAAAATTTGCCCTGGGCAAAGTTCTTTTTTGGCGCCCCCCCCCCCCCCAAATCAAAATTATTAAATTAAATAAAATATGTAGGTATACTAAAATCTCTCTTTAACTGTACACCAAATGACATTTCTTAATTTCGCAATACAAGGTTGGCATATTTGTTTTGGGTGCCTCCAGGGGCGTATTTAGCATGTCTGGCAGAAATGTCAGTTCTTGTGACATAGGCCTAACCTTAACCTTGATATTATATGGTTCTATTCTAACCTAACTTCGAACACAGAAACTATAATTATAGCCTTTTGATGTGCTTCAAAGATGTTAATTTTTATCTACTCAAATTTAAAATTCGTGCGCGTCAAACGTAAATTCTGTTGATTACGGTCCTTTCCTCTGTTACCTATCAATAATATCAATATGGCCGCCGCTTACGGAATCACAGATTACCCACCTATACGGAATTCTAGGGACATTAAATATTTACCTTTCACAATTTAGTGTACAGTTAAAGAACGATTTTAGTTTAGTTACATATTTTTCATTTATACTTCACGAGCAAATAACTTCTAATTTTTACATTTTATTTTGCACCAGAAAGCAGAACTTCATACCGGAAAGAACATTTTTACAATTTACAAGATACGAAAATTTGCCACAATATGTAGAAACGACCAGGTTGCTACGTTTTTCTAAACACAGTGTGTGATTGTTTAGTACGTTTGCCATTTGCCATATATCAAGAATTGGGCGTTAATATTTAAATTCAAGTCCAACAAAAACAGGGTGTCCTTAGATCACAGACCTATATAGCACAGACCTAGCCGAAGCTATATAGGTCTGTGCTTAGATGCTACAGATTCAGGATTCAGCTAATATGAATGTATATGCACTTATTGTTACCAACTAATTTACGATTAGTGTCCAGAAACCAAAAATCTATGTCGATACCTCTATTTAACTAACACGTTGCTCGTTTGAGAAAGTTGGGTTCTTTATTTACAGAACAACCTTTTTTACAACGATTCGCATCAACGTCAAATCGTCAAGCGCCGGCCGCCACCGCGTCATCTCGGGGAGAATAGCGAAATCAATTTATTAAAATATTCCACAATGACATCGACATCGGTAGACTTAGACAAGATCCGAATTCACAACTTGCAAAGATTTCAGTAGTTGTATGCGAAATCATCGTCCTATAAAAATAAAAATCGGTAGGTAACTGAAAAATTAAAAAATGTTTAAATGTTTTTTTGAAGCAGTAAATTATTAGTACTAGCGCCTTTGTTGATTTTGGCGCCCCCTTGAATAGGGCGCCCGGGGCGAACACCCCCTTCGCCCCCCCCCCCTTAACACGGCCCTGTGCCCCTACCAACCGTGGACAGGGGCGGGTGGGGTGGGACTACCGGGACGCCGGTCAAATGCCCGGTCCCGGTGGGCCGGTCATTCGAAAGGCCGCAGGCCCGGAGGCTCATCGGCCATCACCTTGTCACGTAGTACCCTTGTCTCCATAAACAAGGGTAGTACATAGTATAGCCACAGACATATATAGAGCTATATAGGTCTGTGGTATAGCGGATAAGACAAGATATAAGACATGCTCGGCAACTCGCTCAAACTATATAGTAATTTATTGCAAAATCCTTTAGTACTAATGGCCAGTTGCACCCTCATATCTTAATTACTTGAAAAGACAGCCCATATTGTTACAATAATCGTTGTTAAGTATTTGATTTAAGATACGACGGTATAACTAGCCATAAATATTTTTGTTTTGTTATTTTTTGTTTTATTATTTCTTTACGTGTGTTGATATTTTTGTATATTTATATTTACAGAAAAAAGTTTTATTTCTTTTATGAGACTTATTATTTTATTTATATTTTTATAAAAAACGTATATTTTGTTTTATTAAAAAATTGCATCGTCTACATTGTATTTAAATTGTTATTATAATAATTAACAAATAAAAAATATCTAAAGCCAAGTGAGATATTTAGGGGCCGCTTGGGTGACAAATGCCCGGGCTGGTTAGATATAGCCCATCCGCCCCTGGCTAAAACCAAGGACAATCAGAAAGATAACCGCGGTTAAAACCAGACGATGGCCTAAAATCGGCCAATTTATTCCCATCGACCAGAGGCGGAAAAGCAAGGTAGCGCAATGGGTTTTATACTCATAACTTTTTTGAGGTTATCTTGTTGGGCTCGCAGGTACATAATTTTAGTACACCTTTTTATTTTCCAACAAAAGGGTAGGTATACTCTTATTTCATAACGATAAAATCAACCGTTTGCGTTAAAAGCGGCAAAATGTGCCCCAAAACACCTGTTAACTCCAAAATTCGAAAAATAAAATTTTCAACTACTTACCGCTTTCAAATTTTACAAAATAATTGTTCCATTTAAAGTAACAAAAAAAAATTCCCTGTGAACTATGTATCAAAAATGTTTCGCTTTCAAAATGGAACGGATTGAACTGGATAAAATTTTGAAATCCATATTTCAGGGAATCCCGCGACGTATTACCATAGAAGAATCTACTACGACGTATTACTCAATATCCATTAAGCTTTTTTTCTTAATTTTGAACGTACAATTCATCTGTAAAAATTTAAATGCATAGGCGATAATTTTATTTTTCGAATTTTGGAGTTAACAGGTGTTTTTGGGGCACATTTTGCCTATTTCAATGCAAACGGTTGATTTTATCGTTATGAAACAAGAGTACCGTTTTGTTGCAAAATAAACAGATGCACTAAAATGATAAACCTGCGAGACCAAAAAGACAACCTCAAAAAAATTGAGTAGAGTATAAAACCCATTGTGCTACCCCGCCCCTCCGCCTCTCGTCGATGGGAATAAAATTTTTTACACAAAATTGTTGCACTTTGGTTACTACAGGACAGCACCAAGTTTCATTTCAATTGTACAACTTCTGTGACTAGCCAATCGTTTATACCTTCTATTGTATTCGGAAATAAAGTGTGCCCTACAAGGAAATTGGATAGTGCCTCATATTTTACGAAAAGTCGAGTGTCTCGCTGGCTGGCTGCACAAATTTCAAGCCAAAACTCCTGCGAGTCCTGCGTGGGGGCATAGACTCCGCGTAAACTGCTTGCGTGGGGGCATCCGCCCTGTCGCCCTACGAAGTCGGCGCCACTGGCGGCACGTGTCCATACAGGCACAAGCACTGACAAGCAGGACGCGCGGCTTTTCTGGCAGCACCACGCGGGCGCGGTGTGTGCGTCCTGCGTGTCTCAAAAAATTATTCTGTAACTGTATTTCTAACCATATTATGTTCGAGCATACGTTATAATGTAAAAACTACCGGGAAAAATAAATATGTAAACATTTGAAAGTTGGAAATTGTGACAGGGATATATACTTTTGCCGTTGAGAGGTTATTCCTTCGCCCTCTGCGCTTTTATGGATGATCACTGACCAAGACCAGCCAAGCCAATGGAATAATTATAACCGTCGATGGAGGAAGGATCAACGTTATAACTAAACCCTATACCTACCCAACAAATGAAAATATTCAGTATTTATATTATAGTAAAGTACACACAATTTTTGGAGGTACCTTACAGCGGTACAGCCGTAATAATATAGATATAGAATTAAGCAACGTTCAGAATTTAGATATAAAGGACGGCTTTGAAACAGGAATAGTTCGACGCTATTTGCGACTTATTTTTTTACGCATTTTTGGCACGCCTCTACCAAGTTATATTTATGTAAAGCTGACGACATATTAAAAAAATAATTTTTTCGCCGAACTGGCTTCAACCGGCTATCGTGAAACCTTTTCGCGAAAATGCATAGAACATGCGATCTTCTAATAATGGTTAAATTCCGGAAACATTTACAAATAGTATATAATGCATGTATTAGATGTATTTCTGGTTATTTATAATGGCATGTTATGCCGCCGATCTTATACTATTTCTACAAAAATATGCATTACTCCCTACTCCCTTCTGTACGAAGGCCTGGAAGGGACAGTGGCCTTTTTTCTAGATCCGCCCCTAAATTTTGACTTATAAGTGGAAACTTTAAATCTTCGACTTATAAGTCGAAGCTTCGAGTAATAAATCGAAATTTTGGGTCAATATTTCAACTTATAAGATAGTTCGAAAATTTAAAGTTTAGACTTAATATAAATCAAAATTTTAGAAGTGGATCTAGAAAAAAGGCAAGTGTCCCCTCCAGGCCTTCGTACTTCTGTTCATACAGGGGCACTCAAGAAAATTGGATTTTTGCCATATTTGCATATTATTATATCGTGTGGACTTGCAGACACCCTGTATATAAGCTATGGTATTAAAAATAAATAGTAGAGGTTTTGAGATATGGAAAAACCGAAGGCAAAACGAACTTCAAAGTATTAATTTTTCCCTTAATAGTGTAGGCAAGTTAGACTTTTTTTAGACACCCCCCCGGGGGGAGCTTCATCCCCTTTTGCCCAAAAAAAAACCACCCCAAACGTGACCTTGACGGTGTTTTTTGCGTTTTGCACGTAAACCGTAACTTTGACGAGAAAAAGTTATAGGACTTTTTAGATTCTACATTAAATTCTCCACAAAAATGGTCTTTTATTTTTTTGCGTATCTCCCACCCAACTCGAATAAATGACTTTGGAAAATATGCATAGTTTTCAGCGCGAACAAAAAATAAGCCTTGCGCCGTATTTTGCGTCGATTATCTCGAAAAGTAGTAGCGTGAGCAAAAAAATGTATAGAAGCAAAATTGTAGAGCAGTTCTTTCTCTACAAGATTCATATTGGATAAAATATTTTTGAGAAAGTATTAGTGGACATATGATGATTTTTTTATACCTGTGTATTCTGCACTTTGAGCGTGTTTCCACACCACCCATCAGGTAACGCTCTCGGTGCGTTTTTTTAAAGTGGTTTCCTCTATAGGCCTATTTCCACTAATGAAATATAAATATTTAATCAATTGCCTCTGCAAAATGGTCCTGCTCGATGGAATTTAAACAACTCTGCCCATGACAATGAGAACACGTTGTAGAGCAGTGCAAGCCAATATTTACACATGTACAATGCTTTCCACAGCCCTTTTTACAGCCGCAAGATATGAGCTGCAGAATTGAGGCTGGAGCTGGTGCTTGAGTAGTGAGCACTGGCATTAGAATGTTGTTCGTTTTTCTACAGCCCCATTCAGTTGCTCTCAAATTTCTTTTCCTTTCCACAAATGAATTTGTTGAAAAACGCGATAGGAATGTTGTGTGAGCTGGGGAGAAATTTACGCTTGCTCTATATAAGGCACCTAGACAAGAGACATTTTTAAACCATTGTCGCTTTATTTTATTTAATAAGCTAGTTGGCCAGTGGAGTAATGCAGTCATTTTGTCCAGACTACCACCTACATCTGATGCAGTAAGACAACATTCCTATCGCGTTTTTCATCAAATTCATTTGGAAAGGAAGAAATTTGAGAGCAACTGAATGGGGCTGTAGAAAAACTAACAACATTCTAATGCCAGTGCTCACTACTCAAGCACCAGCTCCAGGCTCAATTCTGCAGCTCATATCTTGCGGCTGTAAAAAGGGCTGTGGAAAGCGTTGTGTCAGTTGTGTTGTGACAGTGTCCTAAAAAAGGGTAAAAACTAACAACCCCTATTAATTTTTTTGCTCAAACTTTTTTGAGGTTATCTTTTTGGTCTTCTAGATTTCAGTGTACCTATATTTTCATTTTGCAACAAAAGTGTACTCTTGTTTCATAAAGATAAAATCAACCGTTTGCGTTGAAATTGGCGTTGATTTTATATTTTCATTTTGCAACAAAAGTGTACTCTTGTTTCATAAAGATAAAATCAACCGTTTGCGTTGAAATTGGCGTTGATTTTATCGTTATGAAACAAGAGTACACTTTTGTTGCAAAATGAAAATATAGGTACACTGAAATCTAGAAGACCAAAAAGATAACCTCAAAAAAGTTTGAGCAAAAAAATTAATAGGGGTTGTTAGTTTTTACCCTTTTTTAGGACACTGTCTAAATGAATAAACTACCCTAAGGCGTCTTCCAGTAAGTAAATTTTTAAGTACCTAGCGCCGTTATTGAGATATAAATAAAAAAAAATACTTTTGTCTCACCTTGTAGTTTCGAATAACTTGGCAAGGAAAGCCCAAATCGAAAAATTTTATATGAAAGACCCCCCTTAAAACCACCTGCCGAACACCCCTTTATTAAAGTATTTACTATACATTCTGACTCACCCTGTATATCTAATTGTAAGTAATAATTACATTTGACATTTATTATTAGTATTATAATCACTTATTTTTGTCGAAATATCGAAAAACCTTATTAGAAACAATTCTTACCCTGCAATTTTTTATCCGTATCCTATGCCAATTTTCCTGAACTTACAACTACTTACAACAACCAAGACCTTCAGACATTCAGACTCCCTCTAGAGGTCTTGTACAACAATTTTACTGTAGGTATAGACGTGGATGGACTCAATCAACGGTATAGATTAAAATATATTTGTTATGAAATTGTGTTTACTTTAAATTTAATTTTACGGAAGCGTGGAAGGTCCACGTAGTATTTTTTTTAAATTCACACATTTTCTCAAAATGTTTACTTCATTTTCAAAATTTTGAGGTTTTCCTCAAAATTTTGAGAAGAAAGTCTGAATTTAAAAAAATACTACCTGGCCCTTCTATGCTTTCGTCTAATTTTGTAGGTTGTCCTGTAATTGGATAATTTTTCTATTGGGCAATAAATATAAATGAATAAATAAATAGATAACATTCGTTATTATTTGTCAAAAGAAACTGGAAACTCGAATCAGATGTAGGCACAGAAAATATACGCTACGCGTACTTACATTATGTTTCAAAGCACACACATTTCCAATAAGTTTAAGAATGTTGTCTTTGAGGTAAACGTTTATTCTGGTTGTAGTTATTCATGCAGACTTTGTTTGTCACACACTGTACGGCTCAGGCTAATAAGTTTGTGGAAAATAAAAAAAAATGGAGATGCCGGGGATCGAACCCGGGGCCTTTCACATGCAAAGCGAACGCTCTACCACTGAGCTACATCCCCGACATGATGTTATTTTCTCTTGGCTGCACATATCTCTCATTTCCATTATATCTAATTATTAATAAAATAATAACAATATATTATATATGTACCAAAACTATAACAAACAACATTATCTCATTGTTCTTCCGATATTAGTAATACAACACTACAGGAAATCTTATTTCATTGAAATTGGGGTAACTCTTTTTTCTAGTGATCAACAGGTGGCGCTGCATAAGATAGCATGTGAGAATATGATATTTTAACCTCATTTTATTTTCAAAATGTGTGAAGTTACGACAAACAATTTTTGTGCAAAATTTGGCGAAATTAGTGACGCTTTGAAGTCTGCTAAGTTTATTGCATTGGATTGTGAGTTTAGTGCTTTATATCCACTGAGAAATCAAAAGCCGAGGTAGGTACACATATTTTGTGAACTTGTAGGTATACAAGACTCGTAAAGTACGAACGTTAAGGTTGCCTACTATCGTAGTTTCGTAGAGAAAGAGCAATGCCGATATTACAGGAATGCTGTCAGATGATGTGATTGGCATTCCCTGTATACATATCGCCCTTGCCGACTATTATTATTATTGTCTGTCATGTCATGAGATCATCAGAAAATGCTCTCTCTCAACATTCTTACTTTACGGATCTTAGTAGGAATACACTTATGAATATTTTCTGTCTTATAGTTTATTTGACACGCCTTCGGAGAGATATGCAAAAGTTAGGAAGAATATTGAACAGGTTGTACCCCTGCAGATAGGCCTAACGGCTTGTATTTTCAATCCCAAACGGAATGCGTTCATGGGCAAGGTGTACACATTCTATGTTATACCTGCATCATTTCAGAACATTAATAAAAGCTTCTCCTTCCACTCTGACACAATAACTTTCCTGAAGATGTATGATTTTGATTTTAACAAGGTAATAAATTCATTAAAAGTGAACCTCAAAGTGTAATATAATCGGGAAAAACACAGTAGCCCCCTCGGTAGCCCCTGCAAAATTTGGTATCGGCCTAGGTATCGGCTGTAGCATTAAAACTATAAGCAGATTTCCATATTCAATATAAATTGTAGCGTTATAACCTCAACATACTATTAATGCTGGGCTTTAACTACTGTTCCTTAGAGCCCAAAATTAGATAACTGCAAATACTTCACTTTCCAACCTTACCTACATGTCATTATTCTAAAGTTTTTTTTTGTTTTAAAATATAGGGGACAGAGTTCAAGCCTCAGTTGAAGCTTAGGTATACAATCTATTATATATACTTATTGAAAAAGACTTTAAAAATGGGCTTCGTTTTCAGCGTGCAGTCGATACTAGCTACTTTTGCAGATGGCCACTATCTTGCACTACAAGTTGACTATAATTAGATGTTCATCATATTCTTGAAAGAACGGACCCTTTTCTCGACTATGATATCATTCCTGGTGTTATGAAAATGAATGGTCATTTTGTAATGTCCAGTAAACACTGCCTCATACTACAGAGTACGAATACGGCATAACTACACAATCATCTCATCGTCAAGCACTTAGGCAATCTTGTAAGTAGAGGTACACAAGAAAGTGCTTTTGCAATGAAAACTTCATTTTTTCTTTATATCTTTATGCTGAAAAACTGTACCTTCTATATGGGGTTCATCAAAAGTCTATTCAAATTTATCCTCTGGGATGCTTGTGTACACTCTATTCAAACTAAATGCAAGTGAAACATAAACACAAGTTGTTGCATGGCTAGAGCGTGATACACACGTGATCGGCTTGCTATTGGCTACCCGGCAATAAAGTCTGGCCCGGCGGGCGAGTGCAGCGAGTCGGTGTCTTTTACAGAGGTGCATTGAGTTGCGAGTGGACCTTTATTTTTTTTCCGATATAATTCTTTCGCTGTTAATTAATTGTTAGGTTACGATTTGTGTTAATAATAGAAATTTGTAGGTAAGTGAATGACTAGGTGTGCCATAAAAGTTTGTTTTTAAAGTTCTTAAGTAATACTGGGGCATATTATTTTAATATTTTATATTATAAAATTCATAGAGATCGTCCTTAATGCGTTCCTGCCTCGTATTAGCCCTCAGAATTGTTCACGTGCTTCCATGATGTAAATGTTTACGTGCCACTTCATTTAGTTTGAATAGAGTGTAGCTCAAGGGAGATGAACATATTAATTTAATTAGTAAGTTACTTAAATCTTATTGCAGTTTATAGTTGGTTTTTGATTCTCCTTTTTTGTTTTTGTTGATCTCCACGCGAGCATTATTTATTTATACTTATACCACAGCTTACCCTAACTTAGGGTAAGCAGTACTTATACTTAAACGATTTAACTTTGAATTTAAAAAAATATCCCCTTCAGAGCAATGAAATTTTATTCACATATAAAAAGAAAACTAGCTGTGAGGCCATAACCCATAAGTAGTCAAGATTTTACTACAATGAACCCATTTTATTTCGGAGGTGTTGCTCATAAACATAATCAACCACATGATATAAGTACCTAATACCTTAGTACTATAATAACTGGTAATGCACTGAGATTCACTTTTTGTGGGTAGATACAACCCTCGGAATTCAGTAACAGAATATATTTATATTTTAAAAAATATATACTTATTCTTTCACTCAATCCAATGCCCTCGATACACCCCATATCTATCTATCAAAAAATCAATTAATTTAAAATTTAGGTGGTACCTACCTATACCTACTATAGGTACTCAAAATGTGAATGTTTTCAGGCCATCAACTTTGATATTGCTCATTGGCGTGAGCCTCATGTGGGAAAATGGGATTGTTTTTTCAAAAATATACAGGGTGTAACTAAACTGATGGTCAAAAATGAAACCACGTATTCTTGGAGTCAAAATAAGGGCACTTCTTCATATATTTTTTTCTCCTACGGGCCATAGTTTTTTTTATACAGAGCGTAGAAGTTTGGAGAAAAATACACATATTTCTTAGTATTTCTAGAAGTATACGAGATATTTTCTTCAAACTTGGCGTGTCACATGAGCAGATGAGCCGTCAAACTTAAGGTAGACATGAAGCTTCTGAGGCTCCCAGTTGCGGAGATACAGGGTGTTAGTAAAATTAATTAGTTCAGAAAAATATTAATACCCTGTATAATCGCATTTTTTAAATTTGTTTTGAATGGTAAATTCAATGGTTAACAAAAAGTATCTCTTAGTATTTTTTCATATTCTCAGCCGTTTTTTAATTATTTTCAAAGAACGGCAATGCTGAATAAAAAAGTCATTTTAAGAATTTTAACAATCTGTGGATGTCAATTAAACTTGGCATTATTTGAATCATTTGGCTGCCAACTTTGCACATTAGTATCAATATTTTGAAAAATTATATTTTCATTTGAAGAATTGACTGATATGCACTTTTGCTATGGACTTGCGAATGGCAATAATAAACATGCGGAAACGCATAGTTGCGTGTATTGAAAGAGACGGCGGTCATTTAGAACATTTAATAATTTAATTTTCTGATAGCAATACGTTTCTTTTATTATTGTTTTTGCCTTTGTATTTTGTTAAATAAAGTTTAATTGACATCCACCCACAGATTGCTAGATTTATTCTTAAAGTGACTATTGTTCATTGCAGCGTTGCCGTTCATCGAAAATAATTAAGAAACGGCTGCGAATATGCAAAAATACTAATTTAAGAGATACTTTTTGTCAACCGTTGAATTTACCATTCAAAACAAATTTAAAAAATGCGATTATACAGGGTATTCATATTTTTCTGAACTAATTAATTTTACTATCTCCGCAACTGGAAGCCTCAGAAGCTTCATGTCAACCATAAGTTTGACGGCTCATCTGCTCATGTGACACGCCAAATTTGAAGAAAATATCTCGTATACTTCTAGAAATACTAAGAAATATGTGTATTTTTCTGCAAACTTCTACGCTCTGTATAAAAAAACTATGGCCCGTAGGAGAAAAAAATATATGAAGAAGTGCCCTTATTTTGACTCCAAGAATACGTGGTTTCATTTTTGACCATCAGTTTAGTTAGACCCTGTATATATTATAGATATTTTTATAGAACTTTTGATTTTAGACTCATATTAGCATTAAGTAGGTATTGCATTTCTTATAACATTGAACAAATTTATAACAGTAATATTTTATCAACTATTTTATTTATGTTCTGCTGTTTATTTATTAAATAATCTTAAAAATGTAAAATTTAAAGTATCCTTTAAAATTAAGATAGGTTTATCCATATAAATCCTTTATCTATGGGTTTATCTACCAGTCATGTATTTGTTTATGTTTATAATTTTTACTTGTATGTTGTACTGTGCTACTGAATACTGAATAAACGTTATTATTATTATTATTATTATTATTATTATTATTATTATCTACATATTAAAAAAGATAGTTGTGTCTCGGAAAGTCAATGAAATATTTTGTTCAAATTTGGTATAAAGGGGTTTTTTGATGATGCCAAATACGAATGTAAAATCAAAATATCTATAATCAAAATCGCTAATGCATATCTATATTTTCTTGAAAATTGACCCCAATTTTCCACACAAGGTCCGGGTTTCAATCAGTGATATATAAGTTAATTTTGTCAAAACAATCACATTTTGAGTATATACTTCCCAAGCTAAATTTAAGATTAATCCATTTATATCTTGCTATGGCAACACTTTGTTGTCGACATTCTAAGTGCTGTTCATGCATCAACTTCTTGCCTGCAAAGGTAAAACAGTAGATAATACATATCGTCGGTCTCCGCACGTAGTGGCGTAACTGCCAAAAATTCAAAATATGGGTTGTGCCCGATATATATATATATATATGCATATTTTAACGTCCTCTTTCATCTCACGAAGTGGTGTAAATGTATCTCCACTACTTACGTCAGGATAATTAATTCTTAAATTGGCGTAATTAAAAGTTACAAAGTGTGTCTCACGTAGAGGCGTATATATACTTTACGCCTCTTTGTGAGAAACGTACATGAGATTTGTATTTTCCAAAAGGTGGCGTAACTTAATTTACGCCACTTTGTGATGCTCGAATTTTTAAATAACCGCACACATCTTTTGGCGTATCTGATTAACACATGAGTAAATAGGCCTCAAATCCTATTCTAGAAATATCAGCGTTGTACTGCGACTCCAATTCGATACTTTCGCTCAAAAAGTCGTTTTGTTTTAACAATAAGTTAAGTTTACGCATTTTACAATACTATTATGACACGACAAATAGAAAAATTTGTGCTATATCACAGAAAATATAGTTCCACAATATATTTTTTGTGGCTATATGCATAAACTGTTTTACGTTTGCATGAAATGCATGTACCTATCACTCCTATCAGTGCCACAGATTACAGGATCAGTGCATAATGGAACGACGGTACATCAAATTTGGTGTTGTGGAAAGAACTTGAGACAGAAAAATACAGACAGTTTAAAATAGGAAGTAAGATATCAATGTTGTATAAACGAAGATGGTATAAAGGAATTTATATAGAGGCAAAGCAACGGTGCGCGAGGTTGTCTCATGGACAGGTGACCCTTTTAAAACTATTTTGTCTAAAAAAAATTCTTCCTGATTTTCAAGAAATAAACTGGACAAAATTAACGCAACATCATAAATTTGCCACTTATTTGATGCTATTTTTTTTTTCTGGATTTATGATCCGATTTGAATGATTTTTTTTGTATTGTAGGTTTGTTCCTTGACAATGTCATAGTTTTCGCTGTTTATGATAAAAAGTTCATTTTCGATTTATACCGGGTGTATTAAAAATATTATGTTTTTTTCCAAAAATTTGTATCACCCTGTGGAGTATACTAGCAACCGAAACATATAGCAGTTGACATTAGAAGGTAGGTCCATCTTTCTTCAACATTTTCTTTTTTGGTTTACTTCATTATCTCTGTTATTAAAGGAGATACACTGTTTTATAGCGTAACATGTTTTTATAGACTTTATTATTCAACACATTCATTGTTAAATGTTTTCAAGTAGGCTATAGAACTTTTCTGACATTTCAAGCGATGTGTCAACAGATGTTGTGTTTTAAAGTTACAAAGGTCAAATAAAATTTGCCATACCGATAAAAACTGTTCGGAAACTGCTTATTAAACGTTCGTTTCATATGCCCAGTTGCCCTACTAAGTATTCTATCGTTTTTTTTTAACCAGCCTCATTTAAACGTCTTCTGATTCGATACGATATTGTATGATGGCGAGCAGTTCTAAGCTCACTTTTTAGCCTAGTACTAGTGATATTCCTGTTTCTTAGAGCAGTTTGCCTAATAAAACGCTCATCCCTTGGATCGGTACATCGTTTTCGCCCTTGGCCTGATCTTCGACAGTAAGATCCTGTCTCGTTAAATCGTTCAACCATACGACTTATAGTCGAACGATGTCTTCCTATCACATTAGCAACATGACACATCGAATAGCCTTCATCCACCAAAGTTAAAGCTCTTACTGCTTCTTCTGCCGATACATTTTTTGGTCGACTCATTTTTTAAGTTTAAAATACTCGTCGGGCAACTGGGCATATGAAACGAACGTTTAATAAACAGTTTCCGAACAGTTTTTATCGGTATGGCGAATTTTATTTGATCTTTGTAACTTTAAAACACAATATCTGTTGACACATCGCTTGAAATGTCAGAAAAGTTCCATAGCCTACTTGAAAACATTTAACAATGAATGTGTTGAATAATAAAGTCTATAAAAACATGTTACGCTATAAAACAGTGTATCTCCTTTAATAACAGAGATAATGAAGTAAACCAAAAAATAAAATATTGAAGAAAGATGGACCTACCGTCTAATGTCAACTGCTATATGTTTCGGTTGCTAGTATACTCCACAGGGTGATACGAATTTTCGGAAAAAACATAACATTTTTATTACACCCAGTATAAATCGAAAATGAACTTTTTATCATAAACAGCGAAAACTATGACATTGTCAAGGAACCAACCTACAATACAAAAAAAAAATCATTCAAATCGGATCATAAATTCAGAAAAAAAAATAGCATCAAATAAGTGGCAAATTTATGATGTTGCGTTAATTTTGTCCAGGAGTTTATAATGTGTCCCTTGGCAGTGAAGTTTCTTTTTATAATAATTGTGCTTTATTTGCCGAGGCCTTACAGGCCTCGGCATCTAAATTCCACATTTGTTGAACTTCAGTGCCTTGGTACATAAATAACTATTATTTTGTCAAAATTTGCATTAATAAATATTCTTTAAATAGCCTTTAATTTGGCTTAACTAAACGACAAAAAATTTACAGATTTCACAAAGTGGCGTAACTGCTCAAAATATTTTTTTCTCAGAAATGAAAAAACCCGCAAGTCGTTCAATATTGTCATGTTTAAGCTTCATATCACCGGCATCTTTGAAAAAAGTTTCGTTAGGTTTAGTAAATTTTTTACCAGATATATGACTGATTATTTCATGCTGTTTTTAGTTTTTTAGCTCTACTGTAAAATTATCAAAAAGCTAGTTACGCCACTACGTGCGGAGACCGACGATATGTGCACTTATCACGTTTTTTCTTTTTTTTCCTTCGAGTGGACATGCTCAGCTTGCTCTTTCATATACTATTTTTATCTTTGATCTATTGGTTGTAGTTTTGGAGTTATGGCATTGGAAAAACAGCATATCTGCACAATAAATTGTGAATCTCCGTAGGTAAAAGAGTATATAGTCTCTTATCCAGTATTTTTATAAATCCCGAATAAGAGCAAACTATGGCAGAAAAAATATTATGTACCTACATATATTTCATTTTAACGTGGACTAAAGTTATATTTTTTTACTTTTATGCCATGGCAGTCTGATAATCTGATATATGTAGAAATATATCTCACTTTACCGTTGTTTTTGACAGAAAAAATAATAGTATCCTGCCTGGTAATAGTAGTTTATGTTGCAAGGCTGAAAAGTTGAGTTTTTCGGACGACTGCGGAGTTCGCCGGCCGAGGCACAGCCGAGGCTGGCGAACCGCGGGAGTACAAAAAACTACTTTTCGGCCATGCATCATACACTATTTTTTTATGTGTTTGGATATATTTAAAAAAATAAAAAATTAAAATCAAAAATGATATCTACCTACTCTTTATTTTTTAATTAGAATAAATCTCAGTTACCTATGAACTTCTAGTCGGCCATGGAACAGAGAAAACTATTGAACTGTCAATCAGTTAAAATATCGTAGTTTTAATCGTTTTAATAAAATAAATACCTACAACAAAAATTAAGAAGAAGAATGCATTATGAAACATATACTTCTTTGTAGTGTTTTTTTTTATTTAAATTTTCTTCGAGGAAAAGCAACTTAAGCTACACATATGCTGATATTCGCAAAAGTCTAAAACACTCATCACGTACTGCATAGGCAAAACAGTATAATGCGTTTCATAAGCCATAAGCAAACCATTTAAAAAAAATGAGATTCTTATCCACTCAAAGATGTCACGCACATTTTACTACTTTCACTCCAAAAATAAACATCATATCTTAAATAGAAAAAAAATGGCAACAAAAAAACACAAATACATGTTTTTCTAAAATCATTGTTTTTTCAGATAAATACTGTTTTATAGTATTTCTAAAGTCACTTGAAACAGCATAAAAACTCTAATTGGCGTAACAAAAAGAATGTAGGACATAAGAGTCCCGAAGTTTTCAAAAATATACATATTCTACAAGCAACATAATATTTCACTTTTAAGGTTTTTTAAGGTTATCGTCAAACACAACGTAAAGGTTAATGCACCATATAATATTTCAAAAGGTCTCTAAAAAGCCATATCGATTATAACTATTTACGCAAGTATATCCTAAGATCTGTGAAATTATGGCATGCCTATTCACCGCATTTCGCTGCACAAGTCGCCAGTCGTCGAACAGCGTAACCCATGCAAAGTATTGGTGATATTACTGATATTTATTAGGCTAGCATGCAGTGACTTGTTTTTACTACAATATCTACTCTGTCCCCTTCATCTCTTTTTACTACTAATACCAGCTGCGGATTAATATGATTAAAAAAGTGTTTTGTCTCGTATTTTATTGCCGAGGCGCTTGTTCTCGAGCTACCCTGGTAAAATATAAATGGAACACAGTGGTATACGGGGCGCGGTCTATTTGATAGCATTTACCACGCTCTGCTACTGGTAAAAATACCAGACTTATCAGCAGAAATCACCCGTATAAAATTCAAAGGTTTTTATGCTGTTCCAAGTGACTTCATTTATATCATACCTTTGCAGGAAAGCACTCTTATAGCCAGACAGTTACTTGAAAATTATATTGAGACATATAAAGTTACATAGTTAAAGGCAGGCAATAAAAGTACTTTTCCAGCTACCTCCTCTGGCTCTCTAAATACATATGTATTTCTATATCCCGGAATCGTTGACTGAAGAGTGAACAACGCTGGTGTGGGTCTAGCTCTCAGAGAAATAACCGATTATTTCTCTGAGGTCTAGCTACATGCCAGTGTCACCTCCAAGCTTTCTTTATGCCAGGAATGAAATGAGGAAAATTGCATTTTACTTTGTAAACTTATATATTTTTGACTAAAAAGTAGGTAGCATATGTTTATTTTATTGGGTATGTCATTTATGCAAGCTGGTTAAGGTTAAACTACCTGATCGCCACAAAAAGTGACCTACTCCAAAATAATATTCTCTTGTAACTTGTAACCTTATGTTTTATACCAAATTAGTATTGTGCATTTGTTTTATAAAGATCTTCTAAAAAACAGCTGTGCTAAGGGGCATTTTCAAAATGTCCATTTCATTTTTGTAACCTACCAAAAATGAACAGTATGTAAATCTTGGACTATGTCAAATAATGTTGTCTTAGTTTGCTTACTCAGGTATTCCCTACCTAAATAGACCCGGTGAGGCTGAACTTCGGCAAAGACTTGCAAGTGACGCAATATCGGAAAAACACGCTAACTGCATTGCAATGATAGAGAGCATTATAGATGAAGAAGGTGATATCTTAAAGAAATGGTTTGGTAAGGCAAAACCTGCTGACAAACTGGTCATACCTTCAGTGACCGTAAAATGCAAAAACGACAAGGAGGTTATGTATTTTGTGCATAGAAATTTTAGGAAGCGGTTTAAAAATTTATGGACAAGCATCGAAAATGGTGAATTTACTGTGCAGATTTTAACTGACAAGGATTATGAAGTAAATTCAAGACTAAATAACTTGGAAAATGATCTAATTGATAATTTGTTAGGTTTTACGAAAGTTTTTAGACTCTTAGTTAGCTTACAAAAACCTGTTATAGGGCATAATTTATTTCAAGACGTTGCGCTCATCATAAACAGTTTTGAACAACCATTGCCTCAATCCTACATTGAATTTAAAAAATTAACCGTGCGGTTGTTTCCTACTATTTTTGATACCAAAGTTATTACATATGAGTTGAAACATTTGATACCTGAAGAAAAACGGTGGATCGATACAGGTTTGTACAAATAATTTAGGCAATAATTATAAGATCAACTGACTTACCTGTAAGGAAGTTTGAGCTGAATTATACCCAATGACGTCAGAACCTATAGACAGGTTTGTTTTGATAAACGCTTGACGCCCAGAACTAATCACAATCTAAGCGCTCCATTAAATTATTCCGAAAATGTCGCGAAATTGTCAGAAATTGCCCCTTTTTGTCGAGCCCTAGCGAACTTATTTCGACTCTGGGCTCGGAGGCTGGCGTCGTTAGACCATCCCCCGAGTCTTCAGGTGAGGTTCCGATGCTTCCGGCGCCCCCAAACAAGAAAAAACATGCGATATCTAAGTGTGATTCTGGGGGAACTATAACCGAGAATCACCGGGTGTTTAGTTGGTTGATGGTTGACTTTCTGTCTTTGTTTGTAGCATGTTTTTAGAGTAGTATGGATATATTTAATCTTGGAGTCAAAATAAAGGGCATTTCAACAATGGGGCACCACGTCTATAGGTTTTGACGTCATTGATTATACCTCAGTCTCTTCCGACATTACAAAGAACACACGTAGTTGCTTCACTCTTTTCAAACTGCCTACAAACGTTAAAAGAAAAGGTGTTTATTCTCCAACCGCCGCATTATCTAACCACGCTACAACATTCAGTGCTTATTTTGTGACAGGTTGATAGATCGTTAAGGATGGGTCTTCAGGGAGGGTTTGTAATGTCGGATGAGATTGAGGTATAATTCAGCTCAAACTTCCTTACAGGTAAGTTTGTTTATCTTATAATTATACCTCAGCCTCATCCTCAATAATTACAAAGAACACACGAGAATAACAACGATCTATCGGACTTATCGGAGATATTTTGAACATGGGTAGGTACACGTCTAGGCTAGCGTGAAGGTTAATATACGCAGTGTAGTATATTTATGTCCACACAGGTTGAGCCTAATAACATATTCAACCCTAATGTTGATCTGAAAGTATGCATATTATATCTAAACTGTTTGGCATGTGTAAAACATGCGCGTCTGTGATTATTAATATGGTTTCTAGTAAAAACTGTTAGGAAGTACCTAAGTATTCAATATTTCGACCATTAAAAATAAAATTCTCTCATTAAACTTTGAAGAAATTCTATGTTGCAAGCTTTATTTTAGGGTTACAGCTGCGACACGCTACAGTTATCATTAACAGCATCATTTACTCTCCCAAAATGACTAAAGGCTCCTTCAGAAACCTAAGTCTTAGCATTACAACTAAAGTCACTAAAGACAATCAAACTTCTAAAAACTCTCCATGATAATGAACTCAAAGATGCCTTCAAGTTCCAGATTTTTTGGTAAGGATAATGGATTATTTATAGGAGGCCTTTTTATTACCCGTATATATTATTATGTGAATTTATTGTTCAGTAGTGATAGTTAAATTTTTGGTAGGATAACAGTTGTAGTGGTGGGTTTTTCTCAGTGTATGTAATAATAGTATTTTTGTTTTTGTTTTTTGTTATTATGTATCGTGTAAATGTGGAGTCCATGTGTCCTCCAGAGGGGAAATTTGGAGGTGCAGTCGTATGCCTGCTCCCCCCCTTTCTTACCATCTAATAATCTAATAAACCACTGGCAGAGGGTGTTTACTATATAATAGTATTTTAATTTATAATGCATTACCTAATTATTTATAAATTGAAAAAGTTCTGCAAATAACTAATTATAAATGCATATGATATAGCTGAATATACCTACAAAATATTATCATTAAGAATTATTGTGGAGTCCTTGTGTTCTACAAGGAGGGGAAATTGGCGTGCAGTCATGTGCCTGCTTCTCCCTTTTTTGCCATATTACTTTCTCCGTGCGATCCAGCTAGAATTTGTGTTAATTAAATGTCTATATGTTTCACTTACTAAGTTATGAACTAGACATCTTTCCTTCCTACATTCCAGAATTCTGCGGCTAATCTAATACACCTTTGTATTATCGTTTACTCTTCGTTTTCGGCGTTTCCGCGGCGAAAAACCAACGAAATTCGCGGACGGGGACGGGATACGACACGTTCGTCTGCAATGGTATAAAATCAAGCACTGAATGTTGTAGCGTGGTTAGATAATGCGGCGGTTGGAGAAAAAACATCTTTTCTTTTAACGTTTGTAGGCAATTTCTACAGAGGGAAGCAACTACGTGTGTTCTTTGTAATTGAGGATGAGACTGAGGTATAATATATTTATTGTTATACTAGATATTTTGGTTTGAACTACTTTAGACAATTTTAGGATTAAACACTCTCTTTGAGTATTTTAAAAATGGCAGTGGCCGCCATCTCGCCCTCAATTCTCCTGCAATTGAAATAGAAAATAGTCAAGACAATTACGGCCAGTTTCATGAAGCTGGCTGGGATTCCTTTTGTACTGGATATGTTTTTATAAGGTAAAAAAATATAGTTTTAGGTCAAAGTAGCTACACCAAGCTATACATTTTTTTGTATCTATCTCTTAGGATGGCACATTTAAATATATGCAAGAATTTTCCGACATCAAAAACTTTTGTACCAAGTGAACTCATTGGTGGGTTGAGCCATTTAAAGAATTGCTTAAATGTCATTCGTGGATCCACATCGTCTATTGTAAGTAAATTATTCTTTTTTACATTATTTGATTGAGAATCAATTATGGTCAAATTTAAAAATCTCAAATTGAGACGTTTTATTAAATAAAAATTTTATTAAATGTAAAGTTTTGTCATAAGAATGAATACGCGATACGCGAGGATATACCTTTATGCAGAAAGACATCCCGCTAGTCTGACCAATAAAGTGCGCAAAATAGAATTTTTGAAAATTTTACTTTGCCAGCAGTTTTTACACTGTCAAATTTCACATTACTTTAAAAACGCGACTTATTTGTCAAAATATCAAACTTATTATAAATACTTATTTTCCTTGCAATTTTTTGTCCTTATACCAGTGTACTACATGAACTTACTACAACCAAACCAAAAACTATGAAGTATTTACAATTATTTTGATGTTTTTCTCTTTCCACACATAATATGTATCAACTATTGATTTCCACGAATTAATCACTTTGTTTTTTATATTATGAATTATTTTACTCCAAAAAGTTAGAAAACGGCATATCACTCGCTATTTTAAAATTCACCCCATTGCACACTCTAAACCATCCCCTTTTAATTAATGCCACTAACAATTCTGTATCGCAAAAAACTAAGTAAAAAACGTAATCCACCCCTATTTCTATCCCTTTCTGTGGAGTGATCTTACCCAAAAGGCAATCCGAACTGTCCTAATGTAAACAAGACGTATACCAAATTTGAAGTCGATATCTTAATAAGTTCGAAAGTTATTCTGATTGGCCTAAAGCCATGCGAACTCATTCCGAACGGCTTTTGGAATTATTCCACACAGTGTGTTGGAATTATACTTGTTTTGACTGTTCCAAAATAAATTTTAGTTGTGCCATGCCATGCCAACGCCTTCATGTAATTAATATGAATGACGTAAGTGTCCAGTGACATTAGGAAATGTCACTGAATGACGCCATAATTACATGATCGCCGATAAGAGTGCCCATATACAGGGTGGCCTATTTTATATAATTGGCCCACTCAAAAATCAGTTGGCGGGTGCGATCGATGGCTCTTCTGAGTGGTCTTCTTTTATCATAATGAAAGTTGCTGTTCATAGCCACCTACGAAGACTATGCCAAAAATAATAATAAAAAAAAAAATTAAACCGCTGTATTTTTTCTATTTCTAGAGGTACACAAAAATGTTAACATAAATATTGTTTGCAAGAGTTGTCAGAATCCCAATATTAAATTAGTTTTTTAAAATCCGAATGACTAAATTTGTTTTTTTTTTACATAAAGCGAAATATGCCATTAATTTGATGTGTCACACTTGCAGGTTTGTTCTGAATTTACTATAAAAATTTCTACTTGCCCATGGAAATAAATAGTCGATTATGACCTTATATATAGTAGACGTAGTAGGCTTTAAAGATTTGAGAATAAAGTGGTTTACATGCACTTAATCGAATGCCCAATAGCTAATCCAGGATCGTTATTTTAAATGATAAAAATACTAAACTCGTAGACATTCTTTTATTTTATGAAAATAAATTAAGAATACAATATTTTCAATTTAACGCAACATTTAACAGGTACCTATCAATAACAAACTATTGTACTACTACAATAAATGCTCAGTGAACACCTACACCTACTTCCCACAACAAACAACACCATTTCATCTTTTCACCTTCAGCATTTCAGCTGCTGCTTTCTTCAAGTATTTTTTTTTGTGGAGCTAGCTGTTGAGTTAACTTTTATGTTTAGATAAGCGGGGAAGGGATATCTATCCATTTTTCTGTCCCGTAACTTTTTATTTTGTATTTTTTCTTTTTCGTAAGACACTTTTTTCTGTGTAGTTTACTGAAGTAGATGACAAGTTTCTCAATGTTCCCGTTTTCGAAATATAACAAAAAATGGGAAACGTTAATTAAAACGATATAACTTAAAACCGTAAACTACAGAAAATTCGACGGATAGACGGATTCTACGGGAAAAAATCACAACAAATGTTCACAAATAAAAAAAGTTATGGGACTGAAGGTATGGAAGAATCGGCACTTAACGACGATATATCTACAACCCAACAAGATATTCCGTTATTTTTTTTTGTGATAACTCAAAAACAGAGACATTTAGAAACTTGCCATTTATACTTCAGTAAATTGCACAAAAAAGTACCTTAAGGATGTTTTTACGAAAATTATAAAAATCACAAATAACAATTTATGGGAAGAAAATGCGACATTTGAGAAACACCCTGTATCACCTAAACCAATCGAGATATCGAGGTGCGGTTTGCGCTATTCAACTATTGTCGAAAATCGAGCTCTAGACTCCCTAGCTACTTTTTGTTTACGTTTTCGGGAAATAGGAGAACCCCCCCAAATTGTCAAATTTGGGGCACCCTGTACCTCGTCCTGCACATAATGTGTATGTTAATATATTATTACCAGAGCATTTTTCTGCTATGCTATCGTTTCTAAGCTAAGTTAAGCATTTTTGGCTAACGAGGCGCAAGGAACGAAAATAAATAAAAATTAGCTGTCGTTTTTAACCCCATATTGGCATTTTGAATGGTGGCTATATAAACACTCATGCTTGGCTGTTTTGTAAATTTGGAAAGCTATCGTGGATATATTTAATTTTTTTAGTGAAACCTTAGTGTCGCGGCAAAATTAGTCCTAATGTCGCACGTGCCTGTCCATGAATATCGCCCACTTTTCTGGCCACCATCTATTTATTTTAAAAAATACACGTCTCGAAACCGAGGCGGTACAAACTTTTGTTCGCTATTTCGGGCGCATTTTTTCCACCGTAATTATAATTTTTAGCCGCACTGGCTCAAAATAACATAATTAGTCAAGTTGAGACAGTAGAAATTAGCATGGCATTGTTACCTTCTTACATGAGTATGAGTATCCTAGATCTTGATTGGTAAAAAAATAGAACAATGTTTTTTTTATGTTTTATAACATTGGTAATAAGTTTGAAAATAAATTGTCAGAATACAGCCAAGGAGTATCTTTGCAATGATCAACTTTGGTGGCAACGTTTAAAAATAATTCTAATTTCGAAAAGAAATGTATGTATACAAGATGGGTTCATAGAAAAATGGAAGCACACCCGTACAATTTTTACATATCATCCGATTTTAGCCGGCTTTTTATCTAAGGATAGGTACCTAACAAAATCTGTATTTTTGTGCAAAATTTCAAGGCCTAGGTGCTACGATTTTTTCTCTCGTAAGAAACGACGAAAATCATTTAGTGTTTTTTTACCTCATAAAACCGACTACGTCGTTGGATTCGGGAGAATCTAAAATGGGTGTTTGTACCATGTTTCGTTAAAAAATAGCAACTGAAAAATACTGAGAAAAATAATCAATATTGACAATTTATGAATTTAACTTCCCCTGTAAAAAGTTTATTTTTCGTAGGATTGCCACCATTGTTGTTCTACTAACTACTATTTAAACACAAAACACATTATAATATGGTTCTGCCGAAATTTAAATTTAGAATAATTTTTTTAGAATAATGCAATTTTTGTTAACAACCTCCTACGCTGTCTCTAAGAAACTAAGATTTTAAAAATTAATGCAAAGAAAGCAACACCTCTTAGGCATTTTGATTTGCCCTTATCCATCACGAATGTATCTTAATTTTTCAGGAAAGTTATAAAAAAGAGAATTGAACGCCTGCCAATATGAAGCAATAAAACGACTTAAATGTTGAAATATCAACCAATCAGGTGATGATTTCAGCTATAATACCATTAGGTCCTGGTAATTAGCGGGGGTAATATAACTAGTACGAATTATAATCCCAAAGCTAAAAATAACACGACTGCACAGCAGGAGTGGTATTTTCTTAGCATTGGGATTATAATTAGTTATAAATTAATTAAAGGTATTATCTGATTATTACATATCACTTATACGTTATACGGGAGGGCAAGTTCGGACACCGCCGGATAGATCACTCATCTCGGAAAGTAGGAGGATTGTTTTTGTGAATATAGTTATTCAAACCGCAGCTAATTCATATCAGTACAATTTAGCCCTTGTTTATGGATTCCATAAACAAGGGCTCTACGTTAAAGTAAATTTAGCATCCCCTGAGTTTCGTTGATGTGAACTAACTGCGGTTGAATAACTATTCTCAAAACAAAAGCAATGATCGGGTGGTGGCGGTATGAAGGAACAATACCGACTGTGGCGTGTAGAGTTCGGCGATTCGCGAGGCCTTGAACTTGTACCTATTGAAGGTGAAAGTAAAAGAGTGTTTTAATTTTGTGCTTAGTTTTGTGTTTTGTCTGCTACTGCAGTCTCTGCAAACGACGTGCATCCGTTGTGGGAAACTAAAAGCTCCCTATACTCCTACACACCCACTAATTACTGTTGATTAACATTGAAAAATAAAAAGGTAACAAATAATTCACTTAGACTATCCATACATTTTTTGAAATATCTGGATTAAGGTACAAACAAAGTAAATTTACGATATGTTGTGTATACTGGCAACTCCGCGCCCCGGGGTCGTTGGCCTCGACGCGCGAACTTAACAGCTGATCTGGTGAACGCCGTTTTAATACACTTCTGAAAATATTTTTTCCTTTTTTGGTCGACTTTTGAATTTTTTAAATTTCGAATTCGTATTAAGCTATTTTTTTCCCACCCGTGGTTAACTTTTTTTTACATCATGACTGGCTCACACTGTATTTTAATAAGCCGAGAAAGATCGCCGAGCCTCCGGAGCGCCGTTTATACTTGCTACTTGCTCCTTTTTATCCTTCTAGGCGCCCGTGGCCGGCTGATAGTCGATATGATAAGCGTATTTGTATGTATTTTTGATATTACTTTTTAACCACACGCTATACAGTGCCCGCCAAAAAGTCTGCACCATATGGGAAAATTTTTTAGTAAATAGTAAAATTTGTTTGCGGAATCAGGTTTTGCTTGCTCTAGAACCAAAATTGACATAATCAAATGTTGTGACGTAGTCTCTTTTATATGTCAAATTTGACATTAATGAAAAAAATGTCCAAAAAATGGGCTTATTTAACCGAATTTTGAAAAAAGTCATAAGAAAAATATATTTCTTTCGCAATTTTATACCCCTGTGCAAAATTTCAAGAGCCTACTACGATTTTCATATTTTGCCCTTTGTTTTATATTATTGGACATAATATTTTAAATTTTCTAGATATTTCTGATCAGATCAGCATGACAGAAATATTTGTGTGTTTTTACAACCATTTACTAGACAGGGTGATTCAAAACTATGCGGCACCCTTTCAGGGGCGTAATTTACTCGTTACAATAAGACGAAAAGTTCATATCAACATGGGTCCAAAAACGCTTCGTTACGAAGATACAGGGTGATTAAGCTTTCAAAAAATATTATTATTTTTATTTTGTGTCTTAGCGCCTTTCTAGTATCAAAAATTACCTACTCCTACTGCAATTCCATTTGAAAATCATTTTGTTTACTTAAAATAATAGTTACATCAAAGTAAAGTAGAGTCCAAAAAGATGAGAAATAGGAAAAACTCCAATTTTCCGCGAAAGGGAGAGAGATGAAAAAAATGAAAGAAACATTTTTTGTTCCATGTTGTATTGTTTATTCAACAAGATAATAAATTTTTGTATTGTACAGGGCCGTACTATTTTTTTTTGTTTATTTAATGGTACTGATTACCCATACCTCCGCCACTGGTTACTTTGGAGACCTGATATTAACATGTGCCATGTCACCCTGTGAGGGTATTATTGTGTACCAAGTTTGGTTTAAATATTCTTATTGGTTTGGAAGGTGTAAACAAAAATCGATATTTTTTTGAAAGATTAATCACCCTGTATTAACTTTTCGTCTTATTTTAACGAGTGAATTACGTCCCTGAAAGGGTGCCGCATAGTTTTAAATCACCCTGTAGAAAGAAGTTTGTAAATAATTGAACTCATATGTTTATCTGTAAAAATGAGATCAGTTTTGCACCAAGCGTGCTTCTTCAACAAGCCCTCATTTTAATTTTTTTTCAAAAAAAAAAGGAAAAGAAGGATATTTAGACCGTAAACTAAGTATTCTGCAGTATGTATTCAGTCAATGAGTGTTTTAAATTACATAGGATCGACTTTTATGGATTAACAAGTACGGAAAAGGGCAACAAAGGGCAAAATATGAAAATCGTAGTAGGCTCTTGAAATTTTGCACAGGGGTATAAAATTGCGAAAGAAACATATTTTTCTTATGACTTTTTTCGAAATTCCGTTAAATAAGCCCATTTTTCGGGCATTTTTTTCATTAATGTCAAATTTGACATATAAAAAAGACTACATCACAACATTTTATTATGTCAATTTTGTTTCTAGAGCAAGTAAAACCTGATGCCGCAAACAAATTTTCCGTAAGTTATTTACTAAAAATTTTTCCCATATGGTGCAGACTTTTTGGCGGGCACTGTATATTAAGTTTGACGCCATATTTGAACTCCTCGGAAAATTCTTTACGTTTGGGTAAAATAAAATTAGCTCTACCTTTACATTTCTTAAACCTATTCAACATTCCTATTTTAACATTAGTTATACCAAAGTCTAGACTCTAGACTTTGGTTATACGCTCGTGTCTAATTATATGTTTCGATTCACAGAAATTAGATGGAGAGGATCCAAAATCGACCAGGCCACCCTACCTGGTGATCGAATCCATCGGGAATAAACCCCTCTCTATTGCACAGGTAAAAATTCGACTTATTTTAATATGTTTTACTTAATAAATACAATATGTAAAAGTCAAAAAATATCAAGTTGAAATTTGAACCAGGTTTTTCGACAAAATGTTATTAAGGAAACTTGTATAAAACGAAAAACTGAATAGGTGTGCAAAATTGCAAAATTCTAGGCTTACTTTGATTTTTTTCTGCTAAAATATTTAGAACTTTAGAATTTCAATGCCTTGGTACATAGATAACTATTCTTACTTATACTATAATAAGTATAAATTAATACATGCATACAATGATACTATGATAGTTGCCCACAAGACAGAAGCCCACACGAATAAAGCCCTCAGACAAAAGCACACAGTCAGTAAAGTACATATTTATGCATAAAGCCCACACGGACTAATCCTCACTCAACGCTAATGCGCACAAGGAGAAATACCCACAGGAACATTAGCGCACACAACCAAATGCACCCATTGATAAAAACGCACACACATAATTGCGCACATTGATAGAATGCAAGACACAGAGTTTACAAAAAAATGCTGAAATATTTTTTTATTGTAGATAAGAGGAAAACTATTCTTGACTTTTTTCGAAAAATGTGCCGTTTTTGGAAAATTCACTTTTCTCGTTTTTATTTTTTTAGCAGAAGAAAATCAAAGTATTTCTAGGTTTTTGAAATTTTGCACACATACTGAGTTTTTAATTCCAAACAAAATTTGGCCGTAAAACCCACATAAAGGCCACTGTACTGGCGCGAATTATTTTTTAATTCCCCGGACACATGATTTTTCGAATCTAGAAACCTTTTTGTAGATTTTAGGACCAAATATTATCAAGAAAAGTTGTTTGGAATTAAAAACTCAGTAGGTGTGCAAAATTTCGAAAGGCTAGACCTACTTTGATTTTGTTCTGCTAAAAATTAAAACGCACAAAAGTTAATTTTCAAACACGGTACATTTTTTGAAGAAAGCCAAGAATAGTTTTTTCTTAGAATGGATTGGGAAGTTTAGTGAAGGCAAAAAAGATTAATTTTCCAGTGGCGTACCATTTTTTTCTAAAAAAATATGATTTTGACCCCCGTCTCTCCGGCACTGTTGGAAGTAGATGGGTTGAATTATTTTAAATTTACAGTATTTAATGATAATGATAATAAACTGTACCAAAAAATATGTTTGCCTTAACTGTCTTCCTTTAGGGAAACTAATAGAAAACTTGAAAAAAATTGAACTTTGTATCGAAAAGCGTTAGGATTTCGATACAGGTTTATAGGAAAAAATCTACTTATTTTGACGTCTTCTATAGACTCCTAGTTTTGTCAATAAAAGTTGGACGACCCTGTATACAGGCTGGGGTTTACAAGTGGTGAAATGATCAAAAAATTTAACTTTTCGCAAAAACTTTACTCTTCATAGAAGTTTTTGCTTTATGCGGGTTATGGGTTTCCTTTCAAGTACGCTTTTAGCCTTCTGTGCATTTCCGGTTGTGGGCATTTGTCCGTGTGGGCATTTGTCCGTGTGGCCATTTGTCCGTGTGGGCATGAGATTTGTGGGCATTAGTCCACGTGGGTTTATTTTCGTGGGCTTTACTCATATGCGCTTTTATCATGTGGTCTTCTGTCCTGTTACCGCATACAATAATATTTTTAAGACTTTTTATAGAATATTTATAACTCGATAATTGAATTCGAGACCTACTTCATAACGAGATATAGATAATAATAAATATTACACATTCCTCTTTAGCTGTTTAATTGTAATTTAAGGTATTTGAAATCGGCATACAGAAACATTAGTTACTTCCATTAGTTGCTTGATGAGAAATATTTTCCCCATTTAGAATCTATGGCACTGGTTATGAAATACATGTCACATAAAACCTCATGGCAGCATGAAAATTGCTGCCCATGGCCCCTCTGCAAACTAAAAATACAAGGAAATCAACATTTTTAAACCTCTGTAACTTTTTTTTATTTCTAGAGGTACACAAAAATGTTTGACATAAAAATGGTTTGCAAGAACTGTCAGAATCCAAATATTAAATCAGTTTTGAAATATGTATTTGATATGACTAAATTTGGGCTCTCTTGGGATCAAAAATTAAATTATCTGGAAAAAATAATGTAATGACGCATTTTTATAAAGCGAAGTATCCTCCGATCAAATTTGATCGGAGGAAGTATCAAGTATCCCATTTAATTTGAGAAAAAATATTGGTAAAATTTGTGATTAACATAAGATCTAATTATCCATGGAAATAAACGATCGATTATAACGTTATATTATAGTAGATATATTAGGCATGAAAATTTACAAAATAAAATGATTTACAGGTATGTACAGGCACTTAATCGAATTGCTAATTCGGAGTTTTTATTTTAAATGATAAAGAAATACTAAATTAGTAGACATTTTATTTTATGAAAATAAAATAAAAATACTTAATAGTTTCATTGTGACAAAAGAAGGCCACCCGGAAAGGTTATCGATCGCACCCGTCACCAATTGTTTCTGTCAAAAAACTGCTCAGATAATTTGAGTGAGCCACTTATTATCCTGTATAACATCAACATCCCGGTACAAGCTCCCTTGTGGTCTCCGTGGTGGCATGGAAAACAAACTTCCCCTGAAGGCTTCACTTTTCCTATGCGCTAGACTGTGACATGCAAGTATCTTTAGGTAAAAATTAGAACTCAGTTATTAAGTATGTAAATACTACTAATAAAAAAAAATATTTTTATTTGTGAAATTTAGGAAAATATTTATTTTTAATAAAATAATAAAAAAATGCAAAAGAGCCACTTCGGACTGCTCAACTGCTCAACTTTTAATAAGAAAAACCGACACCAGAAGTAACGGAAGATATCTTCCCACTCATATGATTTGCAGCACTCGCCTGCGAATCTGGCCTCAACCTGTCATACGAGTACTCGTAGCAAATGAATGCAATTCCGTGATATTAGTTATACAATGTGCTATTCTAAAACCGACTCATTTGCCGAAAATTGACGTTGTATGCTTGCGCGCCGTGTCGTATTGTCATGATTTTCGCACGTGAAAATTATATAAGGAAGATGGCCGTCGCAAAACGCCGTTCATTTGTTATTTGGTGTCGCCGTGGATCTTTAACGGGATCCTGAAAATTACCGTCCACCTAAAAATAAGCGCCACCCGGGCCGCGCGCCCGGAATTCTAAATTTACCCATTTGCACAATACATTAATACGTTGTACCCGTCCGATTATTTTCTTTTGTAAATGATGCCGGTGCTGTCTTTCGCCTGTTGCCCGTTGCGTATTCGCATTTTATTAACGGTACATGCTCCTGAGCCATGGCGAACAGGCGGATTTTTGTTTAAAACGAAAGAAAACTTTGAAATAACTTTTTGATTTACATGCCCAACTGCTGTGTGAATTTCCCGCTCAATTTATTTTAAGTTTTTTTTCCATTTCATAGTAGGTAGTTTGGTAAAAATAAGATAGACTTAAATATTTTGAGAACAAAAATTAATGAACATCGTAACAATTAAAAGTTAAACTTATTAATATCCAAGTTTAACGTAGTCGAGAGCAAAAATTTTAGGCAGTCCGTAACTTTTTTATTTTTCGACTTGGAAAAAAGTGTAAATACAAGAGATGTAAAACATTTCTTCCTGAGAGTCCAACAAAATTATCAGGAGTGATGTTTTACAGAATGTTGTGAAGGTACCAACCAAACTTGTTGCCGTTTGTAATAAAACACCCTGTATGATTGAATTTTGGTATCTACACGCTTCATCCCGATTCCACTGTTATATAGATAAAACTTTTCAACTTTTCAACTTTTCGACAATCACTATTTCGAAAATGAAACCTTTGCAGGTATTTTTTTAAATCAACAGGTTGTAAGCATTTTAAATTGAGAATAGGTATTGGTATGAGGGAATGCAACTACATTTTTAGGGCGAATACTCCATCCTCCATCCTTCTTATATAAAGCATACCTGCAAACGTGCAAAGGTTTCATTTTCGAAATGAAATAATAGTTGTCGAAAATGAAAAATTGAAAAGTTCAAGGTCGTAGACAGCACATACATAGGTACTTAGCATAGGTACATTCTTGCCAGTCTACTTTATTTTATAGAGATTTACTACATACCGAAAACTGAAAAATTTAATTTTACGTTTTTTTAACTAACACCATCATAGGCGTGCTCCCTTCCTCAATCAACGCTGTGAGTTAGTTATGGAATTTACGGAGCGATTTGCGATTTACCAAATCCATGATGATGTAATCTATGTCTGGAAGGGACAGCCAAAATACAATTTTTCGTCCATCACTCGTTACGAAATTTATCGCTAAATTTTTAGATTGGCGACAAATTTTATTTCTTAATTGATGCGGGTTTGTTCGTAATTTTCGAAAGTCGAGTTGCTCGTAAATGATGCGCTGGGTAGAGCGCTGGGCACATACAATGTGTCCACTAATTGAGTTGACAAGAAGGGGAAAATTGTATTATTGATTTGACGACGAAAATTATTTATTTCTTTAATAAAAAATCCTACGTCTTGAAAAAAATGAGTTGAATATATAAAAATCTTAGTTCAGATGTATAGGGTGTCAATAAATTAAGAAAACATGAAATGCGGAGAGTAGTAGCAAATTATAGAGAATACTAATCTCTGGACGCTGGTAGTAGGTACAATTATTCTTTATTTCAGACAAAATGTTTATAAACGAAATTTGTTTATAATCTGAAATAAAACCTTAATAAAAAATTTGAAACCTGGATTTTAAATTTTATAAGTCCTATGTATAAGTTGAATTTATGTAAGTTCGAATTAAAAATCTAAAATGTGTGGAAGCATTGTGTTTATTCCTTTACTCAATGGTGGAAGTTGGAGAAGAATAATACACTGTGGGTCAAATTAAATTGGAATCCTCTTTACTGCGTAATTTTTTTTTTTATTTTCAAAGTTTTTTTATCGTTTTTGGACATATTATGGCCCAAGTTATTTGAATCAAAACGAACTATGTAAAGCGGGTCAATTTCAGTGGCGTACGGAAAAGGGGTATTTTATAAAACCAATGTATTTCAGGTCGTTGCAGAGATCGCCCAAATGAAATAAAAATGTAAGAATGAGCAAAAAAGATTTGAAAGAGTGTGGAATATTGACCATTAAAAAAAACAGACCAATAGAAACAAAATTAAAATTGATAGTTGAAATTTTGCAAAACCATGTCTTGTGGGTCCTTTTTTATCCTTTTATATCCCACTTGCCGCTGCGTTTCCCTGGATATGGACGTAATTTTTTTCCAGTAAAGGATAGGTGAAGGTCACATACGTATATAATATCTTATTCGCAACTGCTCAAAATCGGGGAATAATAACACTAATGACTTTTCTTGGGTTGACTCTTTTCTCTAGTTATACAGGTATAGGTATTACTTAATAATTATTTTATTGGTATAGGTAAATAAATTATATTATATGCATATGGGGACCACTACAGTAAACCCTAATTATATTTTTAGGGTATTTCAGAAAATAACTGTACCATGAAACAGTGGCAAATATTTATGGCTTATAGAAAAGTGACTTATTGGCTAATCGTCAATTTTCAATTTCTATACTATATTTTAAGTATTTTTGTTAAATTACTTAATACTTCTTTTTTAAACAAACATTAAAAACATCTTCATTTGACCCACAAAGCATTCTTAGTATTGTGAGGGTGATACTTATTATTATTACTTTGTTTTAATAATTATACTTATTTCAGATATCGTCAATCTTGAGCGATTTTGGTTTTGTAGAAGTGCGACAATTTCCCATGCATAGAAGAAGGCTATTAATAGCAGTTGACAATTTCGGAAAGTAAGTATATAAAAGCAGCTTCCCAAAACAATATACTTATTACTGCCCGTCCACTCAGAAAGCTACCGAAAATTCACTTTTTCACATCTCAGTTATTCTTAGGTATGTACTCGAGTTTACCAATAGATCTCATTTTTTGATTTAATGTTGAAATATAAGTTTTATTTCCTCATTGGATGCAGCTTCGCCCAGAATCTTCCAGCATATTGAAATATTGCACACAATGAGGAAATTACTTGGCCATTTTATTGCCCGTGTTGGTAACAGTCCAAGTACATCATAATTTAATATTGTTTGTGTTGTTTACAATAAGTATATAATAGACTGGACCATAAAACCGTTTACCTATATTAGCAAATTTTCGACATTATGGCCACTTAAATTTATAAATAGAGCCCTCGATATTGCTGCATTAATAATTAGATATTCGCCATGCGGCCAATAAAAGTGTTCGGATACAGGGAGTTCGTTGTATTATGTCCCGTTTCACTGACAATTTAAAAATGGTAGATCTGTAATAATATTTTCGGTAAACATTTTATTTTTATTCTAGTGAAAAAAGTATTTAAGTTCAAACTAGAATTACTTATATCAATAATTTTTCTAGAAAATAAATCTTGGAAAACCAGATTACATTGCATGTTCCTAAATATTTCCTTTGCCAAATTAATGATGATTTAGAAAGCCAAAAAGGAAACTAGACCTACAGATGTAACAACTTGCGAATTTAATGAAATGACAATAAAGTTGTAGTTGATTCAGTAGGGATAAAAATTGCCGTGTTGGGTCATTTTAGTAAAAAAATTATTCGAGTATTTTTTGAGGTTATCTTTTCGGTCTTTTCGGGTTCATCACTTTAGTGCACATTTTCATTTCTCAACAAAAATGCACTCTTGTTTTATAACGATAAAATTCTTGGTAACTCAAAATTTGAAAATAAAATTTTCATCAGCCGCTTTCAACTATTACAGATGAATTGTATACCTACATTTACAATGAAGAAAAAATGGTTTTATTACTATTGGTTTTCTTCAAATAGGGTGTCAAAATTTTGTCGAATTCAGTTTGTTCCATTTTAAAAGCCAACAACTTTTGGTACACTGTTCATAGGTAATTGTTTTCTCACTTTAAATAGTAGATATATTTGTAAAATTTTAAAGCAGTACGTGGATAGGTATTTTATTTTTTGAATTTTGAAGTCGACAGGTGAAATGAAAAGCATGCAAGACCAAAAAGGTAACCTAAAAAAAGTTGCGAGTGCACGATCCAAATACAGCGCAAGTGACGCCTTCTGTGAGATAGAGATAGGGTAAGTGTACATAATTCCGACCGTGTCCATAAATCCGTCAGATTTCAACAATATTGCTTTAAATAAGAAAACTCAACCACAAAACAGTTTTAAAAGACATCTAGTGGCATCTTCCAGTATTAATGAAAATTCTGATATCGGTTCTCTACTTTACCGACTGGACCATCATTGTGGAATCTTAACCTGAAAATGCCAAGTCATTGAGCAAAAGCCAACGTGATTTTGTGAATTGTAAACGTTCTAAGGTAAGAGAAAAATGGATTGTTTTTGAACTAATGTAATTTAGGCTTTCAACTTGATTTTTGATTAAATTATATGTTGATCTCCTTTTATACATATGAAATATTATTAAAAAATGCGTGGCTTTCATAAAATTTACTAATTTTAATAAATATTGGCGGTGTCGAATTTAGGTTCAGAAATAAGTGTGTTGCTATAAATCCGACATCAGGTGTCGAATTTAGGAACAAAGCCAATGAATCTTTGAATAGATGCATTAAAAAAAAATGACGTAAGCAAAATATGACACTTAGTTGGCATTGATGCCTGAAATGGTGACAAGTGAAAGAGCTAAATTCGACAGTGTGTCTGATTTACATACCAAAAGTGTCGGATTTAGGGGCTTGTTCCGTATATATGTAAAATATACAGTGCTTTTATTAATAGTCCCCCCTGCTAACTTTTGAACCCCTTTTTAAAAATAAAAAAAATAGGCGGGGCCAATAACGGACAGTAAACTACATTTTCAAAATGTTTTTCTCTATACAGGATGTGCCAAAAATCTGTGAAGAACTGTGAACTACCATCCGTTATTGTCCACGCTTATTTTTTTATTTTTAAAAAGGGGTTCAAAAGTTAGCAGGGGGGGGGGGGTTATTAAGAAAAGCACTATATGTAAACATAAAGGCAAATAACATTAGAATATATTTTTTTAGGATGCCACCAACAAAATATTGTTCTTACTCTAAAGAAGACTTACAAAATGCCTTACGAGCAATAAAAAATGGCATGCCATGCGCGGTTGCCTCAAAATCATACCATGTTCCTAGAACAACTTTAATAGGAAAAATCAAAGGAACCTACCCTGAGGAGTGCAAAAGTGGAGTGTCAACTGTATTGACATCTCAAGAAGAAGATATTTTAGTCAACTGGATCTTAAATATGGCAAAAGTGGGTTTTCCCATCAACAAAGACCAATTGTTGGACAGCGTAACACTTCTTTGTAAAGAGTTGAAGCGACCCAATAAATTTAATTATGGACGTCCTGGGCGCCATTGGTATGAGGGTTTCCTCAAAAGACATAGCCAAATTTCTCAGAGGATGTCTGAAAACCTTACTGCTTCCCGCGCGGCTGTCACCGAAGCAAGCATAAAAAATTGGTTTGATGAAGTTCAAAATTATTTTATATCTTCGAATACATTTGTGAATGATCCGAATAGGATCTTCAATGCAGACGAATCCGCATTTTTTTTATCCCCTAAGGGCAATGCCGTTCTTGCAAAGAAAGGCAGTAAAACTGTTTATGAAAAATCTGGGAATGACAAAGAATGTCTTACTGTACTGATCACAGGTAAATTAGTAACATAATTTCGATTGTTCTAACTTACAAATTAATACAATATTTTAGGCAATGCAAACGGTGTTTTGGCGCCTCCGATGGTCATGTACCCATATGACAGAATTCCCAAACATATCGTTATGCGAGTTCCCAATGGTTGGGGGATTGGAAAATCCGATAGTGGCTGGATGACTTCCGAGTCATTTTTCGAATATATCTCGAATATTTTTTATCCTTGGATAGTATCTATGAACATTGAATTTCCCATATTGCTATACGTGGATGGACATAAATCTCACATTACTCTAAGTCTTAGCAGATTTTGTACCGAAAAACAAATTGTTCTAATTTGCTTACCCCCCAACACTACTCACATTCTCCAACCGTTAGATGTAGGATTATTTAGATCTTTGAAACAGAGTTGGAAAAAATGCATCAAAAGCTATAGGGTGGAAAATGGATTCAAAATATTAAATAGAGAAAATTTTGCTCCTGTTCTCAAAATGGCCCTTGAGGATGTTACCAAGTTAAAAAATATATTCCAAAATTCATTCAGAGTTTGCGGCTTATACCCATTTGATAGGTCTAACGTGGATTATACGAAAATAGTGCAAAAGGTTCTAAATATCGAAGACATATCTAAAAACCCAGAAATAAAATTGGAAGTTGTGCAACATCTAAGATACATAGAAAACCACATTAAAAATACAACTCTCCAAAAGTTTTATTTTTTGAAAGGTGGTGAGTGGGACGGAGATATGGAGGATAAAAATTTATATGAAGTTTGGATAAGCATTTTCAATAAAACTGGACTTAGTTTTGAAAATGCAGCAACAAATGCTACATTAGTAGATAACGTGATAATTGAAGTGGAGGAGGGGATTGATTTAAAACAGGATTGGGAAGCGTTAATAGTGGAAACACCTGAAAATGAATTCGACCAAGAGATATTTCAAAACGAGAGAAAGATAAATATCATTCAAAATATTATGTTGACAGGGCCCAAGACCGATGAAATAAATGACCAAAGTACTGAAAAATACCTAAAAAGCAAAGAAGAAACAACCGGAGAAGAGCATGATGAAATTAAAGTTATAGAAGAAGAAACAGACCTTAAGAAAAAACAGACTGACAAAAGTACAGAAAAGATTCAAGAAAGCAAAAAAGAGGAAACCGGAGACGTACAAGGTGAAAATAAAGATACCAAAGGAAGCACCAAAAATATAGAAAAAGAGACTGACATAGTAAATGATGATATTAGCAGCACTGCAATTAAAAAGACCGAAGATGAAAAGATTAAAGCTAGAGGAAATGATACAGTTTTACAGGAAATTGAAAATAAGGAGATCGAAGAATTAAAGGATAAACAAAACAATGAAATTGGAGAAAATGTAGATAAAACAACCGTTGACAAAATAAAAGAGACCAAGAAAGTAGAGAATACTGAAGAAAAAACTGAAAACGCAAAGAAAGAAGTCCTCAAGAAAATTGGTAACATATCTCCAGACAGGACGAAAGTATATATTGAAAATAATTCCAGTTTGTTAGTACCATCACCTTTTAAAAAGGCATTGTTTTGGCCAGAACCAACTCCATCTAAAAAATTTCTAGGTAAAAAAAAGGAAAAAATACCCTCTGTAACAACTTCCGATGCTTGGAAAGAGTATTACTTAAAAAAAGAAGGAGAAAAAAATAAACAATTTGAGGAAAAGGAAAACAGAAAAAGACAAAGGGCTGAAAAAAGTATTATTTCAAGAAAGAGACCTAAAAAAACAAAACAACAAAATTCAAGTGAAAATGAAGAAGTGTTGCCTAATGTTAGCGAGAATGACGGTGAAATGTGTATTGAGAAAGTAAACGAAAAGAGAAATTTGAAAATTGGTGACTTTGTGATAGTAAACTATGAAAATAATTACTATCCGGGGAATGTGACTGGAATTGAGAAAGAAAAAATATTGATTAATACCATGACTAGAAGTGGATTTAATTGGAAGTGGCCAGATGAAAAAGATGAAATTTGGTACGAATCCATAGAAATTATGGAGGTGATACAACCACCTAAAAAAATTAACAAAAGAGGCTGCTTTCAAGTTGAGGAAATAACTAAATATGGTTCATTTGTCTAGACTTCCTATTTAAGTTAATTTTAAGTGTTTTGTTCTCATTTAATTTTCTTATTAAACAAGTTTTGTAAACTGAAAATCTTGTTTGATTTATGTACTTAATGTGTCGGATTTAAAAACACTGTCGAATTTATGTTCAACTCACTGTCGGAATTTTGGACAGAGAAAAAATTCAGGTGTCAGAATTATGTCCATTTGCAGGCCAATAAAAAACATATTTTTTTTTGTTGATGGCATGGTAGCATTATTTTTCTTTTCTAGAAACAACTTCAGAAATGAATAAACTTAACTATTATATAAAGTATCCTGCATTTTATACACGATTTTTATTTTATCATGGTGTTTTCTTTAGTTTGTTTTCTTACAGTGTCGGAATTATGTACACTTACCCTACATAGAAATTTAAATATGAGCCTTATTCTCCATCCCCAAAAACACATCAGTGTCAGTGCCTAGTTTCAGTCCAGCGGCTTGATTACTTTGAGAGGTATAGCCATAAGTCAATTTCAAGACGAGAACTTTAACGCCCTGTAATTGGGAAACAATATGATAGGATAAAAATGATTCTTTTTAGCGAGAGTAGTTGGAATTTTAAGTAATTTCCATTAATTACGGGACACCCTGTATATTTGCCTAAACTTTGAAGCCCCCCAGAAAGCTATTTCCGCCTATGTCATATAATGCTTACCTACTTTACAACGAATACCCTATACGAAATTTCTGGTTATAAATAATTTTTTTGGGCCTGGTCGAAATTGATTTTGAGGCAGGTGTATTAGAGGCCATCCAAATGCGATTTTTTAGCTTCGAAAATAGATTAAATAAGAGTGTTGGTTATTTTTGTAGTCACAATCTATTTTATAAATATCTTAATGCAGATCTTATTATTTCCAGTGCTAGAAGATTATTAAATAATTTTCACAAAGTCAACAAAGAATTTCGTATCAAACAGTACAGTGCCTTGAAGCATTCCCTAGTTCTGCGTGCTATGTTGTTGTAAGTACCTTCTTAGGCCGTTAACGAATAATTTTGCAGTAGAATTCTGGTTTCTGAACATAAAGTATTCATTACAATTTTTGAAGCTGTGCAGATAATTGATCGAGATGAAAAAAGTATTTGTACTTTGCAGACAATATATTTAAAAATCATGACAGAGCGCTTTCGGCTAACAAGCCATCTTCGGTGTCTCCTATTCTTGTATGCTTAACGTAAAGATTAAATTATATTGAATTAAGACATAAAATAATACCACTGGGGAAAAATATTACAATGCTCGTGAACATATAAATACATAAACCATGAATACTTTAATAATTTGTATGAATTTGATATTGTTAAAGTTTGGCAACCCATTTGAGGTTATAACATGCGTCTATCGCAAATTATTGTAGTTTTTATTCGGCAAGTAAGTCTAATCTGGACCGACACTCTGTTAATATAGTGTTGGTCCAGGTCTAATTCAATATAATTTAAGATCAATGAAGATGGCTTGTTAAACGAAAGCTCTCTGTCATGATTTTTAAATATATTGTGTGTAAAGTACAAAGACTTTTTTCATCTCTATAAAGTATTAACTTCGAGGCGTTTTATAAACGAAATGATTCTCATAAATCACGTTTCCTTCACATTTTGAAAGTCGCAAATTAATTTCTTAAAAATTAATTTAAAAACTTTAAAAGGTCAGTTACTTATTATTCTATGGCTCAAAACAACATACAATCAGATCTGATATTAAATCTGCATATCTGTCTGCTAGCTGTTGCTTGAAATAAATGTCGTCTTCAAAAATCTGGTGTGCCTTGATAATATTATAAAAAGTTGTGCTGCTCTTAAGTAATTGTTATTTACATTGTTAGCTGCGTAAGTGAACATTTTTTTGTCGATGAGGTTGTTTAAGGTACCTACGAGGCAAAAAAAGACCTTGCGCATCGTGCAATATATTACATTTTTCCTGCTACCGACAATTTCATATTATAGTTACTTTTAATTAAACATTGTGGAATTGATTGTGAGTAGTAGTCTTTATAATAACCATTGTTCAATTTTTATCGCGTACTCTCACCCTGCAGTTAAAAAGTGCCTGTCAATTTTGATCTATTAGGCAGCTCTTATTTGACACAGAGGAAACGACATTATTAATTTCCTTCGCATAATTTGTGTTCTTTCTGATCCAAAGCAATTTATACAACCATCGTTGTGAAACCTATTAAAATTGACGCAAGTTTGGCGTTGCTACATATGTTTTATTAAATTTTTAAGGCCCTTGCTGCAAGCGTTGCTAGGCAATACTTTTTGTACCTAGCAACCAAAATAACAGGGCACCTCGAACATTTTACGTACGCTTTCGGTGAGTATGTAGTGTACTTACGGAGGAGGGAGCAGGAAAAGTGTATTTTTTATGCCAGATAAGCACGCCATAAGGGATAAAAGAATATGCCTTGTGTAAAATCTCGACTGTGTTGGTTATTTGATTTTTTTCATTGGCTGCCCTGTGAAAGATACGAACAACATTTTAAGCAGAAGAAATCAAATAATAAGACCTGGCGCAAAATTTCAAAGCTCTAGATAGAAACTTTTATTTTTAAATTGTATACGAATCACAAAAATCATGGTGGAGATCTTTGAAATGTTGCTCTAGAATACCTATATTTTTTATTTTGAGAAACTTTTATTGATAACATTTTGCGTAAGTATCTCGCATAAGAAAGCACTTTATTTAAGAGTAGAAAAGGTATTTTTAAAATTTCCAAGGCGATTTTTCAAAATTATAATTATGTTACAAAATAGTTTTAAAACAAACAAGACCTTACCCGCAAGACGAAATTTAATATAAATTGCAATTTTTTTGTTTTAGGGGCGGAATTACGATTTCCAGTGCCGTATTATTTTGGTTAACGCGGTCGATAAGGAAATAAACTTATAATATGTCTACTTATACAGTTTAAGAAAAAATGGAAGAATTGTATATTTTATTTTAATTATAATTTTTTTATTATTTTTATACAGTGTTTGTTAAAAAATCGTGTACAGGTTAATAAGACGTTATGAGCGATTATCTCGGTAATTTTTAAGATAGATTGCTTGTTCAAAACTAGACTTGTGTAGTTTTTCCAATGAATTGAACGCCGCCAAAAAAACAATTGAATTTCAAATAAACAAGTAATCGCAAAATAACCGATTTTTTTTAATGAAGATGACAATTTTTTGCATTTTTCATTAGGCTGGTAAAGTGTATTAAAAATATGAACCACACGCTTGAAATCACTTCTGGTTTAGCCGGAAATGACGTGTTTCTGTTTCTCTAAGACGTTACGAGCGATTATCTCGGTAATTTTTAAGATAAATGGATAGTTGAAACACCAAACTTGTGTAGTTTTTCCAAGGAAGTTACTTTTTTTGGGTTAAAAATAATATTAATTTTTTTGTAGTCTTAGCTATAGGGAAAAAGTCACTTCTGCTAAACCAGAAGTGATATTCAAACGTGCGGTGTAGATTTTTTATTCAATTTACTAGACTAATGAAAATTAACAAAATCGCTATCTTAATTTTTTCAGAAAGAAACGGTCCATTTGCGATAACTTTTTTGTTTCAAATTCAATTGCATTTTTCTTGGTGACATTCAATTCTTTGGGAAAAACTACCCAAGTTTGATGTTTCAACCATCAATTTATCTTAAAAATTACCGAAATAATCGCTCGTAACGTCTTAGATGAACAAAAAACGTAAAATAAATTAATTATACTATACGCATAGGTATGTTCCTACTATGCGTTTGCCATCTTCAAGAACTTCCTTGCAGCAGCTCATCCAGTAGTACTAATTTGTCCTTCAGACCTTTATATAACACTGCCCATTTTTAAATACTTGGGAGTCGCTCAATTTTCTGGGCCTAATGGGGTCCGGCATAGACTATAAAACATTTGTTTTAAAACCAATATTTAAATTTACAAATACTGGTGGGCCTACCTAAAAATAATAATTAAAAATCTCCAAAAATAAACCCTCTGACCGGAGTGACAAGATACAAATGTAAAATGGAATTTTTATGAAGTGATTTCAGCCAACTTATTTTTGTAGAACTTCCAAAAGTATCTTTTTGGAACTGTTTTCGTGCACGCAATAATAGATTTCAGGTGTTTATAAGTATGCCAATGGAGATTTATACAAATCGGCAATCTGCTTTTTTTAAATGGCATTACATAAACTTCAAATTTAAAACACGTCTACTAAAACCCAGTTTATTTTATTTCGGAAAAATATTTAATTTACTGAACGATACTATTTTACACAGGGTCAAAATATGCGACATCTTCGATAATTATTGAAAAACGGAGGATTATTTTTTATTCGATTGATTCCGAAAAACTATCATTAACAAGAACCGTCATAGATGTATGGGAATAAACTATGATTTTTCGAATTGACCGACCACTTCATTACTATCAAGTCAGTCGTTTGAAACTATATTTTGTTGTCAATCTGATAAATTTATTTCCAAGGAAATTAATATAATTCCCCTGTAATGGCGATAACATCAGACAAGTGTGTTCTGGATTTGTATTGGATCAAAGATCATAATATGATCATAATATGATCTTTGATTGGATGTAGGAGCGGATCGACCTATTCTACGTACAGATTGCGTTGCGACCTCATACCTATTCAAGGCCAATGGGGTTGCGCGGTTGTTTAAAGTTTTTTTACATTATTTTTAGTTGATACTTGGCCTTAGGATACTAATTTTAATGGGTCAATACCGCGCATTGCTCTAAAATAAACTCCAAAAAACGGCCACACACCCCACAGGCGGCGCAAGAAATTCTGTATGTAATGGCAAAGCCGTAGATAGACTTTGTCGGTTAGGTTCACAAATTAAAAGAAATATATTTTTTGTTGAGAATTGTGCCGTAGGCGAAAACTTATAAGTAACCTAATATTAACAAAAAATATGTAAGTGAACTGCGGTGGAATTTTTTTTTCGTTGTTAACTGTGGAAACGGAAACACCGATTTAAGTATACATTAACTATAAGTATGTACTCTTTTTCTTTTACAGAAAAGACAGACAGATACTCACAACTCCTTGAGTGAAGTGGAAGTAGAAATAGGTATAAGTTAATAAAATTACATCAACATAATCTATTTCCTCTTCTTTTTTGCTCGGTGGGGGGCTTTATTTATCTTAAAAGCATGTGCACTGAAATTATTATTTTTCCCATGGTTTTCATAACCTATAAAACAAAACAGTGCTTGTAAGATCTTAAGATTAAAATCTTCGCTATATATGTCTGTGTTAAAATGAAGACAGAGATGTTTGTACTAAATTTTTGCCAGGTAAAATGTTATTAGATTTTAGGCTAGGTATACAACTTGAAAAAATACGAAATCTAACGTCACACTCGCTGTCGGCAACCCCCTCCATTCCATTGAAAATATACCGGTATACGGTATACCTATATTTAATAGGTGGTTTTCTGCTCAGGACAGATTAGTGTGTTTTACACAAAGTCTTTAGTGAATAATCATTCTTTTTAGACTCGTCCTTGCATATAATAAACAAGTACACATAAATACAAAATCATGACATTTTATTATTTTTATCATTAGCTGCAGTTAAAAAGAAAAAACTGCACATAAGTGATAGATTTAATTTAAAATACCATACCAAACACATTCCTGCAGACTTTTATGTGTAAAGAAGCCATCCATATTAGAAAGTTCGCTCTGGTAAACTAATAACACTACGGCAGGCTGCAGAAAAATACAGTGTGGACCTCAGAGAAATAACCAAGGATAGAGGGAGTAAGAACAAAAAGTAAACAAAGCCAACATCTTTTTGAGTGATGCCGCGTACTCCATTGTTTACAGCATTTCATTTCAAAATAGAAGGGTTTAATAATGAGATTCAATGAAGGCACACCTTCCATAACGCTAAATTAACAAATGTAGTTATTAATTTCTGGTTTGTAACAATTTTAAACTAAAACTAAATTGCAGTGTAATTATAGTATCTAATTATCACTTTAATAAAATCGTCACAGATACCTCAAACCGCCCGACATGGCAACGCTGCTTTTGCTGCCGCGGGCGCCGCGTCCGTTAACTCAGCGATATTTGTTTTGTGTATGCCCAGCATGTCAAGTTTTCCGATTGTTTACGTATGGATTTTTCCCGTTTTTAATTGTTTTTCTGTTAATTTAAAGGCTATTTATTAGTATTTAGGATATAGTGACTGATTTTGTATACAATGGGACGCAGAAAGTGTGTGGTATGTGGCTAAATTGATATTTCTCAGGACATAACCTATCTCAGGTAAACGTTGTACACACGGGCCTAATGTTTGTTTACTTCGGTAAATTTGCATAAGATGTTGGTTGACTACAAATGTATGTATTTTGAGGCTGTTGCTCCCTCTATCCTTGGTTATTTCTCTGAGGTGTGGACAAAATGAAAACTCACAGAAATATTAAGGGAAAACATACAAAAAAATATGGAGGACAGACTACAGACTATTCTAACACAAGAGTAAGAAAATACGATATCTATCTTCTAGATTACTCCTTGCTAGTCAATGGGGATTTCCTTTTATCATATCAAATCAGACTTATAATTCAACAGTACTTGAATAGAACTGGTTGTAAAGTCACGAAATTTGATGGAAACTTCCCAGGGCTAGATAGATTGGGTAGAAGTATTCCTAGACAGGCGTAAAGACAAACTATCGAAAAGAATAGCTGAACACATAAAGCGCTTTTTATTTTTCATGAAACAATCAATGTATACTTTGCAAATTTGAGGCTCAGCATAGCAGTTCTAAAGAGACGATACTTTACGTCAATATTCAATAGTTTAGAAGGGGATTTCCTTGAAATTGTCAGAAATATATTTGTAGCTATACTATATCCAAGTTACAGAGGCAGTGAATCAAAACATTGGCCACCACGTGGTAGCGATGTGACCTATTCTCTTATTGGTCTGACCGTCGTAAAATCTCAAGTGTTTAGGCGGCAAGTGGAATGCAGGGCCGGCTCTTCCCTCAGTCGAGTTTCCTGCATAGATATGATGTATGATCGCGCGCAGACTTGTTGCAGTATCTCATATATTAGTCCGACCCTGGTAATCGATCGCAATGCGGTCATGTGATTTTGTTTATATCTAGTGCCTCTGTAACTTGGATAGACTATGACGTGTTGTCTATCTCAAGTGATTCATAGAATCAACCTAGGGCCGTAGACGTGAAGTTTTTAAGACGATTTAGAGACTCCAAGGACACATTTTATTGGCCCGACGTGGAAGACCAAAGTTTCGTTTATTCACACGAGGTGAAATTCCGTCAGTTGTGATAATTACTAAAAAAGACTGGGTCAGATCTATTGTAATTCTAGAATGTTTTTTTTTTAGTTTTTCAGAAATGATGTTTAATTTTATATTTTCAAAATGAAAATAAATTTTATTTTACGTTGAAGCACTGTTTTTATTACAAAATACTATAGGTAGATATTGCCATATAACCTCTGGAAAATGAACTTACTGTGGTCAAAGTGTTGCGTTTATTTTCTGAAAACAAACTTATGTATCACCACAGAATAAATAGCTTTACCAAAGTCTAGAGATTAGTATATCTCTGGACGCTGGCATTACAACAGAAGCGTCAAAAATAAGCGAGCCTCCATTTCAATTTACAGAAAAATAACCAATATAATATATAATACCTTATACATAAATTTGGTCCTAATACAATCTCTTTGCAATGAGGATTAATGTAAAATGAAATAAAACGCACAATGTTTATCCCTTTACAAGATATTTCGCGTCAAAGCGAGCATCCTTTTGACACATGTCTTTATGGACGCTTCTGTTGTAAAGCTATTTATTCTGTGCCCCGACCTACGGCCCAACTAGAGGTCATAGAGGGGATTTGACTGTTAAAGTATTTACAATAATTTTTAGTCAAGCATTTCCTGGGATATCCTTTTGAATTTGAAAAATGTATCAACACACCCCGTTTTACAATACCACTTTTGTCCACGACGCAAAATATCCAAGGGTGCTTTACTGCTGCGCCGCGTTTTAGTTTAGGACTCCTCGTATACCGCGATATGCATGAAGTTTTTTCGCGCCCTATACATATTTGGATTCAGGACATGCCAAATAATGTACCCCGTAGTCAGTTTTTTATTTTGGCAAAAAAACATTTGTTGCGTCCGTTCTGTCGGTCACTGTATATAGGGAGGTCCTAAACGCAATCTTTCATCTTAAAAGAGCTCCGCCCTCATAACTAAAACAAACTGGTCCATATCGTTCATGTATTAGGTACAGTAAGATACCTAGTACTTGAAAATGGTAAAACGGAACAGCCAATTTTTGTGTGGGTGAAAAGATCATAGAAGCTGTCCAAATTCATATTTTTCCAACAAAATATCCTTGTATTCTCGCCTCTTTTGATAAAACAAAGATAAACAATAATGTAGTTTATTAACTCTTTTTGTAGGAGCCCCAAAAGTATGGGTCATCAATCTGGGATTCAAAACATTTATTTCATGGTTATGTCAATGGTATTACAGCGCCATTTTTTTCAGATTCTAGCCTTTAATCCAATTCTGTTCCACGCCTATAGTACGCGCGAACGCGAAACTAATATTAGCTGCGGATATTTTTAAAATACAAATTATGCAAGGAGAAACCGCTCATTACAGCTGTTTAAAGATAAAAGCCGCAGAATTATGATTTTTTGGCTGGCGAGCGGTTCGTCTGTAGCCAGAATCAGAATAGCTAGAAGCTTTGTCAGGACCAGGCTGCCTTGCGCAACCCGTTTTATTAATGCGCCGCTTCAATTTTCATTTTGAGACGTTAATTTAGTTTATGGTGTCCCGATCAAAGTGCCATATCCTTGATACTATTTCCTAGTAATATTTTGCGCGTGCCAATGCTAGCAGGTCGTAATTTCCCACTTTAAAAACGCAAAAACTGAGATTTCTCCGTCTATTTTCAAGGTGCGACTTTTGAAGACAACGTAATTACATTCTATCTTCGGAATGAACAAAATATCTTATAAATACAAAAACAATCCTGTCACTATTTTATTGTGTTTGTCTCGATTGTGTTGCTGCGAAGTGATAAATTATCATTTTTTCTTGTATTAATTATTTTGAATATCGTCCATTGAACAAACATTTTTCAGGTATGTTCACTAGTGTCCAATTGTAACCAAAACCAGTAGATCTAAGATATATAGAAACATGTATCATCATAAACAGCTTGCAACCTGCATTCGTTTTAATTCGCTATTTTTTCTACAGAGGACAGAGGATATTTTATGGCATTTAAACAGAAAATCATTTTTTTCACTTTCCACCGACGGCGATTATTTCTAAAAAATTACCCGGAGATTTTACCCCTATAATACGGATTGAGACAAAAAACTGCAATTACACCCAAGATTTTACTGGAGACAAGAGCTTATACATATTGAATTACGCGACAGTCGTCTCAATTTGGGGACACACTGTAAGTGTAATTAGTGCGAATCAAATAGCTTGCCAGATCCAGCTATTTCGTCTTAAAATACATTGCAATTTATTATCAAAATGTGAATGTTTAGTATCTGGGCAAAAAATAAAGTTTTGACGTCACGTGAAATCCTTCAAATACTCTAGAAATTTTTAGACACACTTCCAACTGCTTGAAATTAAAGTATGCTACCTACCAACACCACATCTACATTTAAAATCGCTAATAAAATAATGCTTGCAATTTATATGTATTTGGCCACGTCACTACGAGAATAATTGATGGATATAAAGGCAGAATTTTGCGTTTGGAATCTTGGCATCTTCTCTAACATTCGGAGCACTCTTATTTATTTTTGTAAACTTTGCAGGACAAAAGTGACTGTCCCGTCCCACGCCCTACAAGTCAATAAAATCTGAAGATGAAAAATCAAATTGAGCTAAGAATACCGGGATAGATTGGGATTAGTGTTCGTTATCGATATTTTTGGCGGCCAGAATTTTTGAAAGAAAGTTCCTGTTCAAACAAATAGCAGAACTATAATTTCTTGCAAGCAAAACAAATAAAAATGATAAAATACACAAATACTACATTATTCTTTGAATATGTAATTGATATATTATTTCTATAATTTCAAAACAAAACTTATCAACACCTAACCAACATTTTTAGCTCAACAACAGACACAGGATACAGTGGCACCTAAGGCGCCTCCGCATCATCTCCGAGCAGTCAAATAAGTATACCTAGGTACCTAACTATTAAAAAGAATCCAACAGACCAATGCGAAACTCGCGGCTGCGAAACATTCGCTTCAGAACAGTACAATAGCTGTACACATACACCGGCGCATCAAGTGAAATATTTCGTCGCGAATTATTTCGCCTTGGTGTCAAGGAGATTCGCTGCGAAATATTTCGCGAATCTATTTGAATGACCAACCGAAAATATCATAAGAATTATTTATTTATCATGTTTCCTGGAAGTTCGTCCAAATTTTCCTTTCGCATCTCCCTATTGTGCGATTTCTAGGTTCGATGTTGGCAATGTTAACTATAAACAAAGATATTTCGTTCTTTTCTGTAAATCGCGATTTTTTGGGAACTGACAGTGTCGTGGCGGCGTGGGTATTATTAGTGAACAAAAATTAGTATATTTATACAGGGTATCCCTAAAAGGCCTTTACAAAACTACTAGATATAGTTGTAGTGCAAAAAACGTACAAAAACACACTTTAATGCAAAGTTGCTTCGACATTATTGTAATGGACACAAAAGCCTGCACTAACAGAGTGTTACTAATTGGTCCATAGGGGCAGAACCCCTCCGCTCCAGAGCCTAAAGCGGCGGCCACAACGGAGCACCGCCCATCGCACCGCACATCGGCACATCGCCTTTTCGTATAGTAAGTAGCACAAACCTATATATTTTGTGGTAGCACATAGCACCGCACTTCGCACCACCCTTCGCCTGGTACGGCGAAGCAAATAGATACATTAGTTTAAATGCGGGTGGCCACATCTTCGCACCGCCCCGCGCCTAGGACCATAGCATTGTACCCTCGCCTCGCACAGTGTATTCGAGCTTGGTATTTTCAGAGCCTCGCACATTGCACACACGCCGGCTATTCTCAATGTATCCACGAAAACGATCTTAATATATCTGCATAAAGACTATGACATTCACCAAATTTTCTCCTTTGCTTATTTATAAGATGTACCTACTGTGATTTTATAACAATTTCCAAGCACCCGCCACTTTTTTAAACATGAATTTAATAAAATGTCTTCTTCGTCGGATGATGATTCTGTGCGAAGCTAGGGTCCAGGCGATGGTCCAGGCGAGGCGCGGTGCGAGGTGCGGTGCTCCGGTGTGGCCGCCGCTTGTGAGTCCTAAAGTTGGGTTGGTCTTCATTGCCCCTTGAACTCATAATGCTGCAAGTTTTTCTCCAAAAGTAGAGGACGGTGAACGAACACGTTCTGTCGCTTTCTTCTATAAAACAGTGTCTGCTGTATGCCGCCTTTTAAGATCACTAAATTGATGTTATGCCAAATCGTGGATTTTACAGGCTTCGCCTAAAGAATTAATGCCCACGTCACCACGTTCTACTCGTATCCGTTTCTGTAGTTTTGTGCCTGGTCGCCCTGGTCCACAAAAATTATATTCAGGTATTTGGAGTTCTACAGGTAGTTTACTTAACAGGGAGGGTGGTCAGTCGATTAACCAGACCATGTGTACATACTCGTATATGCATTTTATAGTTGATAAGGTCAGGAGGTGATTAACATCTTTTTGCTAGCTGAACCTATATTATAGGTGCTACGGTGCTACCATGTCAGTTCCAGTAGTAGATCCATCTTATAGTAACATGGGGGTGGAAAAACAAAGATTTCTGGAGGGAACTTTTGGGTTTGGCACTTTTTCTGGAACTTTTGTGTTTAAAAAAATAAAAAAGATATGGGCAATGTGTGTAATTTGTTTTAATACTAATTTTTAATTTCTATTAATTTTTGTATTGCTAGGCTGACAGACACAATTTGAATTTGAGCAAAAATTAAGAAAACTAGGTACCTAGGAAAAAGTACCACCACTGCATTTCCTTAATATTTTTTGCTTATAGTAGGTTACGTTTAGAATTTTTGCCTGCGGTGCATTTTTTAACCGCTACAAGGAATTAAAGTTTATTTTTTAAGTAAGATAGGTAAAATAGGTATAATAATTATCCAGCCTACCCTCCTAGAAAAGCTGCTGCTACAATCTGTGGCTACAAACCACCATTATTACTAATTTCAGTAGGCACTATTAAAATCTGTCACTGAGTGCTTACCGCTTTTATAAACACCTTGTATTTCTGAAAATTGATGGAAAAAGAGCGATACCTAGTCGACCTAGTCGATACAGTATACAGTACCGTTTCAGGCCTCACCCGACTATCAAGTGGTATAGACAAACGTGCCTAGACGATGAATTTACTAAGGATTGACCTTGTATTTCTTTTAAAATTTAAAATCTATAGTAGTGATTAAAGCTATAATTATTGCAAAAAAACAAATCTAACATGGAGACCACTAGATTTCCTTCTTAAGTCATTGGTTTTAACTATGCAGGGTAAAAAAGTATATTCTGTCTGTATTTTAAAAAACAAAAGCACTAACGGGGCAAGTTTATTAGAGAAATATACTTATTCCATTTTATTTACAAAAACACTAAAATAAATATCGATTATCTATAACTACGCCACTGTTTAATTCTGGGCCAGGATATTATGACATTTTACGACTTTATCCATATTGTGTACAATGTGTACAAAATTTGGTTGAACTATGAGTTGTCGTTCGAATATAAAAAAAATAGTTATTTATGTACCACTGAAGTTAAACTTTTTATGACTCATGTGGAATTTAGTTGCCGAGGCCTCTGGCAACCACATGAGTCATAAAAAGAACTTCAGTGCCGACTGCCGAGGTACCTACATATTATTTTTTTTTTAAATCGGAAAAAAAAATGTTTAGGCAAGAAAATAATAATAAGGGATCACCCGTCCATGAACCGACTACGCGCGGCGTTGCTTGACTTTGACGATAGCTCTACCTAGGTCAAGTATGATGAGACACGGCACCTACTGACAGAAAAACCCAACTGCTGCTTCTTGTGCAGCCTACACAACAAATCTATTGATATTCAAATTTACTAAAACATGTATACTGAAGGATTGCGCTTCTATAGGAAACAATTTCGCAATGTGTACGAAAAGTTAAATGGGCCTTTATCGGCCGGGTTTTGAATATTTGGTCACTTTTCACGAGCGATTTCTCCGCGTCCGACGTTTGATGTTTACATCTCGCCAAGGCCTACTTATTGAAAAAATCGTACAATAATGGGCTACATTATTGTACGATTTCTGTGCTTTTAATGACGATTTTGGGGCACTTTACTGCCGATTTCAAGAAAAATAATTTAACATACAAAAACGAAGCGCTTGCGGAATTTCGTTCTTAATTTTTTGCTTTTCAAAGCTACGAAACTATAAAGTACCTGTAAAAGTTATTGCTCATAATTTCTGGCTTTTGGAAACTTTTTAGAGTTCCTCAGGAGGTATTGCCGCCCATGTCTCCGTGACACCACCTCCGACCGTCAATCAAGTGGCACTTACGCATCGTTGGCACCGTCCAACGCTCGCTAGTCGCTGCCACCTCCCTGATCGTAGGCCGCCAAATTCGACGGCATGCGCCGTGCGTAGATATCGTAATTTTAGAAAATCGTGACCGTTGTCGGCCTTAACCTCGGCCTCGAGGACGGACGACGGACGATCGACTGACCACGACTGCTGAGTGCTGACCCGCAGGGGGCACGCAAGACGCAAAGGTCTACAATTTGTCATTCACCATCCACCATCCATAATTTAATTGTCGTCCACGAAGAAATCGTAAACATGATAGCTTTCAAATTTGAAATTTGCAGACGTGATTACCCGAACAGTTTATCTTATCATCAAAGGCGCAGCTAAAACTCCAGCAAAATGTTCTAATAAAATAGGGGACAGAAAGGAGGATTTGTTGCAGCAACTAAGTCGGCCTTGCTAACAGTTTAATAGTGGCCAGTAGTAGCAGTAGTATAGTCCAAAGCACGAAAGAAAACGTTTTTAAAGAATGCGGGCAGCGTTGCGAGATTTCCTATACCAGTAGTCGTTACTTATTGGCGAATACAAGTTTTATCATATTGAAGCCGAATTTCTGAACTCTGTTATACCGAAAAAATAAAGTTTGCATCACGGGACCGCTTGACCATTTTACCCATTTTTGTTTATCATTTATTTTTAACGCGGTGTGATAAAACACCTATTACATTTTTTTCAACATCGTCGCGTCTACCATCGTCTTTGAAATACGGCAACACAGCACTTCTGCGAAGGAGTCGGCTGACAAAATCAGTTAGCCAACGCGTTTTATGCCTGTTTCTATAGTACGTAAAGTTAACTGCGTATTTGGGCTACCATACAGACCTCATTTTTTAGGCCGCTGGAAAGTTTTTTCCGCCAGCTCAGAGAGCTCAGTGGCGTTTCGTATGCTCGGGAGTTAACGTGTGCAAAATGAGTAAACAGGGAAGAACGTTGCATTCTCAAGCACGAGAAATAATTGCCAATGTTATAAGGGTTTGCCTTCCTCCATAATCTAAGGCATCACCGTTAAGAATAATATTAACAATAAATTAAATAACAATTATATGAAAATTAAGTCAGTGAGTTTCACAAGATTGAGCTACGTGAACTGTGACTAATTCTATAATATTTGCGAGTTCTTCCCCCTTACGTCGCACGCATTCTGCCGTAAGGAGGACTATAAATGTTCAGTTAATACTATGTACAGTTATCCGTACAATTTTGTTTGTAGTGAACATAGGTAAATAAAATGTTATTAAAAAAAAACTACATGTTTTGGTTATGGGTATTAAAACCACCTTTTTATTTTTTTTGTTACTAGAAAAAAATATGTTGTAAAGGCAAATATGGCTGTTAATTTATTTAGTTAATAACAACTAAAGTATTTAGTAGCCACCATTAATAAAAAAATAGTAAATAAGGACCATATACAAGCTCTGAAATTATTCCAGATAAATCCTCGAAACTCGAATTAATATTGTTATTAAGTACCAAAGGTCAGCAGAGCCTTCGTTCATATGAGGGACCCTAAACACATTTTAGTCATTCTGCCAGATACCTCTTATACCTTACTCAAAATATGGACTGAGAGTAACATTATATTATTAGTGGTAGGCAAAAATTTATATTTCGAATGTTGCAGTTAACGGGTGTTTTGGGGCACGTTTCGTCAATTTCAGTGCAATCGGTTGATTTTATCATTAAGAAACAAAGAGTATCTTTTTGTTGTAGAATAAAAAGATGCACTAAAATGATGGACCTGCAAGACTAAAAAATAACCTCAAAAAAAATAACCATAAAAAATTAGCGCAAGTGGCGCCCTCTGTGAGATACATAGAAATTGATATTCAGCTTATTCTCCGTCCTCAAAAACACTGCAGTGTCAAATTTCAGTTCAGCAGCTTGATTATTTTGGGATATTGCCATAATTTAATTTCAAAAAGAGAACTACAACACCCTGTTTCTCAGAAACAAAGAAATTTAAAATTTTAAAATTTTATGTGAATTTACTAATTTACTAGTACTAATTTACTAACAACAATTAAAAAAATCCTACTGAAATGTTTTGTTAACGGGATTTTCTCAGTGCATCTACGTGTAGGCACAGAATATTTGGTTATTCTGTGGTTTTAATTGTAACAAAAAACCTGGCAAGCATCAATTTCATCTGTTTGTACACTGAGAAAAAAAATTAATTAAAAACATGTAGTATTATTTTTCAACTACTGTGCCAGTCAGTGTAGTTTGCCATAAAAGAATTGCAGGTGATACTTATATTGTAAAATGTGCCTCTATGTAGGTACCAAACATAGAGTCAACTATAGGCTAATAACCAAACTGGGCCTCTGGCATTTGTATAACCATGTTAAGGGATGCAGTTGGGATTTTATTAACGATGGCATGGTGTGCATTGAGGAAAACTTTAAAAAATTCGTTGATATGATAACAGAGGCAGTTGAGATATGTATGATAGATATGATAATAGAATAAATTGGTTCAATGATAATTTGAATGCCATGAGAGATCACCTCTGTTGACTACATATTTACATTGAATAAGGAATCCTTAATCAATGATATTTATGATGTGCACCACGCCAATTCCCACCTTGTATCTACACAATCATTAAGGGACTATCACAGGCTTTACTCTAGGGAGATATCTAAAGTGAAAATAAAGGCTCATGACGACTTCATGCAAAACTCTGCGAACCCTCCATCAGCAGTGTGGAGGATTTTGAACCAAAGCAGTTCTTGGCAGTTCAGGCAGTCAACTCAACCTTAATGACCAGCTCAATGGATGCTTTGTTAATGCAGCTAAGAATATTGTTCGTTCGCTTCCTTCAGGTGATGGGCACAGTCCTACCGGATATATGGCTGCCAAATGAATTTAATTTTTTAAAAAATCAGGAGTTCCATCTGATCCCTAAAAAAACGCCATTTCCCCTTTTACCTATCTTTAGCAAGGTGCTTGAAACCGTACTGAAATCACAAATTTGCAACCATTTTGATGAAAATAATTTATTTGCTGACCAACAATTTGGATTTAGAATAAATCGTTGAGCACATTGGTGATCAACAATCAATGCATTCAATTGTGAAGAGTTATGAACCAGGGAGTATGCACAGGTCTTGTTCTTTGATATTATCAAGGCTTTTGACTGCGTGTTTAGGGATATTCTGCTGGAAAAACTGTGAAAATATAATTTCACTCCACATAGCATGGAGTTAATATCATCTTATCAGGAAGAACTCAGTATGTTAGCTTCAACTCTAATCTATCAAAAAAACTAACCACATCAAATATTATATTATTGGAAAGCTCTAAAAATGCCTGATTTTTGAGACTATGGACAGCTATGGTTTCCATTAAAAAACCCAAGTTTGTGTCATATCTCAAAATTGGCAGCTGTCACGGAAAGTACGACAAGATAACCGCATTGGAGACACAATTACCTCCCAACTTTTGTATTTACACTTTTTATCTAAAATCAGAAACAACGAAGCTAGACAGATTAGAATAAATCACCAAAATTTCGTTTTTTTCAAAATATCAAGTAAGCCTTTTTTCAACAATCCACAAGGCGCGTTAAATTGAGCCCACAAAACTGCAATTCTTTCCCCATTTAACATTTCTTCTATCTCCGCTAGTTTCTGAGATCTCATACTGATCAACTCGCCCTGTATTAAGAATAAATAGGTTCCTTGCATTTTCGGGCCACTTTTTACATTTGGCTAGAACGTGTTTCTTCATTCTTGTGGCATGGTGTTGACATTATTAATTTGTAATGATAAAATTGACACTGCCCAATCTTTTATCTATTTTCATTTTTTTTTTTTCAAAAAAGTCCCACACTAATGTTTCCTTGCCACATTTTGGCATCTTAAATTTTGAATTAAACACAAATTCACATTGGCCACGAATCTTTCAATCAACAAAATTTTAACCGTTATTTTGCAGCCATTAAACCTTAAACCACAAAATATACACAGAACTACCACAAAACTTCATGCTTTCAACTGTCTCTGCACATTTATTGTCATTTTAAATTAAAATTAAATTTAAAAATTCTGATAAGTTTTAATGTTGACCAGTCAACTTGACTATGCCCGTGACCAATCCCGGACAACTTGCTTTGTGACCGGTCAAGATCGATCGTGACTGACCGGACAAAATCCTAAAAATGACCGATCACAATGACCGTGACAAGTTGACTGCCAACACTATAATAATGTCAAAGTAAATCTTTATTTAGTACTATTTTAGTTTGCTCAAAGTAACTGTATCACGAAAATTTAATAATTTCAAATAAAATCTCTAAAATTGAAAATATATTACCAAAAACGATTTTTCAATTTGAAGGGGAGCATTTTTGTGTAAGCAGGGTTAACCGGACAAAATCCTAAAAATGACCGATCACAATGACCGTGACAATTTGATTGCCAACACTATAATAATGTCAAAGTAAATCTTTATTTTTGTAGTATTTTAGTTTGCCGAAAGTAACTGTATCACGAAAATTAAATAATTTCAAATAAAATCTCTAAAATTTAAAATATATTACCAAAAACGATTTTTGAATTTGAAGGGGAGCATTTTTGTGTAAGCAGGGTTAACTCGTCATATTTTTGCCCTAAGTATCTACAGTTAAATTATTATTATTTATTATATTGTGTAAGCAGGGTTAACCGGACAAAATCCTAAAAATGACCGATCACAATGACCGTGACAATTTGATTGCCAACACTATAATAATGTCAAAGTAAATCTTTATTTTGTAGTATTTTAGTTTGCCGAAAGTAACTGTATCACGAAAATTAAATAATTTCAAATAAAATCTCTAAAATTGAAAATATATTACCAAAAACGATTTTTGAATTTGAAGGGGAGCATTTTTGTGTAAGCAGGGTTAACTCGTCATATTTTTCCCTAAGTATCTACAGTTAAATTATTATTATTTATTATATTATGTAAGCCCTTACCTTATACATACGGTATTTTTCCTTTGGACTAGTTCTTCGTAATTTGGCGTGGTTGAGTGAAAAAACAGTCAACATTTTAATGTAACAAATTTATTTTAACAACTTAAATGAATCAAAAATTATTTCATATGTAATGAAGAATACCACAATAAAATATTTATAAATAAAAAGATACTTCTTATACTTACATCTGCCACAATATGATAAACGGAGGAATTCCTATAAATGTCGTTATACACTTATTGAATCTACATCAAATAGATCACTAGCTCCTTCACTTTCATGAAGGCCAAAGGAATAATCTTGATTAATCGGAATCGGGCTTAATCGCAAAAATGGATCGTAACCTAGAAAAAAATATAAATTTATTACACTTGACATATACACTGTCGAGGTGCACACATGTAGTGATGGGTGGTTGGTCAGTTTAACAGACAAATAGATAGATGTCGAGATGTCTTTTCCGCAGTTGACCAGATGGGAAGTTGGTGATGAAATTTTAATACCTACCAGACAGAAGAGAAATAAACTTTTTGTGAGTTCTTTGCCGATCAGAATTCTATATTTTTATGCAACCACGACGTTAATAAATACTTTGAACCCAAATTGTTTCTTTTTAAAAGGCATAACACCGTTTTTAAAGCATTTGTAAAAAACATGAAAGAAAAGATATTTGTACTGCAATTATTAAAGTATAATAGATATACAGTATGGGAACCGTAGAACATTTTTGCATTGAAAGACATTTTTTGAGATTTGAGGGATTTCCTTACCAATCCCTAGTTAAGACTACTGTTGAAATTGTGTAGTTGCCTAGTCAGTTTTAAATTTAGTGTTTAAACCTTTGAATAAAGGACCCCATGAAGGAGCAAATTTGGGCTTAATATTCAACCTGGACAGTCTTCATATGGTGGCATGCCATTTCCATTATTACAGTGGCGCGCACCTCGGCAAAAAATTATAAGGCACGTTACTTTAGGAATCCTTTCATAATATAGCAATTGTAATGAAGAAGTAGGTACAGGGTGGCCCATCCAAGCGGAAAAAGTGTGCTACGTGGAGACAGGTTAACATAAAATCGTCATTCAAAAAATGAGGTTGTAGTAAAAATTAACGGGAATTCGAGGGTGTACCCTAATTTTGTATACGGGGGTCGGTAAAAAAGTTATCGCGAAAAAACATGTTTTGCAAAATAAAAAAAAAATTTTTACCTACACATCCATTAGAGAACCTTTAAGTAGTATTCCCGAATATTCAGTTTTTTAATATAACTTCCGGTTATAGCGGAAATGAAAGTGGTTTTCTCTATTTTACAACTTACACATTTCTCTTAACCATCACAGGATTCCTTTTTTAATTCTGAATCCAACGATATATAATTTGACCTATTTATCTCCAACCGTTTCCGAGATATTTATCAGAGAAACTCCATCAAACTAGATACATGGTCTCATGGTCGGTGTCTGATGTTCGATCTGAGTAGGCCAAACAATAAAACCAAATTTATGACAAATCAAGTCAGCCATGATAATAAAACTGACAATCGAGTAGGCTGAATGTTAAAGTGGCTATAGCCATTCAACTGCATTCAACTTAATTAAAAATCTCGTGGAAATTATGAAACATTTATTATTTTTACTACTGTCATATTTATTATAACAACAACAATATGATTAGTTATTAAAAATTAGTTAGAAGTTCATTTACATTAAATGTTCAAAATGGTTTAAGAAAGTTTTTCGGACATTTTCAAAGATTAAGGGACGATTGTTTAAACTATCAATTTCTAATTTTACTCGTCTTTTAATCTCCTCAACATTTTCGGGGCGGTTCTTATAAACTGTATTTTTTAAATGCCCCCACAAGAAAAAATCCAAGGGGGTTAAATCTGGACTACGTGGCGGCCACCTTATAGTTCCATGTTTACCAATCCAATTTTCAAACGAATTGTTCAAAAATTCCGTTATGGGCCCACAGTTATGGAAGGAAGCGCCATTTTGCTGCCATATTAATTGTCTTTCTTGGAGTTGGTTAAGAAAAATTAATGGCAACTGGTCAAAGTATTGTTCCAATTTGTTCTGGATTAAATGTAGGTATTTCCTACCTGTCATACTTCCTGAATAAAATAGAGGGCCCATTATAAAATTTCCCACAATTCCGCACCAAACACCCACGGAATTTCTGCCGGATTTCACAACTTCACGAAATGCGCGTGGATTGTCAACAGACCAAAATATACTATTTTTCCGGTTGTATATTCCCGCCGTTGTAAATGTAGCTTCATCGGACCAAATAATTTGTTTAAAAAATCCAGCTCCACCTCTTGCAAAAAAAAGTTTAACATTGTTTGACAATATTCCAATCTTCTTGTAGCATCTCCAGGGAATAGCCTTTGAACAGGTAATATTTTAAAGCCTTTAAATTTGCTTAATTTCATTACCCTTTGTATTGTAGACCGGGGAAGTTGTAAGTCTCTCGCTGCATCTCCCTGAGATTTTTCGTTATTTCTTCTGAAATAATTTAAAATTCGTTCTCTCTCGTCCTCACTAATTCTAAGTGCTAATCACACTTCCTGTCGATCTGAATCTTCGATACAGCTTACATATAAATGAAGCACTCGGAACATTTCTATTTGGATATTTACGAGAATACTCCCTCAAAGTTTCTACGTATCTTTTATCATTTTTGATGAAGATCTATAAAATATCACAGCATTCTTCTTTCAAAAACATTTTTTAAACTGCAACTACTAACAGCTTCGGCAACAAAATTTTAGACTAATCTGACACGTAAATGGAAATATTGAATTTACAGCCTACTAGATTGTCAGTTTTATTATCATGGCTGACTGGATTTGACATAAATTTGGTTTTATTGTTTGGCCTACTCAGATCGAACATCAGACACCGACCATGAGACCATGTATCTAGTTTGATGGAGTTTCTCTGATAAATATCTCGGAAACGGTTGGAGATAAATAGGTCAAATTATATATCGTTGGATTCAGAATTAAAAAAGGAATCCTGTGATGGTTAAGAGAAATGTGTAAGTTGTAAAATAGAGAAAACCACTTTCATTTCCGCTATAACCGGAAGTTATATTAAAAAACTGAATATTCGGGAATACTACTTAAAGGTTCTCTAATGTATGTGTAGGTAAAAAAAATTTTTTTTTTATTTTGCAAAAAATGTTTCTTCGCGATAACTTTTTTACCGACCCCCGTATACAAAATTAGGGTACACCCTCGAATTCCCCTTAATTTTTACTACAATCTCATTTTTTGAATGACGATTTTATGTTAACGTGTCTCCACGTAGCACACTTTTTCCGCTTGGACGCCTATGCCACTTTGGTGTATGATTTCAAAAGTTGATTTAAATTACGAAATTACTTACCGATGGATTGTTATCCTCAAACATTTTAGTTTTGACGGTCAGGGAAGTACCGCAAGCCGCACAGCTAAGAAAAATATACATACTGCGATTTCCGTCTCATGTATTTTATAATATCCAGAGAGCTTATTATTCAAGGGTTTAAACCTAGTTTTAACATTGTATTATGTATATTATGTATATTGGCAACATTCAATTTAAAAGTCCATAACACAGGACCAACTTAAAGTAACTACAAAGTAGATTTTGTATTTTCCAAAGTCCGCAGTCAGATTGTGTAGTATCAGACGTGTTTTTTTTTACCTAGGGCCATAAAATCCAAAATTAAATATTATAATAGACTTAGGAATCTGGCCGAGTGTGGGCGTGACTTTCATGAAAATAACATTCAAGAACTTATTAACAATAATTTATATTTGGAAAACTGGGAAGGTCCGTATACGCGCAAAAAGATAGATGAAGAGATGAAGATAGATGGCCGCGGTGGCGTCGCTTGTACCGGCGCTGACTTTTTAGACTGCATGTTTTTCTGCCTTCGATCGACCTCGGTTCGAGGCAGGCACATGCATATGTCTTTAAAGAAAAACACCGCTATGGCCAAGAACACTGGACAAATGTGGGTTCACGGTATTGCTCCTAAATAGCTTTATCCGTGTGATTTACTAATTGTCCTACACTCACTGGGATTACTACGGTTTTCTAGGGTTTTCCGTAGTACTTGAGCGAATGCTATCCTAGTTCTATCGGGAAAAAAGTCGGCCCTAGCCGCCAATGGCAACGAAGACAAAATAATAGTAATTGCCCCCCTCCCCCGCACAAGCATGTGGTTGCTTCTGGGGTACTCCTAGTTTGGAGTATTGTGAGGGTGAGAATTATTATTATTATTATTATATGAGTTTTTTTTATCAACAAGTTCTTGTTACATTTTAACAAAAACTTCCCAAAGGAAATTTCTATAAAAAGCAAAGTAAACATTGGGTTAATGACTGCGTAAAACAGTCCAGTGACAATTTAAAGATTTTTTTCCACATCAAAATGATATTGCCTGAATTTGAACACTTATAACACTTGAATAATTATGCAAATTATGCATAAAAATAAAAAATTAGTTTTTTGTGAACTTTGGCAATAAGTTACGTTTGTGAGTAATATTTTTCAAATTTAATTTTTGTGCAAGTTCCCCATTAAAGGCAAAGAAATTGTCATCCATGAAAGCAAGATTCCATGGAGGAGGCGTTTAGGTATCTGCCAATATATTAAAAACAAGTGGCAAGTATGGTGTTAAGCTCTATAAGATATGCACCTTAGATGGATATACAATTAATGTAAAACTTTACACAAACAGTAAAAACAGTTATGAACATTATAGATCATTTGCTAAATTCGGGTTGCATCTTATATGGTGACTACTTACTGTCACACTTACAAAAAAAAATTCCAAGAAAAAAATGTATTGTTCCAACAGGAGAGATTTCCCCAAAAGAATTTGTAAAACGCAATATTAAAAAAATTAAGTGGTAGAGGTACATAATGGAAAAGGTATAAAAATAATAAAATGGCAAGATAAGAGGCCCATACTATGATATCTAATAACAAATTGCCACGATATCAGATACTGGGAAGAAAGTAGAACTTCGGAGCCAGTTCTTAAACCAGAATGCATCATAAACTACAAAATGCTAAAAAAAGGTGTCGATTTGAGCGATCAAATGTCCCCTTACTACTTGTGTAGTTTTTAAAATTAAGCTAATAAAAACAATGAGAGCCTTAGCATGCTACAGTTCAGAGAGAACTTAGCAATTGAGCTAGTGGAACAAAGTAGCAGGCAACAAAATATACCTAAGCTCAGCATCCACTCCTAAAAGGATACATACAATTGCTTTTGAGCAAGGTCCAGGGAAAAGTGACGTCAAAACTGTGTGAGCTGCTATAAAAAAAACTAAGAGCCACATTATCTAGTAGAAAGGCAGATTAAAAAGTGACCAAAATATCGAGCTATTGCGCTATTGTGATCAGATCCAGCCAATGTGCGTCTCGTGTTTTAATGAGACATTTCTTATGTAAAATTTAATAAAGGTATTTTAGCTAAACCCTTTCATTTACGTGTTTGCAGCTAATGCCCATTATTCGTGGAATAATTCTCAAGAGAAAAATAGTAAAAACAGATACCAATAATCTCACTGGTTTTTAAAAATAATACAAAAAAAAGGGCCATACCAATGACGTCAAAACCTATAGACAGGTTTGTTTTGACAAACGCTCGACGCCCAGAACTAATCACAATCTAAGCGCTCCATTAAATTATTCCGAAAATGTCGCGAGGTTGTCAGAAATCGCCCCTTTTTGTCGAGCCGTAGCGAACTTATTTCGACTCTGGGCTCGGAGGCTGGCGTCGTTAGACCATCCCCCGAGTCTTCAGGTGAGGTTCCGATGCTTCCGGCGCCCCCAAACAAGAAAAAACATGCGATATCTAAGTGTGATTCTGGAAGAACAATAACCGGGAATCACCGGGTGTATAGTTGGTTGATGGTTGACTTTCCGTCTTTGTTTGTAGCATGTTTTTAGAGTAGTACGGATATATTTCATCTTGGAGTCAAAATAAAGGGCATTTTAACAATGGGGCACCACGTCTATAGGTTTTGACGTCATTGGGCCATACAATGTCTGGTACCAGACTGCAATGAAAAAAAAAAAACCTCACCGGACACATTATGTGACTAGCTCAGCATTTTTGGGCAAGTCATATTTGACGGTACAGCAGCCTACCAGTTGGCAGCTTAACCTAAAGCAATAGATTAAACTGCCTACCGGCGTTGACTGATATATTATTAAAGACTGCTCAAGGCTGTCACGTCTGACACATTTTTGCCTCACCATGCGCTTTCCGGAGATAAAATACAATGCAGAATACATTGTTAGCCATCAGAGCCATCTGTTTTCCAGGACATAAAGCTATAGCCGTGAGAAGTCTTTATAAATACGTCAGTCAATGCTACTGGTTGGCAGCCTAAAAAGAAAGTATACCAGAAGGATTTATTAATTTTCCAGGCAACTTGAAAAAGTTGTCTTTTAACCAGTTTGGTGGCGAAAAACCCAATTAAAATTCAATGGATCTGTTTACGCCACAAATAAATTTTAGAAAATATACAGGGTGTTCACTTTCAAGTGGACACAAATCAATAAAAAATTGATTTGTTGGGATATTTTCAAAAAAAATTTTTTTGATACAAAGGTCTTCAAAATGCGCAACTTTCTACGTGAACACATTTGTCAAATTGCAATTCCAGGGCCGGCTAAGATTTTTTTTTAAACCCCGATTTTCACAAAATCTATTTAGGCATTTTTTTATTTAAAATCTGACCCCACAGCGTTAATCAGAACACCCAAAAACCCTATATACCAAATTTGAATAAAAATTCCTTTCTGCAGGTTGTCAAAGTTGAGCAAAATAGGAATTTTAAAAGAGTGCCATGGAATCCCCTCAAAACAGTTAAATGGTTAATAGGACCACTCAAGGTGTTGGTGTGCAAAAGTTCAATACAAAATATACAGAGTGCTCTTATCTGTGCCATCTCAAATTGAATGAATTTTTTGTAACTTTATACGGGTCAAAAATCGAGTATATCAAAACCGCTCCACATACTATAAACGAACTAAATCTAAAAAATACAGAAGCCTGCCAGTCAGTAAGTCCATATCAGTTAAGGTGGCTGGTGTGCCACAACAGGAAACGCACAGAAAATCATCTTAGACAGTGACTTTGTTGAGTAAGGTCCAATAATTTAAATTGTTTTTATTTGTTAGTTGGCATTTTGTAAAGAAATACATTACTTTTGTGTTTATCAATATTTTTTCAATGATTCCACAGCATTCATGCCCCGTATAAAGTTTCATAAAAATTCAGCATTTTGAGATGGCACAGATAAGAACATTCTGTATATTTTGAATTGGACCTTTGCACACCAACACCTTGAGTGGTCCTATTAACCATTTAACTGTTTTGAGGGGATTCCATGGCACACTTGACTTTGCGGGTGCCTTTAAAATTCCTATATTAACTTTGACACCCTGCAGAATAGAACTCCCTGTATATTTTTTTATTCAAATTTGGTATATAGGGGTTTTTGGGTGTTCTGATTAACGCTGTGGGGTCAGATTTTAAGTAAAAAAAATGCCTAAATAGAGATTTTGTGAAAATCGGGGTTTAAAAAAAATCTTAGCCGGCCCTGGAATTGCAATTTGACAAATGTGTTCACGTAGAAAGTTGCGCATTTTGAAGACCTTTGTATAAAAAAAAATTTTGAAAACATCCCAACAAATCAATTTTTTATTGATTTGTGTCCACTTAAAAGTGAACACCCTGTATAATATAAAAGTTTCATAAATTTTTGCGAGCTTTTTAGGGGTGTATTCAAGCGCCCGAAATAATGCCGCTTAAAAAAATTATGAACATAGTTTCATTCTATACAGAGTGTCCGGTAAGTTTAGGGCAATCTCGCAAAATCAGGTAGGGGACGTCAAAACATTCGGGGTGTTTCATATAAATATTTTTTCTAAGATGCCCATTAACGGAGATATGGGGTCTCAAAAGAGCAACCTGCGATTTACCTTCTCGGCTGTAACTTTGAAACTGTACTGTGTAATGAAATGAAATTTGGCACTGCTGTGTTTTTGGGGATGGAGAATAAGCTGATAACATCAATTTCTACTAATCTCATAACTTTTTGAGGTTATCTTTTTGGTCCTGGTTACCCCCTCGAATTCACCCTAATAAGATACTGAATACCTACTTTGTGTGAAACTATAATTGTTGCTATTTATGTCTCTAGGCATTTTCTTAAACAAAATTTCTGCCGCTACTAGTTCAGAATCATCCTCAGATGTGGACTTATTTTTCTTTCTTTCGGGTTCTTCTGATTTCTCCACCTTAATCTAAAAATAAAATTCCACACTCAGTAATCAACCATCAATTTCATCAACTTACAGCTCTCTTTCCATTTATATTTTTCGGCCGAATGCTGTGATCTACATAATAACTCAGAAGGTTCACTTTTATAGGAGATCCAATTGATTTGACTTTTAAATTAAATGATTCTTCACTATTCTGAAAAATGGACAATAATGTTAGAATAAAATTAATTAGAAACGAAATAGCTCTACGTACTTGAAACTTAACACTAGTTTGGTTCAATGGTGTATTTACAATTAACACAGATTCATCGTCTGGAAAGCTATTGAAAAAATCTGTATTGCTTAAGTATAAGTGTCGTCGCATATCTAAATCTTCTGTGGTATTTTTTATGCTCTGTTCAATCCATCTTTTGTGCAAATCAAGTTGGTGTTCATATTCGTCAAGTTTAGTTAAATCTTCTTTTAATTGAGCAATTCGTACTGAGAATTCTTGAGATGTGTTTGTACCAGGAGCACACTCTTTGTAAGTATAAGGTCTGAAATATAGATAAATTATGATTTCAATACATTTTTTGACTGTAGAAAGAATTCTTACTTCCATTGAATACTGTTTTTGCTCTTCTTTTCTATCAACCCTATGCCTTCTAGAACATTAGTTATATCGTATATTCTCCTTTTCTGTCGGACTGCTAATAAATCTGCAGCCTGAAATATAAAAGAACGAGTAAAAGAAATACCTAGCATAATATATTTCTTTTGCAAAAAAAATTAAAAATGACCTTACCACTTTCAAGTCAAGCACTCCTCCAGCAGACTTTTGCAAAAGCGATACGAATTTCGTAGTTAGTAATCCTAACGATTTCTCAAACCTACTTTGTTGATTTTCAGCCATAATTTAATACAAAATGTAAAAAAAATAATAAAAAGTTGGACGTCGTTTCAAAACATCCTCCCAAACGCCAAAAGTGCCAAAAGTGAAGCTCTCGTTTGACATTTGACACTTTTGACAGACGATACCGATCTCTTGTCTATCGCAGTTTACATTGTCGGTTCAGGCAAGGTGGGTAATCTGTGGTTCAGGCTGAACATACCCGACCTAGGGTTCCTTTGGAACCCTAACCCGACCCAACGTAGAGGAGTTGTATATCTTCCTGTCGGCGCCACATACCTATATAATACATATACCGATTTTTAACCGTCTGCGCACGCTAGTGCGCGGGTCATAGTAAAGGATGCATTTGTACCCTTATATTGACATTTATCGGAACAGCTGTTTTGTGTTTATTCGTTTTCCCTGCTCGTTTTCGGTTTTCCCACAAGTTTTTGTTATCTAGATATTTCGAAAATAGCCTGTTACTAACCGTTTTTTAGTGATAGTGTAGTGCTTACATACAAGAAAGTGTTTTGCTGTGATTATTACACATACCTATATACGACTAGACGAGAACAATGGCTTGCTTTGTAAAGAATTGCAAAAATCTCAAAAGACTGGTGCCTCCTGAAAGTTATATTAAATTTTACAGGTAAGTTATTACTTCTGTACAAAATAATATCTAGGTAGGTATTTTTGCTGCATTAGATTTTACAGAGTACCTATTGCGTTTTTTTAATAAAAATAATTCTACCTTGAAGTTGTATAATTTATACAGCTGCCTTTTTTTACGTTTTGCTTTCTTCTGTGAGTAAAATACAGTCATTTTGTGTTATGTAAAAACAAGCTTATTAGAAAAAGGAAAATATAAACCAAGCAGAATACTTACATATTTGGAGCAATGAAATGCTTAGGCTCGGTTTCTATCTACTTCTTCGCGTTAAGTGTACGACACATACCTATATTATATAGGTATGTGGTGTACGACCATTGTTAGTCGTTAAGGGTTTACTTACAGTTCACCTTAACGCTAAGAAAATCCTGAGAAACCGGGTTTTATGGATTTAATTTTAAGCGTTTTAAAATTCCCGCCTTAAATAAGGGTACAAATGGCCGCCGTCCTGGATTGAAAAGTTACCCCGGTCGGTCGTCTCTTTTGCGCCGTATATGTATTATATAGGTACCTATGTGGTCGGCGCCTTTGATCTCGGCGGTATTATAGCGTTGATTGATACCTTCCTCCCAAGAACCGTAATCTGGTTCACGGTTCTTGCCTTCCTCCATCGACGATTATAGTGACTTTCGTTTTTTATACAAACTCATTCTCCAATAGAATCTCACTTTGAAGCCACGTTACTTCTTTATTTTAGACCACGCCCTATAAAAATCGATGGGACACAGGACCGGGATTAAATTATTTTCTTACATTAATGGTTTGGATATTGTTATAACGTTTGTGCACAGTTGAAGGAATAATTGTTTATACCTGTGGGTACACTGATGGCAGAGTACAGGTAAAGAATTCTGTGAAATCCCAAATCTGGTGGAATTCCCAATATATTTGAGTACATCCCTGATGCATTCCTCGCATTCCATTCTTTAGTGGGTGCGTTTAAGATGACAAAGCGATTGAAATCGCTTGCAAGCGGATTGATGCTTGCGCACTTTGAACGATTTCGCTGGATTTCAGCTGATTGCAAAATTAGTGAGCGTAAAAATTTTGCGCTTGGTCGCTCGCGATTGCTCTAAGCGGTTTATTCTAACCTTACTTTGTTCTGTCAGTTCCCTTTATTGGTTATTTATGTTATTTTGGTGTGGTGAAAGCCTTTAGCCTTCCTCCTTTTACAGTTTTAAGTGATTTCAAAACGATTCCGAATCACTTTGATATCACATCAGATGACATCGAGTGTTCCTTTTACGAATGTTCAGTTGCTTATGAAGTGATCAGTTTACGCAGCAAATCGATTTTTATGTAATTTGTGTTGGTTTTGAGTGTTTCTGGGGTTAAGGTGGTCAAAAATATTGAAAAATTCATTCAAGGGTTAGATTATACACTGTTCCATTTACCAATAAAAACAATTTCACTCTCAGATCACTACATGTTCATTTCACTTCAAATTCACTTGTGCAAAAAGTCAAAAGGGGGGGCAACTATTGTAAAATTTCGATTTCTTGGTTTAGATTTTTGAGGCTAAAGTAGAAAGCGCTGCAATCAAAGCTCTTGGTATGATTGGGAGTCTTAAACGAAACCAGTGATTCTGGTCTGCGCGATAAAAGCATTCTACCAGTAATGGCGTTGACTTATCGTACTGGATATTGTTCATCCTGTGCCCCAAGTGGCTAATTTACTCGAAAGAGCAGAGGCCAGAAAAAGATATGAAGAAGGAGAACTAACCTCAAAATCCACGGTAAAAAAAATTATTAATTAATCCAGAATTTAAATAATTAATTATATATCAAATTATTTGATAAATATGTCACGTTATTTTCTAAAACATGAACGGGCCTAATATTCAAGAAATGACTTCAAATGACATTTACCACGAAAGACAAGTAAAAGAATTATGTGCCCTGCATGCTTTAAACAATCTCTTTCAATACAGTAATGCTTTTACAAAAACCGAACTGGACCTCATTTGCCAAGACCTCTCCCCCACCAATTGGATAAATCCACATAAATCCATGTTAGGATTAGGAAATTACGACATTAACGTAATCATGAAAGCACTGCAATCACGAGGCTGTGAGGCTGTCTGGTTCGATAAGAGGAAGTAAGGAAACCAAAGTCAATAATTAACGAGTCCTAATTCTCCTTTTTTTTTTCAGGGATCCCGGTTGTTTGAATTTGGACCAGATCTGTGGGATTATATTAAACGTGCCAAGTGACTATAAAATAAGTTTTGTGACTCGGCTTTTAGGTAGGAGACACTGGATAGCTATCCGGAAGCTGAATGGTGTTTTTTATAATTTAGATTCTAAGTTGGATGCTCCACAGGTTATTGGAAGTGTAAGATCCTTTTTGTTTCTACAGCTTAAACAAAGAAATCAATAATATGAGAATATTACCATTGGAATATAAGATTGTATGGGAAAAGAAACAACAAACGTCTTGACAGTGAAATGTTGTTAGTGAATTGCCGTCATTGGCTGCGTCTAATGCAATGAGGTTCTCTGATGGGAAATCGCTATACCCGTAATTCCGGAATGTATTAGAGCAGCATCAGGAGGCGGGCCTAGTGACAAAGTAATATGGCGAAATCGTCAGGTCCAAGCTGACTAAAATATTGCAAATTTGTGTAGTTTGTATGATATTTGTTGATAGAATTCCAGGAAAAGAATACCCCATAAAGTTTTGTTTTCGGAATTACTTAACAATATGGCAGTGGCTATTTATACGTCCGGCGTATATAAAAGTCGGTATACATCTTGCGCTCTCATTGGCGAGTTGAGCCACGTGACTTCTTTGGACGTACATTTAACTTCGTGGACGTCCGAAGTAAACTTATTTAGATACGTCGGAAGCCGTCGGAAGTGCATTTTTCTCAAACATCTTTGCAATAAGGAGCGTATGCCCTCCTTTTTGGGGGATAGGTGCTGCCTTATGAAAAAAGAAGGGGCATTCGCATCATATTGTGGCAGTCGGCAGCGATGCACTCTGCCTTACGGAAAAAGAAGTAATAATTTCCAATGGTGTAACCCACCCTCGATTTTCTTGAAATTTTGGCAAGGTACCCTCTATTTTCGCCCGACGTTCGGCGTTGTAACCCATCCCTGCGGCGCCGAATGTCGAGGGGTACTTAGCCAAAATTTCAAGAAAATCGGGGGTGGGTTACACAATAATAATTACCACTTCATTTTTCATACCGCAGCGCCCATCGCCAAAAAAGGAGGGCATACGCAATATAAAATATGAGACAAGATAGGTCTGAATAATCTCGGACATAATCCAATTGACTTTTAGTAAACAAGCCGATTCATCATCCATCGGACGGTAGAAATAAGGTTATGTGACACATGACTCAATTCACTAATGAGAGCGTAAGACGTATAGCGACTTTTATATACGTCGGACGTATAAATAGCCACTTCCTAACAATATTCCGTGGCGAGTCTTGAAATTGTAATATATAAAATGAAAGTGGATTTTTCATCTCCATTAATAAGAAATTAAACTGAAAATGCAAAGAATGATACATTTATTTTATCAAGAAACATGCCTTTAGTGCTGCAAGCTTCTACTGTTGGTGCCATTATGCAATCTACCACCGTTTTGTTCCAATATGCAGTCTACCTACCCTGTGCGCTCTACCTGTGAAAGTCAGGGTAGATATGGCCAATTTAAATTTGATTAATTATACCTAAGACATTATAATATACCTGCTTAACAATACTGTAAGGCAATAAAAAGAAAATCTGAATTTGAATAATATGCCTAAGACATTAATCCCAGCCCAAGACTAGAATAAATATATCAATATTTTGCATAGATCAAAGTTTTCTCCTTTACCAACGTAACGTCAAAGATATTGCTAAACAAAGATAGATATTGCTATCTTTGTTTAGCAATATCTCTAAGATAGATATTGCTATCTTTGTTTAGCAATATCTTTGACGTAACGTTGGTAAAGGAGAAAACTTTGATCTATGCAATGTTTATTCCCAACGAAAATCGAGAACCAAAGGTGTAGTTCAATGCCGGTAGGGGTATTAGCCCTCGGAGTAGTTGTTTCTATTGGTTCTATCTTTTTATATCAATATTTTGTTTGGTAATATCCGAGGTAATATCATTCATGGTTTCGAATTATATCAAGAGCCACTATGTTACGAAAATGCTATTACGAGACTTCTACACGCAGATTGCGTCATCCTGAAGAAGCTGCTATAGCTTACATGCAACAACCATTTGTTGAATACTGACGCCGAAGCCGAGGTTTGTTCCCGATGTTGTGCAACAATGCAAGAAAAGCGAAAATGAGACTGAGATGGTGAATTCAAACCAGTTTTTGAATGAATTACACACGGGAATAGATTTTTCCACTATCACCCTTAATGGAAGAATAAATAGTAAGGTCACACTTTGTCAAATATTGGAGTTGATGTACATATTTATATTAGACATCTCTGTCGACTCTGTGGCGATCACTACGGGCCGTTTACCAAACACAATTATGGATTAGTTGTGCCGCGAATTTTGCAGCTCGGTAATGTTTTATAGAGTACGTGCACAACTAACCGGAACGCCTGACAATCCAATACAGATCGATAAAGCTCGCTTCGCTGGCTGATGTAAGTATGAAAGAGGAAGACTTGTACAGAGTGACTGTAGACTAGTGGCAGAAGATTCTGACATTAGAGTTTCCAACATCACATAGAGCGATCATGGTTGTATGCAAAAATCAAGATTTTACGGAAGATGAGAGGCGTTCCACTGCAACATCTGCAATCACATTTGATTATATTTGTTGGAAAATAATTAACCAAGGAAATGATATGTTTGTACAATTTCTCAATGATGTTCGAAATGTATATCATAACTAACTAATATTTTGTTACTTCTTTTCAGAGAACCTACTTCCAAACATATACAAATTCATAAAATCTTTATTTTTGAAGATAATCGCCTAAACTTTTTTCGTTTGGAAGGCCTTCACTAGCCGCTTCTTTTGATCCTTCTACCATTTTCAAAATGCAAATCTAGTGCCGGCTATGATTTGTTTATACCCCAATTTGCACGAAAACCATTTAGCAATTTTTATATTTAAAATCAGACCCCCACAGCGTTAATCAGGACAACTCAAAACCCTCACATACCAAATTTGAACAAAAAATATACAAGGATTTCCATTCTGCAGAGTGTCAAAGTTGGGAAAAATAGGAATTTTAAAGACACCTGGCGAATCAAGTGTGTCAACGAATCGCCTGAAAACAGTTGAATAGTCAACAGGACCACTCAAAGTGTTGGTGTACAAAGATCCAAAACAATATTATACAGGATGTTTGTCTCTGGGTCATCTCAATATGCAGAATTTTTTTAACCTTTATCCAGGGCATCCTGGATCATCAGAATTTGAACATTTTTTTTTATTTCTTTAATATATTTGCCTCTCTATAGAAAGAGCACACACCAAATATCAGCCCTCATATCGCAATACTTAATTTGCAATAAATAAAGTTGTGACCGCAAGCTATTCATTTGAAACGGCACGAAAAGCGCCGGAATGGTTGTGACGACACACCGCTCGATCAATCAGAAGGCAGTGACAGGAGTGACAGCTACACAGAATTAGGGAAGGAATAATGGAAATTTAACGTTAAAATAAACAGTTCTGTGACCCATTTACAGAGGGATCTGATGTAGGTCAAAAATAAGAACCGCCTAAAAGTTTAAATTTAACAAGCACTTCTTTAACTGAATGGTGAGGTCACAAATCTAGTAATTCGTAGGTCCCGGGTTCAATCGCAGAAGTTTTTTTTTTAATTATCACTGCATTCTACATACCTCTTATATTTATCATTGATTATCATTTTAGTAATAATTGGATAATGGTTATTATGAAGATTATTACTCACAATCTTCTCCATAGTGTATTTAAATTCAAAGTACTTACCTACCTAATATGAAATTGTCAGTAGCAGGAAAAATGTAATACTTTGCTCGATGCGTAACCTCTTTTTGGCCTCGGAGAGAGTTTTAAGACGTGAGGCAACACGGGCGTTAAACAACCTCCTCTGCCAAAAAAGTGGGCTTACGTATCTCGAAATGTAAATAACTATTTAATACAGCACACTCTTTTCAAACATTATCAACAATATCAAGACTGAGATAGACTATAATAAGACGGATAGACAAAGATGGGACGTTCTCGTTGATCTTTCTAAACAAAGCTTGGTGGTGCTGTAGTTTTTATACATGTGCCGCCCATATTAGTTTATACATATGGTGCCGCCGCCCACCAGAGGCGCCACCACCAACGAGCTACTTAACGTCACAACCAAGGAGGGCGCGTTACAAGAATGATTTGAATTATGCAGTTTTTAATTGCTTATATTTATTACATAAAAATAAAAAGAGTTTTTTTTTGCTGACTGTGGTTCATTTAATGGAAATAAATTACGTTTGAAAGTAATATTTTTCAAATTTAATTTTTGTGAAAGTTCCCCATTATTGAAAAACTGCTAATAAGCACAAACGTAATTTATTTTTATTTTACAAAATATCAACCAACACGTGAAAAAAGATTTTGCATTATTGGACCCTTCTTGGCAAAGCCACCCTCTAAGATGATACATTTTCTATGTGTCTCCTGTTGTGGAACACTACCCATCTTAACTCATCTCGACTTATTGACTAGCAGCTTTCAGTAAGTTTTAGGCGTAGTTTGTGTATATTTCTGAGGCGGTTGTGATATATGTACTCAATTTTTTATTGCACCCCCAAAACTAAAAGTCCATCGGTGACAAGTCTGGCGATTTTGGCGGCCATCTAATTAATGGACTACTTCGTCCTATCCATCTAAAAGAAGATATTAAAATTAATGGTGCAATAAACTGGAAACTTATAAGTTTAACAATACCTGTTGGGAAATTTAGCGTTTAGCCACTCCACAACCAGCCGAGTTGCATGGATAGGTGCTCCATAAATTGCAACATTATATAATTCAATAAAAAGGACACTATTTAATGAACCATTGAAAAATAAATGCTCTATCACCCTTTGGCAGGTTATTTCACAGAATACACTTATTTTATGTGAGAACCGACTTGCAGTGCATGATGAAACTATACTATTTGTAGTAAAAGTGGCTTCATCCGTAAATAATATTTAATTTTTAAAAAACCGTCATCATTTAAATATTCCTCTTATGCCCACAAACAATACTCTAATATTTTATCCTTATCACCTCCTAGAGGGTGGCTTTGTCCAATAAGGGTCCGATAATGTAAAATATTTTTTTTACATGTTGGTTGATATTTGAAAAATAAATATAAATTACTTTTGCGTTTATTAGTAGTCTTTCAATAATTCCAGGATGGTCTGGACCCCGATAAAGGTTAAAAAAATGCAGCATTTTGAGATGACCCAGACACAATCATCCTGTATAATATTGTATTGGATCTTTGCACTCCGACACTTTGAGTGGTCTTGTTGACTATTCAACTGTTTTGAGGCTATTCCATGACACACTTGATTCGCCAAATTCGCCCTGTATATATTTTGTTTAAATTTGGTATGAGGGTTTTGGGGTGTCCTGAATAACGCTAAAAATGGTAGGAAAGTCAAACGAAGCGGCTTTTGAAGGCCTTTCAAACAAAAAAAGTTCAGATGATTATCTCCAAAAATAAAGATTTTATGGATTTGTATATGTTTAAAAGTGGACACCCTGTATTTTGGTAACAAAATTGAGTTATTTCCTTCGTAATTTGCATATTTTTTCAATGATGTTCAAAACGTATAAGTACTAATATTATTGACTATTTTTCATATATTGGTAATATTTTTTTAGTTATTTCATTTATATTTTATATCAGGGGTAGTACTGGCATCAAAGGCCACTACACGCAGTCTTCGGTAGTAGACTGCACATTATAACAGATATACCCTCAGGCTCAGGTAGAGCGCACGGGATAGGTAGATTGCATACTATAACGGCACCCTACCGTCAATGAATAAAGAACCCCAGAAAGGAGCATGTTTAGGATTAACGCATGACCGGGATAGTTTCTGCATATGGCAGGATGCCGTTTCCTATTTCACAGTGGGTGCACCTTTGAGTTGTTTCAACAAACTAAAAAAAAATAAGGCATGTTTATGTATTCAAGTTCAGGAATCCTTGATAATATGGCAATTCTAATTTTAAATTTCCAATTGTGAAGAAGTAGATACCTACAAAAACGCCTATGCCACTTTGGCGCATGGCCTCAAGAGTTTATTTAAATTACAAAATCACTTACCATTGGATTATTTATCCTTAAACATTTAGTTTTGGCAGTCGCAACAGCTAAGCATAATAACTGGCAGAAGTATCAAAGCATCACATACTGGCATCTATCACTGTGGCAGATATCAAAATATTGTGTCAAAACTTGGTTCCTACACAGGGCAATTTCCACCTCATGTATTTTATAATGCCCATAGAGCTTTGACTCTTTGCTGAGGTTCTTCGCTCATTGCCTAAAAGGCGGAGCTACCAATGTCTACAGAATGTACGTGGATGGAGTTTACAAGAGGTGAAATGGACCAAAAACTGAAAGATACGAAAAAAGCTATTCTTGATAAAAGTTTTTGCTTGTTCAGAAAATACGAGTCACCATGAAAAAGTTCAATTTTGTTGTACAGGGTGTGTTAATGTTATTTTCTAAACAAGCAAAAATTTTTATTAAGAATGACTTTTTTCATATCTTTCATTTTGTGGTCCATTTCACCTTTTGTAAACCCCATCCGTGGAAATATTGCATATATGTACCTCACATATCAAATGCGGTCAGTCCCAAGAAAAGTCCAGCAAGGGTCTTCTTGGAATTCTTTATCAACAAAAAAATATTGTACCTACTGTAGCTTATTTGCAAAACTAATGTCTGCAATTACCAAAAAATGAGAAAAGAACCGATTTTAGGTTTCACATATGAAACTGAAGAGGCCTTACAATGTTTTATTCAAAACTGTCTTAGTATACAGGCTGTCCCCACGTCCCACGATGAACTGCCGCAATCGATTTCTCAGAAAATTTTGAATATTTGGCAGCATTTTGGAATAGACAACCTTATAGAAAAGTCTGTCTTATTTTTATACTAAATAAGATCAAATTATACGAAAAATAAGTAAAAATAGAGGTTTACATTTGGAAAAAATGACTAACGATTTTCTCAATTTAATTTTTAATGCTAGTTTTTGATCACCCTGTATTTATTTATTATCAAAATATCAACACAGTCCACTAAAGTGGACAACAAGGAAACCAACCACAATTAAATATTAAAGGCTTTTATATAGGAGAAATTAATAAGTAGTTATGTTTAGGCATGCAAAAGTAATTTTTGACATAAAATTTAAAATATGTCTAATACGGTTAGACTAAGGTATAGACATTATACATGAAATGTGTCTAGAATTTTGCGTAGAATCTAAAAATTAAATAATATATAGGGTATCCTATTTAAAATAAGAAATAAGCAAGTCAGCATCAACTTCCGGTATAACCGGAAGTGCCACCATCTTGACAATATTTTAGCTGAATTGCCCCCATTGACTTTAGTACATTGCCAAACTTTCAACATTTTCCAAAGAAGAAGAAATCGATCGCGGCAGTTCGTCGTGGGACATCCTGTATATAAATATGCCAAAAAATACTTAAAACTTGCTTACAACCTACAAAAACACTCGGCATAAACACAATGGCTGATAATCAAGAAATATTATGGCTGATCTGATGCTGTTTTAGGTCAAGTGACAGTGTAACTATCATAAAACCTCATTGGTCTAATGTTACCCAGGCGCCCGCATTCGCATTTGGTCAGTTCATAGTGCTGTCTCTGTTCTTGCATGGGAGCTCTCAAGCTGCTTGCATGCGCTGGAAAAGCTTGGCAATGTTAGATGCAACCATCATTCAAATAAACAAATGGTTTATTCAAGGATGATTTGCTATTGTGATTTAATTATTTGATTATCAATAGATCACAGAAAAAGATCTGTGTCAAGTTTGACTGCCATTATGATAAATATATGTCTTTCACCTGTCTTTTACACTTTTTGCCTAATTGTTTTTACAAAAACTTCACTTTTGTACCTATACAGTGTTTCACTTACATACAATACATGCCTGTATTCGTTATTAGTTGTGCTGCTCTTCGAGTGGCAAAGGAGCAATTCCAGCACAAGTGTTTGTTATTCAGTCTTTTAGTTCCTGAATGTTACTAGGCTGGGTTTTGTAAATCTAATTTATGAGAAAACCATACAGAAAGTGAGATCAGGTGACCTTGGAGGCCACCTAATCAGTGGACTATTTCTCCTGATTTACCTTCCTGGGAAATTATCATTCAACCAGGTCTGTACTATTTGTGCATTATGGACTGGCGCACCATCAAGTTTAAATACTCGGGAACTAAAAGACTGAATAACAAACACTTGTAGAGAAACTGTGACATTTTGTAGAAAGTCATTTTAGCACAAAAAGTTTCTATATACATGCATGTATAAACCCTTAGTTTTTAGATACACAGCGTTTAACAAGTAATTTTTTCATTTTTTATTTTTTATCTCTGGAACTAAAAAATATATCGACTTCAACTCCGTATGTAGTAATAAGCCTTCAAGGCCCACAGGTATACGAAAGAACCGCCCTATAAGATTCACCAGTGGCGAGCGTGACAAAAAATATAAAAACATTAAAAAGGCCATGCACAAATTTTGGGATTTTCCACTACATGTACCGTATATATCAGTATAACTAGGATCGCCAACCTTTGTTAGCAAAATATCTATCGTCCATTGGTATTATTCAAAGTCATTCTAAGTCGGGTAGTATAAAATTGCACAGGGACATATTTAATATCGATTCCTGGAAAAAAGCTAGAGTAAAATAAACTTCAAAATTATCTGGTGATATTAAAGGAAAGGAAAAACTACATGCACAATTAACTGAATTGTTTATACAGAGACGATCTGACGCATTATAACAATTGGCTACAACAGAGCCCTTGTGAGCTAAAAATAAGTTGAGTCGAAAGTCGAAGTTAGTCAAAGCGCGCGCGGAAGTCTAAGTCAGGCTCTATATAATGATTTCTTCAAATTTATCAAAAAGTAAGACATCTACAATAATTTTACAAGAGACTTTCTCTTATAAACATATTTATTAAAGAAGTTTTTCTAGCTGGACCAGCCTTTTGCAATGTGAACGCACCTTTTCTTTCTTAAAGGAGAACTATAATAACAATTCACATAGGTACAAGTCCCAGGAATGCAACCTATGATAATGTTGCCATAAACTCTAAGTATTGGTAGGAAGTACTGCCAAGAAATAAGTATGTACATGTTACAGACTATATGTGCCATACACAAAAGGAGTAGCCTATATGAGATTATCAATAGTAGTGTAGCTGAAGATAGTGAAGATATTAGTCCATATATTTGTAAGAAGCTTGTCCTTCAACAAACGGACTAGTAGGATTTGCAAAAGGACTAGTCCCTTTATACAGTGACCGGCAGAAAGTTGGACACAAAAATTTAATATTTTTAAACTCTGATTTCGATTAATTTAAATTTCTAGCTGCTAATCGAACAAAATTAAAGTTTAGTAGCAAATTCATGTGTTATCCGATGATAAGTTACTTTTGAGTTATTTTGACATTTTTGAATCTACCTACCTCTTATCCAAAAAGAGATATTTAAATTTTGATATATTATGCGTTTCGCGTTTGATGCACCAACTTTTATCAAGAATAAAATTTTCTGAGAAATGAATAATAAAAAAGTTTTCCATTTGTGTCCAACTTTCTGCTGGTAACTGTATACGGTCTATCTGCAACTGGTCCATATATCACAGAGAGGTTTAAACAAAGCCTATGTATGTGCAATGTTTTCCGGGTGGTTGCGACATCCACAATTTCTGCATTTCCATTCCATTTTGATATAGGCCCTAGATTTTTTTATTATTTTTCTTCAAAATACATACTAAAAAGAAAGCATATCCTTCTTTAACGACCTATACAGGGTGATGTAAAAAATTTAACCATACAGTGGGGTAGGCCTACGGCTTACCAATAACCAGTCCACTCGCTTCCGACAGCTGTTCGGGTGAAAGACCCGTGGAGCATATTATGCTGGTCGGCAGCACGGACAACGGGTGCCAGGCATGTGCTATGGGGTGCTAAGTTCTGACCCTCACGAACAGAATAAACTTGTTTGTAGGAAGTGCGTCTGCAGGTACGTTTTGTGCGCAGTTCTAATTGAAGCTCAACATTTTTGGGCATTAGGTGCATTGATATTTACAAACTAAGAAAAGGATTAACATTGGAAATCAAAAAGCAAGCCAAAAAGATAATAAATTAACTTAGACCATGAGGTTTTTATAATCACACCAGGAAAATGTTTCCCCAAAAATTTAAAAACCACATTTACATTTACGATATGTTGTGTAACTGGCATAACTCCGCACCAGCCTTGATGCGTGAGCTTACCAGCTGACTAGAAGTGCCATTAGGTAGGGGTTTTAATGCACTTCTGAAAATATTTTTTAATTTTTTTTGGTTGACTTTAGAATTTTCTTAATTTCAGATTCGGATTCAGCTATTTTTGTATAAAAAAGAGGGGTAATTCATTGTGATTTAACATACAGTCTGAATGGCAATAGTCCGTATGTTAACGGTTTAGTCCGTATATGAAATACTATGTCATTTACATACAGTCTGTGCCATTTAGGCCATATAGGTACAGCCTAGACCATAATATACTCATACATATAGTCTGTTTTCATATACGCATGTAACATATACAGTGAGCACGTAAAGGTTGGAATCAATTCGGTAAAATGTTGTACTGTGCGATTAAGAAAAAATGCTTTGACACGCTATATAATTTTGAAAGGCGCATATTTTGACATATTTGTCGTTCTTGTGACGTCATTACTAACCAAGCTATGATGTCATCTATATTTTTTTAAATGGCAACCACTATTTTTGATAGCGTCATTTAAAAGAACGCACTTTTCTTGTATCTGTACGCAAATAATAATAATATATTACATAAAAAAATCTGTTTCATACATTTTAAATTTAACATAAATTATTAAGTTTTTAGACATTTCTTTATTAGACGACTGTACGTACATTGTAGTGCTTATTTTTTGCTCAGTTCCATTTTTAAGCAGGCTTAATTTTTAATCGAACAGTACAACATTTTACCGAATTTATTCCAACCTTTACGTGCTCGCTGTATAAGCTTACTGTTTTTAAGTAGTCAAACTACAAATCAGTTCTAACATTATTTGCAAATTACATCAAAAGGAGACTCACTTTAACATAAATGAAATTCATACAGATGCCTTTAAACATAGACAAAGTTCTACACAGACTGTCAGAACCTTTGTTGAAATTTCCGCATGCTACACCAAATATTTTGCATAAAATGTTATATAAAAACTAATTAAATTAAAATACCTATACCCTATACCTCAACTTAGTCTCGAGTCCTAAGAATTCTAAGACATTAAAATTTATCTGTTTTAATTTGTTTTTCCGTGAACTGGAATAGAGACTCCCTGTTTTTTCACATTAAGGAGATTCGTGTTGTATAACTATTTTGATTCTGTAGTATAAAATTTGACAAAGATACTTAAAGCCCATTTTTTTACAGGATATTAATTTAATGAATTTCTTGAGGGGACAACTGGTTTGCAATGACAAAGAATTATTTGTTGTGGTAACATCTGAAGTAGAAAAGGACCAGAGCTGGATGAATGCGAAAAGCAGTAATTATTGCTATGCTCCAGTGGTAAAAACAGACGACAGAGGTGCCGAGGAAATTGTAGTGGAAGATATTATTTGTGACGATGATGATATCAACGACTATACCATACCATGTTGATCAATAATGTTAGTAAATTTGAATTATATTTTTTTATGCCAAAAATGCATAGTTTTTTGTTGTTGTTAATTCCTTATGTATTCAAAGTAAAAGGTGCCAAATTATAAAGTATTATCGCATGATCCTCAGGACCAAACAAAATGGTCAAATTTTTTATTTAATAAATGAAAGTTTACATTTTTAATGGGGTATGGGAGGGGGGGTAGAGACTGTTTTTTTTTTATCAGATTCGATGGCCTGATGTAAGCTGTTTTCTTTTATTACAAGTGACAGCTACCTTTGCATCTTTATACAGGATCTTTACTAAACATGCGGCACAAATTTAAGGGGTATTCTTTGGGTCAAATTAAGAAAAAAAGTTGCTATAAACATATGTCCAGAATAGCTTAATTTCCAAAATACACGGTGTTACAATTTTGTAAGAAAAATCTTTTTTTTTTATTACTATCTAAGAATGGTTTTGAGTAAAGCAACTAAAAATACAACTTTTTTGCCCCTTAATTTTTTTTGTATATTTCTTCGTTTTCGAAAAAAAAGATAAAATTAAAACTTGTGCAAAAGTTCAGATTTTTTCTCGAAAACGAAGTGACACGAAAAAAGAAAGGAACAAAAAAGTTTTATTTTTAGTTGCTATATTCAAAACATTTATGAAAATTGCAAAATTTTACTGGGCATTATTATGTTTGTGTAAGTGCAAGTGACTTGTTCCGTGGACACACCCCTGGAATTTCTAAACTAAAAATTTGTTGGGTGACGGGGGTCGGGATGTCAGCAAATTGGTGAAACAAGGTCATGTCCATGCACAAAATGCAGAATATCCTTGATTGAGGATCGTGCGAAAAGAGGTATTGTCCCAGGTCGTTTCACGTGTCGGCGGACTGCAGAGTAGTCATTGCTTGCTAGTTGCAGGAGAGGATGATGAACGAAGATATATAAGCTATCAGGTGATAAACTACATAGGTACATGATGTTGGGGATTCGCAAGTCATTGCTTTGAATGAGGAGTAATCTTTTCGGTTCTTGTTAATAATATGCGCACAGGAGCTGAGAAGACATTTGTATAAATATTTAGAACCTGAATATAACTGCTTAAGCTCGCTAATTTAAAGACACAGCAGAGGTTTAGCAATAGGGAGCACATTATAAAGCGAACATTTTGATTCAGAATTTTTTGGTGAAACTAAATGTTTTGCTTGGCTTGTTCAACATGAAATCAAAATATTTCGCAAGTATAACCATAGGCATAATATGTTACAAAATACTCTTCCAAAAATTCTCGTGGCATCTTTGAGTTTCATATCATGGAGAGTATTTAGAAGTCTAATTGTTTTTAGTGACTTTAGTTGTAATGCTAAGACCTAGGTTTCTGAGGGAGCCCATAAGTAGGCCTTTTGGGAGAGTAAATGATGCTGTTAAATGATAACTGTAGCTTGCTTAGAAAAAAATATCAAATATAAAACTTGTAGGGCTGCAACCTGTCTACTTAATGATGTTTTCAGAAATTGTACAGGTCTTCCCATACCACACAAACTTGTATTTTTTTATATGGAACACCCTGTATATTGTTCGATTTTCATAACCGACCAGAACGAAATTTTTACCAAAGGTAGATGGCATTGTGGCCTACTTATTTACAAAAAGGCTTTTTTTTTCAAAAAATGTACTAAAAAAAGTTGTTCAGAATCGATCCAGAACCCTAAATCCAAAATTTTGTCAAAATAAAAAAAACTCTGAGTTAATAAGTCGGACTAATTCCTATTTGATTTCTCAAAATTACAAATATACAAGGTGTTCCATTAAAAAAAAAAGCAAGTTTGTGTTGTATCACTGTTTTGGGAAGACCTGTATAATCTATGAAAACATGAAGTAGACATGTATAATTACACACTATTATCTATAATGCTGCACTATAAACTATTTCGCTAAAAAACTACAATGAATGTAACCCCTTTAAATTGACAGGCCAGTAAAAATAGAGAAACCAAGATGACTAACTTAGGAACATACATAACTATAACTGACTTCTACCACAGAATATTAGCGTAGCGCTATTTATTCTGTGCTACCAACATAAAGATTTCTGTAGAATGGATTTATATCTGCCTATTAGCTTATTTTTGCAAATTTGGAATTTATCCGACAGATAATTTTGAAACATTTAATTAATTTGGTATCTGTAGGTATCTGTTGCCACCAGCTAAATAAATATAGAATAAAGAAGTGTTACAAGTTTTAGCACTTCATTGTTCAGAATTTTCACTTCAATTTGAAATGTTACCCAGCCCCGGATCTACGATTTTTTCGAACCGGGGAAGAAACTTGATAGTGGCGCCCCCTCTCGCCAGCGTTTAAGAGAAATTGTTAAAAACTCGCAAATATATAATGGGTGGCATTTTTGTGACCAGGAGGGGAGAATAAGAACCTATTAATAAATTTGTACTCTTTATTACCTATTTGTGTGACAAGTTTGCTGAAGCTTCGCTCACAGCTTGCAGATGTCATAGGTAATGTGCAGTATATTCTTAAAGATATACTAACATTAGAAAATGCATTTGATTTTTCATTAATTTCTGTTACTAGCTCTTTGAATACGCAACGTTCCTGGAAAAAAAATTTTAAAAATCGAGTTCCAATTTGGCCATTTGGGGTCCAGGCCTGCTTGTCTATTATTTTATTTTCTTAAGTGCCTTTTCCCAACAAGATATGGAAAAATTGCTTAGAATTGAAAATATATGTCCCTGTGTCAATTTTCAAAATAATTGACCTACTTTGATTTTCGTCCATTTTATTTCCTATAATTGTCGTATAAGATAACAAAAAAACTTCATTAAAAAAAGTTATTCAGAATTAAAAAAGTATGCAAGACTGCGAAATTTGGACTCATTCGACCTATACTTTGATTGAACTTGTATTATTTCAAACGAATCAAAGTAGGCCGAATGAGTTCAAAGTTTGCAGTCTTTTTCTAATGAAGTTTTTTTGTTATCTTAAACGAAAAGGATAGTATGAAGTTTTTTGTTATCTTAAACGACAAGGTCCACCTACCTATAGGAAATAACAACAAAGATGTAAGATTGTGAGTGTAAATGTAAATACAAGAAAAAGTGATAATGGGCATAGCACTCAAAGTTAGAAAACAAAAAAAAACTAGTAACCGCATGTGTATGCGGTTCCTAGTTTTTGCGGTTTCTAGTTTTTTTTTTTGTTTTCTAACTTTGAGTGCTATGCCCATCATCACTTTTTCTTGTATAGGAAATTAAACGGACGAAAATCAAAGTAGGCCAATTATTTTGAAAATAGACACGGGCATAATTTTAAATTCTAAGCAACTTTTTCTAATGACATTTTTCGATATATTGTCCTGTTAAGGCCTACCTACACTTGATCGTTGAGTGAGGAATAATAAGAGGCGCAACGCCCATATAAAATTGCGTGACCGGTTTTCGTGTGCTTACCCTGAAGCCCCCCGTTGCCCCCACTCGCTATAGTCGCCTAGCGACCACGGATTATTACAACTTGTTTATGTTTTCGAGAACACCGATCCCTCTACAACGGGCTAATGGTACAATTTTATGTTGTTTATTTTACTGGAAGGATATGTATTTTTTTGTCTCGGACGCTTTTTATCTCAGACCCTTTTCGGGCCGCGTTTTCGGCTACGCTGCGTCCCGTAGGGTTGCCTCTTATTATTCCTCACTCAATGACTTGATTTTTGAAAATTAAAAATAAAATGACCAAATTGAAACTCGGAAATTTATGGACTTTTACACCTCGTTTCGCTTAACCTGGTACACCCTGTATTTACAAACGAAGAATTTACTGGAATAACCAATTACAATGTAATAATGTTATGTACTTTACACAGATTACCCACCTTGTACTTTAGCTACAAAATTTAAGTCAAATGGGACATAGCACAACCAGTACTCATAGCAAATAGATCAAAATAAAAGTTCAAATTTGCATCGGCGGAAGTTTCTTCTTGTCGAGTAACTAGCACTTCATCGACGATATAATACCTTTAGGAAGTAGGTACAATATAGCATCGATGATATAATATGTACCTATTCTTTCTTACTTGTTATTTCTGTAAATCATTTATTACCACCACGGTACATTAAATCTATGATTTCGGCAATACACGCAATCAACCATATAAACAAGTAGTGAATAGTGATCGTCGCTTGACGGTCGACCATTCAAGTTTATTTTATATTTGGCTTTGTGGATGCGACGGGGATTTCCCTGGCAAAGACATCACGCACACTATGCACGCGTTCAAAAACCAACTTAGGATACACTCATAAATCCACTTAGGGTGCATTCCGAAATACGCTTCGAGCAGCTGCGGCGCTGCAGGTTATTGATGCCATCTAATCGCCGGAACTTCAATTTAATTATTTTAGTTGATGAATAATTAAGGTTACCAACTTATTTAAAAATAATTTGTTATCAATTTTCAAACATATTATACCTATTATAATTTTGGCGCCCCTGAAACTGCCGCCCGGGGCAGGTGCCCCGGTTTGCCCCCCCCCCCCTAGATCCAGGGCTGAGTTACCCTCCAATTTAAGTTAAGTTTCGTTTGGAAATTGAAGAGAATATCTATAATCATAATCTATTTTTCATTTAGTTACTTTCATCAAAAACAATAAGTTACTAAATAATTTTTTTGCAAAAATTAAATAGTAATGATATAAGTATTTTTCTGGTTTCGTTTTTGCAGTTGCATTTTTTTACTGTAATACAGTCATATTTTTATAATAGGACATTTAAAATAAGACAACAACGCTTAATTTACAAAATGATTTATTAGCTTGTCAATAATTTGTTCTAATTTGTAACAAACAAAAAAAAATCAAGTGGTTTTCTTTTAATATAAAATTCTATTACGTAAATATAAATAAGATATATTTACTTGTCCAGTTTCTAAAATATGTACTTATATTCATTAGTATAATTAACACCAAAACAATTACTCATCTGGGATTAAAACTGTAACTCGTACGCTATAAACTCACTTAAAAAAGATAAAAGCTAGGTTTTACTAAAGTTTTTCAACTGCTTTTCAAAACCAGAATTAGGTTGAATGCAAGGTCTAACTTGTTTAACAATATTGTAAGCATCCATGTATGTGTAACCACAATTTAACATTAAATATCCTATAACTATTGATGGTGCTCGGCTCACCCCAGCATTACAATGAACTAGGACACTTTTAAAACCCTTTCTACACGTCTGGATGAAGTTAGCACTTTTCTTCAGGCACCCAGTAAGGTTGGTGTTCGGCAGGTCCAGGCAATCGACAAATTGATAGGTTATGCGGGCATCTTTTATAGGAGCCTCAATTCCAATACTCAAAACCGAAGCTATATTGTACTTTTCCAGGACTTTTATATCGCAACAGTCTTGGGAACCCAAATACAAATTTTCTATAATTTTTGCGGGTATATTATCAGGTTTTGTGTCTATAACAAATCCGTATTGACACCCAACGATCTGTTGCTTGTCATCGTCTCTGTTTTCCAAAAACCTCCGGCCATCGATGCAAGTTACAATGGTATCTGCCTGATGCAGATTAGATTTTTTCAATTTAATTTGGTCCAGTAGGCTCATGTTATGGGAAGGGGGATGAGGGCACCTGGTTTTCCACTGGCCCAAGGGAGCTGTAATGAAATTATTTCTTTTTTGCTTAGTTGGAAAAATTGCTCAGATAAAAATGTATAGGTAATTGTTTTTTATATGCTGTGTTAGGTGTGTATCTAAGTAACTTTTCCATAAATCAAACAGAAAAACAATTGAGTATAGAAAGTTTACTTAAAACCTAAAAGTATCTAGCTTATATCTAAGGTTGCTACAAAAATCAACTAGTGGAACATAATAATTCAAAAGGGATGGCTGTATGAAAACACCAATCAAATCAAACAGGTTTAACAATTTAGAACTTGGCTTAGACTTCAAGTTTGTCAGGGTATCCACTTGTAATTAGAAACCATGCATCTTATTCCTGACAAGCATTGTGCCCGGTGCACCTTATCAATTGGGTGATGGTGACCTGGATCTACTCCTGGACTTGCTGTGCCCCTTGCTTGCAGACCTGGAGCGGGATCTAGACCTCTCCTTGGAGGGCTCCCTCGACTTTGATCTTTTGTCGATACTCTTCGATCTCGATCTGGAGCGAGAACGCTCGACTGATTTCTGTTTGGAGACCGAGCGGGAACGGTCCACCGATTTCTTGAGTGATTTAGACCTGGAGCGCTCGCGGGAACGTGACTTGCTATTGTCCTTTTTTGGGCTGGCAGATCGTGATTTTGAGTGTGATTTTGATCGGGACTTGGACTTGCTGCGAGAGCTGCGTCGGGAGCGACTGCGAGATCTGGTGTGACGAGAGCGGGACCTTGACCGAGACTTGCTGCTGTAAGAACCAGAACGACGCCGACGAGTGCTTTTATCTTCGATGAGACGAATACGGCGGCCATTAAGTTCGGTGTCATCCAACTTGTCGATGGCGCTGCGCATATCAGATTGGGACGCAAATTCTACAACACCCTCGTTGCGATGTTGTTTATGGGCATCTGCATATGTTACTTCGCCTGCTTGGCGCATGTAATCTTTCAAGTCTTGCCAGCTCACACGCGATGAAAGGTTTTCAACAATAAGGCGATAGTTGGTACGCGTGGGTGGCCCATAACGGTCCGAACGATAATCACCTCGGCCACCTCCGGCCCACTGGTCTCTTCCCCTGGGTGTGCCACGTGCTCTCTCTACAGTGACACGTTCCCCAAGCAGTTTTTTACCATTTAGCTCATATACGGCATCATCGGCATCTCTATGGTCATCGAATTCAACGAACCCATAGCCATTCTTGATGAGGACATCACGCATGCGGCCGTATCCTCGAAAGAACCGCTCCAAGTCACGCTCCGTCGTACCATATGGCAATCCTCCGACATACACCCGACTTCCAACCATGACTACTGAAATAGACGTTCGTCCTCCTCACTATACTCAACGTTGCACAGGTAGAGCCCCTTGGCAGGCAGACACTTGCACTGCGGCAGCCACGAACTGCTCGCCGGCACCTCCAGCATACACTGCACGTCCCTAAGCGAGATCTTACCATTCGCCGCGGCAACCAGCACGCCAACCGTTCTCCGCACCTGTGTGGAACAGAAACACTGGGGTTTATATGTTATAGCTACGGGAATACCTTGGATTATTCCAGCAGACGGTCCCCCTCGGAGGCCATTTTGTGTGGTTTCCCTCCAAGTCCGCCGTAGGCTTCGAGGTTAGGAAACGTGTCTACTACAAAAGTGGCTAGCGATTTTTCAGACTGGTCTGGAACGCGGCGGGTACCTACTTGGGTTTGTGACTAGCGCTCCTCGCAGAACTTGAAGAAGTGTAGTTTGTTTTCGTTATTGGCCAACGTAAAAATATGGGGTTTCACGAAAATATGCGTACGTAACGCTTTGAAAGGTCAAAAGCGAAAGGGAGAAATTTTTGTGAATTTTCTAGATGGCGTTGTGCCAACATAACAGACGAAAAGCACCAAACTGCCGTTCGGCGCGAAAAGACAAGTTTCTAATAAAATCACAAAATATAAAGGTTAGGTTACTGGGTGAAGTGACCAGTGACTTCGTTATTTATCTAATCTTTCAAAAGCAGGGGGAGAATACAAAATACAATAACGCCAGGAGAATGGAAAAAGCCATGAAGTGGGTGCAGATATATGGAGGTGGGGAGAATGAGCATCAAACCGCGCGAACTTCCTAATAACAGAGCATATAAAACAACCAGCGTTAACTCCCCATGGCGGGAAAATTCTGCGCACCTGTTCGCGCAGCCGCCATGTGGGAATAGATTCTGTCAAATTGATGCAGTGTCGGGGCGATTGGGCAGTTCTTTTTGGCTGTATGGGAGATATTACAGTGCCGTGGAGTGTGCTTTTATGTAAATTGTGCTTTTTGCTAGTATCTTTAAATAAAGAATCCCAGGAAGGAGTAAAAGCTGCTTGTGCTTACCACACTATATACTTTACGACTTCTATTCCACCAATATGGCTCAAGGTCATTGAATTTGCGGATGATTTCTCAAGAGTCAGTTATACTGCTGGTTGTTTTATATGCTCTGGTTACAAATTTGAGGTTTCAGCAATTTATGTTGAATTTTTTTTAACAAGGCCTGAAACAAAAGTTTATGCTGAACCTTGATAATAATGTGGACACTTTAAAAAACAGAATAAGGTATACAATTGCAAATATTCCTCTACACGAAGTACAAAATGTGTAGAAGAGTAGAAATTTATGCAGAAGTAATAAATTTGAGTGAAATTTATTTTTGAAAATTTTAATAACATTATTGCTTGCTTAAGTAAATTTTCCATATTGTTAGCAATAAATTGACGTAATAGCGTTGAAGAAATTGATTATTGTATAAATTCTGCAAATATCAAATAAAGCGGCACAAACAAATGAATTGCCCGCCTTGTTAAAAAAATTAACAGAAATTGCTGAAACCTCAAATTTGTAACCCCCTGTGGATTCTAAATGACATCCTTGATAATATTTTTCGAAATTGTCAAAAACAACGGTTCTTTACCTACTCTTGGCGACTAACAAATTTTTTCTAAATTTTTCGAAATACTGAACACCTTGTATAAAAAATCAAAAATATTTTAACAGCTTTGGGCGTTTTGGAACAAGCAGGAGTTTTTATAAGGAGTGACTTTTTGTCGTAAACCCACGAATAAAAAACTTTTCCCTCTTCCGGACATCAGTGCGGGACACGCTGTATGTCCCACCGAAATGTCGGCCATATTGGGCCCACATGTCGGTTGTCAAATGCACGAGGGCTGTGGTCAGGACCGTTCCTAACCCTTTTGGCGCCCTGTGCAAAATAAAATGTGCCGCCCCCCCCCCCATAATAAATTAGTTTGTTCGTTCAAATATAGGAAAATAAATCAATATATCGTGAATATCCTTAGCATAATACAGATGCACTTCATTAAAGACGTAAACTTACTTTGTAATTAGGTACAAGCAGTGACTATAGAACTATAGTCACTGGTATAAGGAACATGTATATAATACATTATAGTATATACACAGGCAAAAAATTCTCAGTTCTAATCATGTTACCCTTAGCTAAAAGAAACACAAAAATTAAGGAATACTTGCAAAACTAACACTATTAAGAACATATTATACGTATTAAAGCAACACTCTACGCACTTTCATTGAAGCAAAACTGAGACAGTGGTTTTTTTAAGACGGCAAATATTTTTTTTTTTTTGCCGCCCCCTTGATTGTGTCGTCCCGTGCAAGTGCACGTTCTGTCCCCCCGCTAGGAACGGCCCTGGCTGTGGTCAAATGTCATTTTGTATTGCCACCCCAAATCCAAATTTCTCTTATCTCCTAGAATGGGCCCAATATGGCCGCTGTATATCTTACTCTTGAGAAATCAGCCGCAAATTCAATGACCTTGAGCCATATTGGTGGAATAGAAGTCAGAGGTGTAGTCGGGAAAATCGATTCAGAAATACAGAGTAGTATTAGTAAAGTACAGAGTGTGTGGTAAGCACAAGCAGCTTTTACTCCTTCCTGGGATTCTTTATTTAAAGATACTAGCAAAAAGCACAATTTACAAAAAAGCACACTCCACGGCATTGTAATATCTCTCATATAGCCAAAAAAGAACTGCCCAATCGCCCCGACACTGCATCAATTTGACAGAATCTATGCCCACATGGCGGCTGCGCGAACAGGTGCGCAGAATTTTTCCGCCATTGGGAGATATAAAACAACATATAAAACAACCAGCAGAATAACAAACAGATGTTGCTGGCTGATTTTAAATTGTAAATGTTTGTAATTTTAATAAAAATTGCATGGCCTCCTACGATTTACGGCTCTCTTCGCGTCCTTTCTGGCCTGCTCATTCGAACGAAAAAAACCCGTTCGCGTACTTCGAGAGTTGACCGCAAGACGGAGCCACGAGGCGTACTCCTGTCAAACACAAGATAATAAAGGTTATGTCTGCTTATGTCAGAAATAAACTGGCTGTTGTCAAAGGGCGAGTTCCATATTCCCTGCTGGCCTGTTGTTGTTGTTCACGGATTAAAATTAAAAGATTTTAATTTTAAATAGTTTTAGCTTGTTCTCTGGTTTTAGTGTGTTGTTTCTTGTTTGTGTTAGTGTTTTAGCGAATTTCACAGAATACCATACCGGAGCCGTGTGCCGTTTTTTTGGACTAGTGAGCGAATGTGAGGGGTGTTTTGAATTTATTAAAAGCTGGGTTCTTTTTACAGGGGTCCTCTCTCATATTGTAAATAATGCCGAGGTTGTGTTCCGTGGCGAATTGTCGCTTTAAGCAATTGCCCTTATTTGAATTCCCGAGTAAAGAGCATTCAACTTAAAACTTGGGTCGAAGCTATTAGTGCTGGAACAGGTATAATTTTAAAATAATGGTATTATGTGGTGTTTAAAATTAGTTTTTGTGTGTAGGAACATTTATCCATCCTATAAAACAAGCGGATGGCTTGTTTATCTGTTCTGGACATTTTAAAAAAGACAGCTTTAGAATATGCAAAAACAACATGAGGAAATTGAAGCCAAATTCAATTCCCACCATTTTTGCAGAGGTGAGTAGGTATATTTTTTATAATAATTTTAATTTTTAGTGTCGGTGTAAATGGCGAACGATAATACCAAGCTGGTTTTATGTTTTATATAACATACTACATACCTAGTGTAAGTTCTACCCGAATTTCTACTTAACAAGCACAATGAATATTGTATCTGCTTGGAAGAAGAGCTAGGATACATTTTGTAAAGAAATATCACGAAATATGTGGACCGAGATGTGGACTGTGATGTGTATACCCTATGTATGCTCTTTATGTCCTATATTAGTACCAATGTATATTAGATATCTTTTCACGATAGTTGATGTGCACATCAGTTTCAGAGACAGATGAGAAGCCTGTTTGATGCATTCAGAAATTGATGATCATGTGTAACTTTAATGTTGGAATTGCAAAAAAATGCTTCGTTTAAATAATTAAATAAGGAAGTGGCTATTTATACGTCCGACGTATATGAAAGTTATACGTCTTGCGTTCTCATTGGCGAGTTGAGTGACGTGAGTTCTTTGGACGTACATTTAACTCCATACACGTCCGAAGTAAACTGATTTTAGATATGTCGGAAGTGTATTTTTTTCAAGCATCGTTGCAATAAGCTGCGTGTATGCCCTACTTTTTCGGCGATGGGCGCTGCGGTATGAAAAAATAAGTGGTAATTATTTCCAATAGTGTAACCCACCCCCGATTTTCTTGAAATTTTGGCTAGGTACCCCCTATTTTCGCTCGACGTTCGGCGCTGTAAAAAAGCCGGATTTATAAACTTCGAAGTTTCCGTTTGACGCTGATGCAGCTGCTGTTGCCATAAAGTTTTCCATTCCGTTTAGAATTTTCTGTACACCTGTGTGTTATCAACGCCAGAAAAATAATGCATAGAACAACAATCGTCATCTGAGCGAAGTCGTTCGATTTCAATACTCTGATTTTGCAACTCTAAATACATTTTGTTAATTACTTTGTATCATTATTTTGGATAATTAATATTAAAAATATTACACAAAATCAATACAGATGATCAGCTGATAAACTGGGAAAACATGTGACCTCCCACGTGACTCTTAAGAGGGTACTTCATTGGCCGGAGAGGCAACGGAAAAATATAAATGTTGGCTATCCAAACGGACCTCCAGGAGGTCCGTTGTTATCCCTAACGGAATTTGAGTTTATAATAATTAATCTTCGATGTCCAACTTTCAAACATCAAACGGAAACGTCAAACGTCAAAGTTTATAAATCGGGCTTAACCATTCGGCGGGCGCCGAATGTCTGACGAAAATAGGGCCAACATTTCAAGAAAATCGGGGGTGGGTTACACAATTGGAAATAATTACCACTTATTTTTTCATACCGCAACGCCCATCGCCGAAAAAGGAGAGCATACACGCTCGTTATTGCAACAATGCTTGAGAAAAATGCGCTTCTGACGTATCTAAATGAGTTTACTTCGGAAGTGTATGGAGCTAAATGTACGTCCAAAGAAGTCACGTGACTCAACTCGTCAATCAGAGGGCAAGATTTATACCGACTTTCATATGCGTCGGACGTATAAATAGCCACTTCCTATAAATAATTCGTTTTTGAGCTGCCCAAGTTTGCTTAAAAACAAAATACTTAGTTTGGGACAACGATTTACTCTTAAATGTGAATTGATTTCCAACAACACTTCCCGGTTCTGATGCAATTTTGTTGCTGCCACCAAAATTGCATGAAATTAATTGTTCACACTTGGCAATTAGTAACTGCAATTTTGTTGCATGCAAATAGAAACTACCTACTCTATTTTTGTGCAATTAAGTTGCTGCAACTTAATTGCTCTATTTTTGTGCAATTAAGTTGCAGCAACTTTAGTAGGTTTTTAGGGGTTTTTCCATGCCAACGCACTGAAAAATGTCAAAATGGTGTCGCTGCATTGTTAAGATTAACACCAAATATAATACTATTACCCTAAAAATATATTTTTTTATATATTTTGTGTTAAAAATGTTTATGTATTGTTAATCGGATGTGAAATTTTAGTAACTTGCTTCGCTATATAGGTCTGTGGTAATAGTTTGTTACTAGAAAATTGCTGCAATGGATGCAACTATTAAATGAGGCGTTTAGTGCAAAAGTTAAAACATAGTTTTGAGAAAAACGCCGTTTATATTTCATGATTGACCCTAAAAGTAAAACACTTTCTCCATCATCGCAAGCAAGAAACAAGACAACAATAAACAAGTAGGTACATAAACAGTTTGTTAGTGTCTCATTATTTATATTTTTTAGTCAACTCTTTGTTAAGAATCTTCGACAGAGTGAAGCACATCGTCGTAATTATTTTTACCTCACGAACTGAATTTGTCACCCTCCAAATATGGTGGGACATACGCTAATAAATCTTTTTTTCTAAACTGCTATACTTTGTTGCTTTAATTTTCCTGCTTGTTGGATACAAAAGTGTTTGTATTTCTTTTGGAAATGTCGATGTATGTATAAAATAAACTCATTCGTTATTCGATTATTTGTAATAGTAAATTTATATCTCAACCACTGCCTCTTCCTTCAACTAGTTGACAGACTCGACTTAGACTGCCTTTTTCCGCCATTTCAGTACGTGGACTCTACCTTTCACAAATGCAATTCCTTTTCCAAGTGCTTTTAATTTTAAAGTTGCCAAGGCTGGTTCAGAGAGTTCAGTTTTTATTTTTTGTTCAAATTCGTCCCACCTCCTGTAACTGTCAGACACAGGTGCGTGAAAAGTTAATAATTTTTTCCTGGAAACAGATAGTGACCCAGGATCGTGCGTTTCATTTTTGCATAGGCCGTACATTATCGACAAATTTAAGGTGGGGGTAAGTACAGTTTGTTCAGCGAATGTTCAGCCCTACGTCACAACTCTTGTCTTTGTCTGGCTCGTGAATATACGACCGATATCCATCGTATAGTCATGAGTAAGACAAGGGCAGGAGTTGTGACGTAGGGCCGAACATTAGCTGAACAAACTGTAGCAAAGGTCAGGATTTTTGTTTTTTGAATAATGGGACCAATACCTTGGGAAACTCGAAAAAAAAATGATAGATTAAATTTTTTCTTTGCTTGTCTTATTGTTCGGAGCCTTCTTCCCCCTCTTATGCCTAGAAAGGGTGTCACATTGACCTTTTTGATGTAAAGCACATCTAAGTCGACGTTCAGGAAAGCTTAAAATCTTAAAAAAAACTCCTAATTAAAAGATAGGCCGCTATTGCGCAAAACATTCGAACTAAGTCATTGATTCGCAAATGTTGGGCCTTTTTTGTACTAACTGATATGATCAGATTGCAATATGCCAAAGTAACATTATATGCGTCATCTAGAGGCGTCTTAGAGGAATCGATATAGGCCGTTATTGCATATGATAGATTAATAAAAATCCATGCAGCGTGTACTATTAACACAATAAGCATTTTTTTGGAGTTGGGCCACTCTTGCACTAAACACCTCAAATGTGAACACACATGCAATAGAGTCGCAGCAACAAAAAGATGCCCGATATATTGTTGCATCGTCAGAACCGGCACAGACTAACGAGTAATTATTTATTCTGTGGAACAACTGTTTTATAAAACGATAAGGAACACTTCTAACAATTCGTTCCAAACCTAACAATTTCATTATACAGTTGAAATATTTTATACATTATCATGGAAACGTTTCTATGATAATTTTCTTTATTGATTTATAAGCAATTTTATAATATAAACATTGTAAAGGTAAATGTAGAAGTTTACATAGTTGCAGCATTGAGTAAAGGATGTATATTTATATAGGGTATATAACATATATCCTTCACTCAATGGTTGCAGGCAACAAAATAGTGTTCTCGTTCTCCATAACTCTAATATAATACTACTTATTGAAATTATAAAACCAATTTGCTGGTTGGGATGTTTTTTTTAGTTGAATAAATAATTCATATTAAAAGTATGTTTTGTGTTTATAGCCTACCACTGTCCAGCATCCCAATAGCTCCTGTAGAGAAATAACCCTTGTAACACATAGTCCTAATATTCCAAAATCTCCTCCTAAAGTGTCGAATCTATGGCCATCGCAGGTAATGTATCAAAAAAATATTGTATAAAATGTTTTTTTTTCCTTCAACCGTTCTGACCGTGACCTCTTCACATCATTTTGAATGTAAAGTTTTTTTAACCAACTACCACAGGAAGTTTAGCTGCTATTAAATCATTGTGACTTTTTCCAGTAATTACAGAAAGTTCTATACATCACCCACTTTTGAAAAGTATATAGGAAATATCTTTCTTACTTTTTAAAAGCAAACCTTTTTCACTGCAATGATCTTGGGTGAATAGGTACTAAAACATCTTCCCGATCCAATCAAAACCCAGGAAAAAATGCAAAAAAAGTCCTACATTTTATTGTAATAAAATAAATACAAAATAAAAGTATATTGATAGTAAAAATATATATATATATATATATATATATTTATAGCCTGCTGTTCATAGTCCTGACATTTTTCAAGGAATAATAAGTCTTGTCATTCCCGCTTCTCCCAATCAAATTTTAGATACATCATCATCACAGGTAATCAACATTATATTATGTACAAACTAATATATTTCCCACACAAAGGGTAACAGTAATTTTTGTTGTTTGGCTATACATTACTGGCAATTTAGGTTTGTGCATCGTAACAAAAATTTCATAAGTACGTCAATCTTTCAGTCCATCGGTACATCAAGAATCTGATGATTTTCCTACACAGATTTCACGTAGATGGTTGACTGTTGATTCAATATGACCTATAAAAGTTTGGCATCTTACTTTTGACAACATTCTGGTTTAAACAACGATAATACCTCAGATAATACTCACATAAAATACCTACTTCAACATTCTATCAGCAATGAACTACATATTCCATGAAGAATACTCAAGAAGCACATTGCAAGTCAGATATTATTTTTGTTTGCAACTGCTCGGTTTTCAGGTAGGTTTTCACTATTTTAGTGTGATCATATCATAAGTTTTGAAGCACTGGTCAACCATGGTCAACATCACTCGTTAAGCATGAAGATCAATAATAATAAAAGTTCCACTTCTTTTCGGGAGACAATCGAGGTCCTATTAAATCCAAAACGTTGATTCCGAAGACCGGAGAAACACGGAGTCACTCACGGACCCACGCCTTCGGAGTTCGTAAACACAACAATCGATTTGCGGCTATCGTCTATCCTTTTTAATCACAGATTCTCGTAACTGTCGGCTTGATTATCTCATAGCAGTTTGATACATAATAATTATGTTATTGATAAATTGAACATAATTTTAGATAGATGCAAGACGAAGGACGCTCAAATTTTAGGTTATGAAAAATTCGAAGTCAAACGCTGTCAATTGACAAATGACCAAAAATGACTTCGGTGGCCATCTTGAAATTGGTACGGCTGGTGGCGCCATCTACTTCAATGAGCAGGCAAGAAAGGACGCGAAGAGAGCCGTAAATCGTAGGAGGCCATGAAAAATTGTATAACCTGAAGATGGCTATTATCAGCCGAAACGTACGTAGAAGAAATTAAATAAAAACTATTGAATGGTTCCAAATGTTTGATATGGTAGTAACCCAGGAAATTGATCAATAAACAAAATCTGCCAGGAATACAACAATAAATATCGATATTTTCGATAGTAAAAAACTATCGATCTATCGATAGTGCTATCGATAGTTTTCCACCTCTACTCTGGTATAAGGATGGATCATGGATCCAAAATGGGGGATGGAACGGGGGCCGGTGCCTTTTGTGAGGAACTGGCCAAGAGGTTGACCACCCCCTTCGGGGAGCACACCACTGTGTTCCAGGCGGAGATATTCGCCATCATAATGGGGGCAGAGGAATCGCTTAGGCTCAGGGTGAGGGGCCAGAGGCTGATCTTCTACTTCAATAGTAAAGCAGCTTTACAGGCGCTGAGGGCTAACCTAACCTGGTCCCCACTGGTGGAGGATTGTAGGACGAGTTTGCTGAAATTGGTGGCCGAAGGGACCAGGGTTATCCTGTCCTGGGTGTCCGGTCATTTGGACATTATGGGGAATGAGACCGCGGACCTATTGGATAAAGTGGGATCTATGAAGAGACTGGTGGGGCCGGAACCAATATTTGGGTTAGCGCCACGGGTCGCTGTTGGATCCCTGGACCAATGGCTGCATGGCAGATTCGTTAAGGAGTGGTGCCGGGCTCCGGGGATGAGGCAGGCGAGGCTCATGATTCGTGGGTCATCGACCGTCCTGTCTAGGGAGCTGATGCGTCTGCCAAGAAAGGAGATGAAGGGAGTGGTAAGGGTCCTAACTGGGCACTGCTACCTGTCTCACCACCTGCACCTTATTGGAGTAGGAGGGGAGCCTGGGTGTAGGTGGTGCTTAGAGGATGAGGAGACACCGTACCACTTGGTTACTGAGTGCCCTGCACTCGACAGGGTAAGATTCGAGTCCTTTGGCTCAGCTAGGCTGGAAGCGGAGGATGTATACGGTGTCAAGGCTGGGGAGCTGAGGGCCGGCTTGCTGGCTGCCATGTGACGCTAGCTGTGGGGGCACAATGGGCCCACCGTGGCCTACGTGCCGGGCCGATTTGTAGGCGGCCACTCCCTGACCAGATAAGATAAGATGCGTGTTTGTATTGTATCATTGTGCCTTTATGACAATTTTCAGAAAGATATCATGATTTATGGACCAATCAAGTGACCATAAATTAATAAAAACTACTAATTATTTGTGTTGTGCACCAAACGTCAATTTCAGATATGAGTGACTTCATAAAAACATTCTTCAGATGGATGTAGCCTAACAGGTAAAGGCGCCTACAAGTGTCATTTATTTATTTTTTTGTTTGCACCCCCCCATATACAAAGTAAAGGTATGGTATGAATGAAATTAGTTGGAACAGCATAAAAACCTTTCTATTTTATACGGGTGATTTCTGCTGATAAGTCTGGTATTTTTACCAGTAGCAGAGCGTGGTAAATGCTATGAAATAGATCGCGCCCCGTATATCACTCTGTTCCATCACCAGGGTAGCTCGAGAACAGGCATCTCGGCAATAAAATTGAGACAAAACACTTTTTTAACCATATTAAACCTCACCTGGTATTAGTATTGAAAAGAGATGGAGACACAGAAGATAAATATTGTAGTAAAAACAAGTGACTGCATGCTCACCTAATATCACCAATACTTGCATGGGTTACACTGTTCAATGGCTGGCCACTTGTGCAACGAAATGTGGTGGATAGGCGTGCTATAATTTCACAGATCTTAGGATATACTTGCGTAAATATTTATAATCGATATGGCTTTTTATTATGTTGCTTGTAGAATAGGTATATTTTTGAAACCTGCGTGATGCTTATATGTCTTATATTCTTTTTGTGACGCTAATTAGAGTTTTTTATGCTGTTTCAAGTGACTTTAGAAATACTATACCTATGTCTCACTTCTCAAATGAGTAGGTACCGCCCTGACTCAATATTATTCCCTAACTGAAGTTTATGCAAGCCTGGCCCTGAATTACTCACCAAAATGGTAGGCATAATATCATTTTTATAACGTTTTTAAAAGTTTATCTCGTGAACAATTATTTATCTTCGATTTCTCGTAGGTACTCCACACCAGATATGTTTTGGCTTTACTTTGCAGGAACAAAGTAAATGCGAATGATTATGAGTTATGTGGGGATGAAAGCCTAAAAATGTGAAAATATGTTGCTGTTGTTGTACAATATAAGAATTTACTATTAAAATATTATAATGGATTTAAAATAAGTGAGCTGGCAGTGGTCGTTTCAAATAAGTTTTATCAGTAAATATCATCGATTCCCACAGACCACAGAAACCATCAACTTGAGCCCTTCCCATGTCACATTTGGTACAAAGCAGAAAAGGTGATTCCAATCATTAATTATTAAAATGATTTAAAACCATTAACAAAATGTTTAAGTCGTTTTTATTGATTTAAGTTTTCCAAATTGATTTAAAATCGTTTTTAAAGATTTAAGCCTTGTAAATGATTTAATCTTTTGGAATGATTTATATCTTTGAATAAACCAAAAATGAACCTACAATACCAAACCACTCGAGAAAAGTATTGAAATGCGAGTTTAAATCATAAATCAAAAAATCAATTTAAACCAAAAAATTATCTAAACATACTTGAATTTGTTGCAGCTCTGCTCCACACAGCGACTAACAAATCTAAAATCGAAATATTTGAAAGCATTGAAACGTTGGACTGAAATATCTTTATATTTCACTAAATGCTTTATCAAGTTTTTAAAGGCTTTGTTGCTTCATATAACAGCTTATTGTAAGCACTAAATAATAGGTAATAATGTCCATATTTGATTCTGAAGGAAAATTGCAGCAATATTTAGTTTTTATTTTGAGTTTGTAAATTTATAAAATAATCACGAATAATAAATTCATGAAAATAAACCAAAACTACAATTGTATGACAAAACGTTCTACAATAAATCAAAATTGCAAAATTAACACAAACTATGCTTTAAAAACAAAGCCTTATTTTCCTACAAACACCAATTATTTAGACTTGATGAGCTTTTTGTTGGACTCCCCTACCACAGAATAAATAGCCTCGTAAATAGTGCTAAACGTTAAAGTTGTAGGTACCTTAGGGTGACGCCAAATTTTATGCACAAAGTCTTGACTATGTTTTTGTTTTATTTGGTTGAAATATTTTTGGTAGTTAGAAAATGATTATTAATTTGTTTTAAACTTTCACACTCTATATCTTCAAAACGAAGGCCCCACGAGAAAAAAAAAGAGTACATCAAAACTAGCATTAATTTCTGAGGTTCTCTCCCTCCAATTTCTTAATCATCACATGACTTTTGATCTTTGCATTTTCAGTAATTTATGCATTTATGTTAGGCAAAAACTTTTTTTTTAAAGATGATAAGAAAAAAGTTGATTAGAAAAAGTTGTTTTCAATTAAACACATGCTCCTTAGTACATTATTTCAATATAATCAGCTTACTTTGATTATTACCATTTTTTTACCTAACAAAAAATCAGGATTACCTTTCCGAAAAGTAAAAGGGCGTGAGTTTATATATGGAGAACCCCATTTAGAATAAACTATGAATTAAGTACCTACCTGCCTGTACAAAAATCCTTTAGCCTTCATGTAAATATCCAAATGTAGGTAATCAACAGGATTTGAAAGGGCACAGGAGGGCCAGCTCAGACTCGAATATCCTGGTGGACTCTTTTCCACAACTTCAACATAAAGCATTTCCCGCTTTGTCAAAATTTGTTCTTTGTTTGTTTTGCCCATAAAAGTTCTAAAATCATGTAAACCCTCTAGCAACTTGGCTGCTTGCCGCATTTGATCTAAATTGAATTCATCGGCACATCCTTGAAAGTAACACCTGTCTAGTTCTTCAATTGGAAAGTGGTGTAGGGGGACAATTTTGCCTTTTGTTAGTGAGATCATCATTCTATACAAGTAGGTGCGAGAAATAGCTCTATGTCTACAGTGAAAGTCATCAGGGACAATTCTAGTTCGAATTATTCTTATCGGTACATTTTCTTTATGAAAATATTTATTTAAAGCTACTGTTACAGTTTCAGGCTCATACCTTCCAGCCCGTCTTACAAGATCTACGTGACACGTAGAATTTAATGCATGAACACCTGCATCAGTTCTGAAAAAAAAATACATCTGTCTTAGAAGAGTATAATAATTAGCATAACAAATTTACTGAGCTGGGCTTATGTGGAAATAAAAAAGAGAAACAATATTCCTTTTTATGAGTTGTACGAGTTGTTGATAAAAACAATGAAAACTGACATGCAACACTAGGTTAGGTGAAAGTTAACAGAATTCTTGCATCATCTGTTGGTTCGAGATTGGTTTTTGTATTTCTCATAGTGTTTGGGGGGCGCCAAATACACAGGCACAAAGAAATAAAATTTACTAACGCATGGGAAAAGTCGGATAAAGGCAGCCTTTGTAACGTGATTTAAACGGAATTCATAATAGATTGAAACAATTAGTTGATGACGAAACAAGGGATAAAAATTTGAAAATTTCAATTTATATGTTCTATCGTCATGACATGTTATCAAAAGTAGACATCACCAACAAATTGCTTCAAAATGTGAATACAGACATAATGCATTATGTGGAGGCTTAAAAAACCTAAGTGCTTACTTAAAAAAGTAGCGATAAAGCATTTGAAATATTTTTGCAAGAGGCTATCCAAAGAAAGCGAAAAAGACTATGGCTCTTTTTAAAAAGACGAACCTCTAGAAAATCCAGCGAACCATTTCAAAATAAATTTTTATTTTGGAATATTTGACAGGGCACAAAACTCAATAGATGAAAGATTCCAGGCATTGGGTAATTATCAATCAACTTTTGGATTTTTATATAAGTTTTACGATATGGACAAGGATTTACTATTAAAATCATGCATGGACAGTGATGCACCCAGAAAATGTGATGGCAACTTAAAAAGTTTGATATATTACATAAAAAATATTTTATGATTAAAAAAGAAGGTCTCGGATTGGGAAAATAATTGCCAAGGGTCGCACAGAGGACACTACATCTATGATACCACCCTCGAGAATTTTTAAAATATGAGAGGTCTGTGGAAGGCGGAGGCCCCCTGCCCCCCCCCCCCTTGGTGCGCCACTGTGCATGGATATATACATTAAATTGCAAAGTACTGAAGTTGATGAAATATCTAGGGATATAACAGGCACTGAATTATTTAATGAAATTCAATCTTACAAAGAAAATTTTCCAACTAAGGAGCAATATCCAAAATAAATTTTAGATAACATATTGAAATTGCAATTATCGCCATGTTTTCCAAATTTAGCAATAAGTCTTTAAAATCTCTTGGAAAACACTATTAAGCCTATTGGAAATATCAAAAATATCCACTAGATGGCGGTCTTTAATTACAAATGGTGTAGCTATACAGTGACCGGCAGAAAGTTGGACACAAATGGAAAACTTTTTTATTATTTCAGAAAATTTTATTCTTGATAAAAGTTGGTGCATCATTTCAAACTCAAAACGCACATATCAAAATTTAAATATCTCTTTTTGGATACGAAGTAGATGTCAAAATAACTCAAGAGTAAAGTACCCTTATTTTTTAAAATGCGATAAAAAGTTACTGACAAAAGTTGATTGGAATCAGAGGTGGATGTCAGATTTAAAGTCATAGCCACCTTGTCAAAAAAAAAAGAAATGTAACTTTTTTGTATTTTTTCGACCACCCTGTGTATTACAAAAAAAAACATTTATTAAACATATTTATTGCTAGTTTAAAATTGTGCCTAGCATTAATCATTTATTTTTTTGTAAAAGAAAATCATGGGTCCTTTCAGCAGATGTATTATTCAAAAACTACACCATTCCTAATAAATATCTGCTGAAAGGACCCATGATTTTCATTTACATAATTTGAGTAACACAAACACAGCAGTGATATTTCTACCTAAAACCATTTATTTTAAATTCGCTTTGGCCAGAACTGGTGTGTAATATAACACAATTGTACTAGATGCAACCAACAGTGTTGTCGCAAATGGTTCATGTAATTTCAGTGTCAGCCAGCAAGAAAGAAATTATTGGAAAAAAGTCGGCCCTAGCCGCAAATGGCAACGAAGACAAAATAATAGTAATTGCCCCCCTCCCCCGCACAAGCATGTGGTACTCCTAGTTTGGAGTATTGTGAGGGTGAGAATTATTATATTATTATAATATCCCATACAAATCTTAAAAAGTACAAGAGAGAAATAGACATATTGACTCGTTTTTTGAATTTTCATTATTCCCTTCATAGCAATTTTCAATCACTTTAGTTTCTGCAAAATAATGGAAAAATTGAATTTCTTGACCCAAAAAATATACAAACCGACGTAGACGTATCACTTGAAACCTTCAAATTCACCCCATCGAAATTGATCTCTACTAACAATTATAATTATTAATACTAATTTCTTTCGGTAAAAAGTACCTACTGTATTGCAAAAAACATAATAATAAAAGTTCTCATCCTATTTCCACCCTTTTCCATGGAGCGATTTCGCCCAATAGAAAAATTATTTTTGGCCTGCACTTATTCTTACTTTTATTATATTACAAGTTATCAAACAAGAGAAGTTTGCCCTCAAATAGGGCAGATTGTATGGCCACCACTAGTACAGAACTGGCTTCAACTGGTACAAAAGGCTTTTAAGTATATTTTAATGTACCTAATTTTGTATTGTTAAAATCTAATTTATGACATTTTAAACAGATATTCATTATACATATTATGTGACAACATTTTAGAGTTGACTGACATTAATAAAGACTGCTCACGCTTGTCATGTTTGACAGTTCTATGCCTCACCATATTATGATATTCGGAGACAAAATACAATGTAGAACACACTGTTGGCCAATTAGCGCCATCTATATTCCAGAATATTAAGCTATAGCCATGAAAAGTCTTATAAATACCAGTCAACGATTTTCGGCTATAAATGAAAACCGTAGATTTTTTTATTCGTTTGGTAGAGATTTTGAGTTCAAATTTTACCATAGATAAGAAATAGGTATACAATATACGAAATTTTGCTTAAAGTGACCGGAACTGTGGTACCTCTACCCTAAATAAAAAATATACATATAAATGGCTTATGGGCAAGGCCTTTGTGGCCACCCCTATTTGTATTTCTACAAAACTAATGCTAATTACTTGTATTATTTATTGAATAATTAACTGGATAATTAAATAACTTTAGTAGAATAATTTTATATAATATATTTACCGGCTACTTCCAACAACGATAGGTATATTTTGCGAATTAAGTATTTTCAACCCCATTTCTAGTCGTCCACTTATACTCTGCAGGCACTCAGGTCTGGCTTCACACTTTAATGCTTTGGTTAGCCTTTGGGCCCCACTATAAAAGAAGTTAGGTTAGGTAACGTGATTTCTTAAAAAAAAATAAAATTTTTACTTGAAATTGGTTCCTATATAAGAAAAATTTAGCAAATATCGAGGCATATTTCCCTGAACCTTTCTGGAAACTTATTTCTTATATTTTATTTTTATATTTATTTATACTTCTCTTTTTTTTTGCCCCACAGTCAGTCCATAGATAAAGGATTTATAGTCGCATAGAGAAATAAAAAATTATTTGTCTAAGTTATAGTCGGTCCAAGAGTCCAACGACCCTATACCCCGATTACTGTAAGAAGTCCCGATTTTGTCAGATGACATTCTCCACAAAATCCCTAGGAATTTTTTGTTAACCATAGGTATAACATTGGTATATGTGTCTCAACCAGTTAATGACGTCACTCATTGATTTATGATGTGAAAAGTTACCCAAGTGATACGAAAAAAAGAGCATATTAAAATAAAAACCCTACTGCAATCACGATTATGCCGCTACAAATAAAAATAACTATGACTACAACTCAATTTTGTATTTTGTAATAATCAGCTGCTTTTGGCAACGTCTAGGGGCGGACTCAGGCAAATTTAGCTTCGGTGTGTCAAAGTGACAGTGAAGGTTTTCCAGATCGTTCAAGCTGGTTTAAACATTCGGTAATGAAAATATTCGCGGGTTTTCTACGTTTTGTGAGCTTTACCGTCCTCTGTGTTGTTCTTGTTCGTGATACTTTTCGTGTTATTAGTGCAAATGGGCTCGTTACTGACCTGAACTTATGACCCGGTTGCATTTTTTGCTGCATCAATGCCAACTTAGGATATCGAAATTACCAATTGACAGTCCCAGTAAGGACTTCTTAAAGTAATTTGAGATTATAGTGGAGTGTGCAGTCCACAAAATATATAGGTTAGGTTCATAGATAAAGGATTTATTTAACTATAGGAAGTTAGGTTACTGTTCTGTTACAGAGAAATGGAGTAGTTCAGTCTGTTAACAGACTTGGCACTGCAGACTGCTTGTGCTTTAGAGGTCTTCGTCCTCGTTCGCCACGATACACAGTAAAGGCATCAGCAGCAAAATGTTTTGAACGAACAAATTTATTTGGACTCAAAGTCCAATCAGTCCCCAAGTTACGAAATTTTACTCCCGGAGGTCTCCTAGACTTATAATTCTTACAGCTTGGTCAAAGTTTACAGAATAAAATATAAGTTGGGTCACTTGACGCGGCTCCTTTATAAATCGGACATCTAAGAGAGTCGCCGACGTCGACTTTTTGCTTCGCATATACCCGGCATATACCATGCACTAGCGCACCAGTAAGCGACTGCAAAACACGTGCGCGGCGCTGCCTTTGATGTCGGCCGCCGGCTCGAGTGACCCAACTGCTATTTTATTCTGTAAACTTTGGCTTGCTACTTACTGCACACGACATTTGCCAAAAACACTGACCATTTCTCTGCTGAAAAAACAACTACCGCTGAGAACAAACTGCAAACGTCAAAGTGAGGACAATATGGCGGCCATTAAATTTGCCTGGAAATAGGATGCGCAGATGGTCAAAGCGCGTTCTCCCCAAGAACGTTAAACCAGACAGGATAGCTCAATCACGCGAATCTGTCCGCCGAGCCGCCCGAGGTGATGACGTCACAGTTAGACGTACTGTGTAAACTCGCACCACGAAACACCCAATCGCGCGCCTTCAGAAAGCAACTTGTGCTTTTTTTTTAAGTTCATAAAAACAAAAAGTGAGCTTTAGATGCTCTTGCTTTTTCGGATTTATTTTTTAAGGATTGTAAACCAATGGAAGTCAATAAAGTTCACTCTTGTTTTTTGAACACGAATTTTTTATGACAATTTCTCCAACCAATACGAGAAAAAAGCGCATTATTGCAGCAAATGTGTTTTCAGAAGGTGCGAATTTTGCCTTAAATAGTTTTTATTATGGCACACCGATTATAATATATATTATACAGAATTATTCTGTTAATAATTGTGGGCCTCCTTTGATTAGTTTGATTTTGAAGAGCATTTTTGGATTATGATATTCATATTATATGTGAATGGTGAATCAATAATAAAAAAAATAGAAAACTGATAAAATGCTCCAAGACAAATTAAAACACAGTTGAAAACATAGATTTATTTATTCATAATTCATAAATAATAAATATTCTAATTTATAATTTTGTTTAATTTTCGCTTTTTTTTTTCGAAGAGGATCCACAGAACTATTTCTTTGTGAAGTATTATTATGTCGTGCTTTTAAATTTCGAAAATTGAATCTAATACAAAAATCTTTTATAACTACAAAAGGCATGTTAATTTCTTTGTTAAAAACTTCATCTGATTCCTGAATAATTGCTTGTCGGGGAATTCCAGAACTGCCTTCTAAATTTGCAGTTTCTCCACCTTCTATTGCAGACAAATCAACAAGTAATATTTCTATTTCTTCCTTTCTTTGTCTTTCGGTAAGTCTATCAGAACGTGATGTATTAGTTGTTGCCGAGGTCGTTGCAGTAATAGTTTTTGTGGAAGGTATTTTTAATGTAGGAACTGCGGTTTTTTTTAAATGCTTTCTTAAAGGTAAGCCTTAAATTAAAAAAAATATATAAATATTTATATTCTTGCATTTTTTAGATGGCTAGCTAGCAAAGAAAATTTTACTTACCTAATAATTCATTTCGAAGATCTCTTTCGTAGTCATTGTCTACAAAATGTTGTGAACATATATGGCTAGTGTTAGGGTTGAATTTGTCTTTTCCTTTGCACCTTGATATCCACTCACTTTGTATAGTTTTAGAGAAAAGGTCCTTTGGTTTTGGAAAAGCATGAAATATGATATTCTGCCCAGTTTGGGCTTTTGTAGCATAAGTGTTATTACACCCATACACGGCAAACCTTGTTCCCCCTGGCCTAATCCCCGGCATATTTTCGTGAATAGGACTATTCTGGGTAAAACTTTCCTTTGGTGTATGTCTGCCCCGATTTTGTTGAAATTTTGGCTACCCCCCTATTTTCGAGGTCCCTGAACACGAATCTGACGTCAGTTTTCGGCGCTCGGACGTAGTTTCCGAGAAAATGAATTTTCAAATTTCCTTTGACACCTCGCTTTTCACGGCGATATTTGTAGTTATAATCCGGATGAATTTCTACTGTATGCAGCTCAAACTGATCACCACCCTATATTGCACCCTTTGCCACCTCGAAACTTCGCGAAAATCCGCGGAAAACCCGAAATTTTGAAAGATTTTTGCCGTGTTGACGCTCGGCCCGGCCGCTGTTTTCGCCCGGCAGGCGGCGCGCGCATCTTTCAAAATTTCAGTTTTTCCGCGGATTTTCGCGAAGTTTCGAGGTGGCAAAGGGCGCAATATAGGGTGGTGATCAGTTTGAGCTAAATTCATCTCAATTATAACACAAATAACCCTGTTAAAAGTGGGGTGTCAAAAGGAAATTTGAAAATTCATTTTCTCGGAAACTTCGGCCGAGCGCCGAAAACTGAGGTCAGATTCGTGTTCAGGGACCTCGAAAATAGGGGGGTAGCCAAAATTTCAACAAAATCGGGGCAACCATACACCAAAGGAAAGTTTTACCCTATTCTGTAAAGTAGTATATTATCAACCTCGTACTTTTATTATTAATAATATGTCAAGAAATGCTCACCTTCCCTTCTGTAGAAATTCAAGTATCAGGCACTTAGTGTCTGAATAATAATAAACACGGCACAAAAATCAAATAAAAACAACATACAGACACACTTTATAACAGGTAAAACTCAAAAAACTTACAATAATAAAGTAAAACCGAAAGAAATACGATAAAAAACTAGAAAAACAAAGGTAAACAACGCGCGTACGATGTAACCTTCACCTAACGACGTCTAACGGTGACGTCACGCCCTCGGTGGGCGCCGCGAACATTACACCATTCAGATTGAGCTATCCTGTCTAGTTTAACGTTCTTGCGTTCTCCCTACTCCATTTCTCTGATTTGTGCACTAGAAATGACATTTCTTAATTTGGTAATCCGAGGTTGGCAGCATTGTTTTGAGGGGCGTATTTAGCAACGGGCACAGAATAGGGGATTCTCTGCAACGGCAACGGGTCTTGCATATTTAGCATGTCTGGAGAAATGTCAGACCTTGTTATTCTACAGATGCTCCCTTATTCTGTGCCTTAACTCTAATATTCTGTAGCAAGGTCTCTAATAGACCTGATTCTGTAGCTCTAGCTCTAACCTCTCGTCAAGCTATTGTACGGTTGATAGCTTTTCGTTCTCATATTTACGAGATCAAAACATGACCTGGTGCAAATGCAAAGAGGCTTTTACATCCAGATTGTGAAATTGCATTCCATAGGTAAGTAAATAGGTATAATTTTTTGCCAAATATTATTTTTGTCTCATCGTTATTTTTCGATTTCTTGCTGATTTTTAGGTTTTCAAGAGAAGAAACTAAATTTAGAAGGTGGCTTAGTACTCTAGGTGTCATCGACTATAATATTCAAGAAGAAGTTCAAGAAATAACTCGGGGAGATGAGGAAAATGGAGACATTGTAATTCTCGATACGACGAAGAGAGCCGCATTTCTGGAGCAAATAGAATTTACCGAAGAAATGCAAACAGCAGCAGCAAGTAAACCTGTTAACTGCGCAGATAACCGCCAGCAAAACTATTGAAGCTTATCAAAGAAGAGCGTGTTAAAAATCACTTCACTTTCATTTTTGAAGCAAAGATTAAAGTGATGTAGAAGCTGAAGTTACCAAGTTTTCTTTTGCTTGTATTTTTTAAACAAATAAAAATAAAAAGCTCTAAGGAATAAAACTAGCTGCCTAAAAATTCAGAAACAGGTATAGATATGTTCCTGTAAAATAGGTTATTATTAGTAGTTAATTCAAAGAAATAATTATACCAAGTAATAGTGTATGAAAATGTTATGTAATTAAAAATATTTTCATATTTTTGCAATGTATTTATAATGTAGCTATTGTATAAAGTGAAATGTACAATAATAATTATATTACTTCTCCTTATGATGATTAAAATATTGTTTTGATTAAGTTGTACAATTTCTCAACCTATTTAACTGCTTCGTTTCCCGAATGCATTAATTTAAAATTAAAACCAACAAAAATAGTGGACCTATGTTGTACTTCGAACTAAAATAATTTCCATTTTACACAAAACGACAACCAATATAAGACATTACATTATTTATGGAACCCACCCGTATAAATTATTTCAAATTTCCCGCCTCATTTATGGTTAAAAATGGCCGCCAAATTATTCTCCCGGTCGGACGTCTCTCTTGCGCGGTATAGGTTGCTATAGGTATATGGTCCAGCCGTGAGGTCCGCGGTGACGTCATTGCGCCGATCAGAGCTGGCGAACTTTTACGCGGATCGGACTATCCTGTCTTATACACCATCCTTGTGGTTTGGGTTGTTCCTGTAGCAACGTAAATCGAGAGCATATTTTAGGTTATAAAGATAGTTAAAGTCATCAGCTGGCATCACGAAAAATGAACATGGGTGGAGGTGTGGGAAGGAATATAGGGTATTCAAGTTTTACATATTAAAATGAATACCGGCGCCTTCATCAAAAGTCTAATATATCGTTTTTTTTTACTATTTTAAATCATGATTTTTGATTATGCCCATACCAAATAAAATCGTAAAATAAACTAGGTAAGGTAGGTGTAGGTAATACTTCTTTCGCTTACTTCCACACATGAAAACTTCGTTTTTGCAGGCGAGTTTCGCTAACTTAATCATCAGGAGATGATTAAGTCTAATCATTAGACTTCACCTTCATTAGGCTTAATCATCTCCTGATGATGCTAACATGGTTAGCGAAACTCGCCTGCAAAAACAAAGTTTTGGTGTGTGGAATTAAGCAAAATAAGTATTTTCTAAGTGCCAAAGGTTCCTGATTCCCAATTTAGGTAGGTAGGTACTTAATCACAATTTTATTTCATTATTTGGTAAGTATTTTCTATAAGTATTTCAAGAGAATACATAGAAAATGCAATCATTCTTTCAGCTTGTTTTTAATTTGGAAAATATATCCGAATAATTTTTTCACCATTACGGGCTTCCGTAAATTACTGCAATAACGGGATGTTCTGCTTTTTATATATCATCCAAAATAGTTATTGGCGGCTGTGCGTCAGGAAATTTGAGTTAATTTTGTGATCTAAAATATAATATTATCTTACTAAGTATATAAAGGTATATATAGTTACTTAGAGTGACTATTTAGGTATCTACCTTATATTATGTGTTATATATCATCTCGCAGTTGTTACTTTATTGAGTTTAGTCTTCATTTATTCTATAAGACCTCTGCATTACCACCTCTTCCTCTTATAATAATAACTTTGTGGAACATTTTGTGATACTGGAATCATTTTAAATAATATAATTCTTAGGGTTACTTTTGCTTTTGCTCAAATGCGCACTGAACCTTGAACCACATAGTAGTTTTGCAAAAGGCACTCTTTGGTGAGTTGCAATGGATGATTGCAAGTTTATGTGCATATTTTATAATCTTCTTGAATCATTTTGATTTAAAATGACAATGTCCTTATAGCGTTGACTGACGTATTAATAAGACTTCTCACGGCTATAGTTTCATGTCCTGGAAAGTAGATGGCGCCTATGGTCAACAATGTATTTTGCATTGTATTTCGTCTCCGGGAAGCGCATGGTGAGCCAGAGAACTGTCAAACATGACAGCCGTGAGCAGTCTTTATTAATACGTCAGTCAACGCTTATAGTGTCAAATTTTCATATTGCTTTGATTACTCTCTCAAAAATGTACTTGTAAGCCTATGAGGCAACATCCCACATGGTTTTTGCTTTACCTCAGAGTCACTACTTTTGTGCAAAACCAATTGAAATTTGATGATGACAGTTGATTGCAACAACTCTCCTAATAAAGGAACCCTAATTGAAACAACTCTCCTAATAAAGGAACCCTATTTTCAACCAACTATTTAAATCGGTAAGAACCGGTTTAGAACTGTTATTGGAACTTTGAACAAACAATTTTATCTGGCGTTTTTTTGCAACTCTGAACTACCCAATTTTGGCCTAAATATTTATAATTTAAAAAACCCGTTTTTTTGTTTAATGAAACTTTATATCTTTTATTTGACAGCTTATATTAGTATTATTAGTAATAAATTGCTTTTTTTACTACTAACCTGAGAAATCACCATTATTTACCTCATTCCTCTAATGAGAAGTAATATTTCTCTACCTAGGTAAATAATGATAATAAAAAAATACCTATACTAAAATCGAGCAATCCGTACGCCTGGCGTAAATAAAACCACGTGTTCAATGACGATCCGCGATTGGTCGGTAGGCTATAAAGTTTCACCCGAGTCGGCAACAGGGACGTACTCGATCGCAAAAGTGTAGTTACGCGGTTTTACCACAGCTTACCCTAACATACAGCTAGGAAACTCCCGTGTGGCCCCTTTGTTCTATCCGTGCACGGCCAAGCGTGCTATCTCTCTCTTATTGGGGAGAGAAGTGAGGGCCGGATCAAGAAAAGTTGTATGATTTGTTCAGGTTTAATGAACAGTACCGCACTAATTTTTTATACGGAAGTAAAAAATACTATTCAATGCATTTTATTTGAACAAAACAAGTACTTATTACTTTGACTGGCAGAATGTTACTTATTGCTAAAAATTATTAGGTACCTACTTTTATAAGTTTACAAACTGTTGCATTAAAAAATGAATAAATCGAAACAAGTATTGTCTATGATCAAATCTAACTGGAAGTTCATGTAGTGGTACCGTTTTGTTGCATAGTGGCCTAGAATTCAAATTTAAGTAGGTACAAAAAGTTATCTACTGGTATTTAATCAAAGAAAAGCTGAAAATAAATAAACGCGCATTTAATACTGTAAATTTTTATTAATAAATAAGCAATCTATACCTAATAGATACATATACAACAAAAACAAAAAAATACGGCATATAAACAAACAAATGTTCTAGAAATTTCTGCGAATAATTAACTTATTTTTTATTAATCTTTTTAAAATTTGCATTAATAGTTTTGAGTGTGTAATAAATTCTTACTCTTACATATAACCGAAGTGTAAATTCTTTTGGGAAATGTCTACAAGGGAAGATGATTTGTGTACATTTTTGCTTCAAAATGTTCTGCACATAGTCTGTGAGACTTAGGCATTTGAGCTAATTTCTCCAAAAGATCCTCCCGATTGGCTTTCATTGCCCATATCCTTGCCCTGAAAAACTAATTAAAGTTGAAATAATTTATTTTAATGAGATTAAAATAAATAAACGATCTCTTTACCCCAGACACAGCTGTTGTTAGGTAGCACGTAGGTAGATATAAGTACCTATACAGTGTAGTTTATTCTTGATGGTATTTCATGTTTTTGTATTTTTTGTGCACCCTGTATAAAAAAATCTAAAATTCTCTCCGTAGACCATATTTTTTGGAGAAGCAGAAACTTTTATCAAGAATGACCTTTTGTCGAAAAATGAAATTTTTGGCCCATTTGTCCTCTTGGGGACTCCATCCACGGACACACTGTATATTCACTATAGAAAATTACAGGTAAATATCTGAGAAATATCTAAATATAACAAAAGTAGGTATAAAAGGCGTCATATTAGTAAGTACTTATGGTACATTATAAATGCAAATCCAAATTTCAAAAATATTATAAATCAGAAGTACAGGATTTGCATTTATAATGAGCCATAAACCATCTTTTAATTTCCAAAGAGACTAGAGTACCTATAACAAATTGAGAGCAAGTTCAAACCTAGGGGTTAAACATAAATAGGCAATAATTAATAAAGGAATATTAGAAAGAAAGAATTAAAAATTATTCTTCATCGGTACTGTATTCACCACTTATACTATTACAATAAAGTATGTAATGTCTATAGGTACTCCAGAAATAGGCCAATAGTTGTAAATTACGTATAAATAAATAGTATTCTTGATATATTTTGAGGAAACAATAATCGTTAAATGAATAAGATAACATTATTAACGTGAATTGAAAAAATACGCAGATCAAAAGTTATTAAACAACAGCAAGTCTTAGTAAATGGCATTTAAATAAACCACACACGACATACCTAAATGTTGGAAAAAAAGTAGGGTACTTACCGGTCAGGTTGCTTGGGAAAGCAATATAATTTCTTCTTGCAGTTATATCGTTTATTACAACAGCTTTTCACAGCACATACGACATGGACCGATTTTCGCTCGCTCATATTTCACCACTATAAATTCCGAAAAATACCACTGATACGCCCGTGACCACCGATCGAATAATAACCCGTTAGGCTGCCCGCCCGCCCGCCAATGACGGTTTCTCTCCCCAAAGGCGGGGCTAAAGGCCTGGGACGAATCTCGTCCCCCACCACCGGAGTTTCCTAGCTGTATGTTAGGGTAAGCTGTGGTTTTACCTTGTTGTTTTCAGCTATTTAGACACTGCCACAAATAATTTTATCGATGTTTTGAACCATTTTAATTAAGCCAATTATTCTTTTCCCAAATATTTTCATGTAAACCATTGTAAAACTAAAATCCCAGAAAAGGACGAATCAGAAGTGGCACTTGGCTAATTTAAGAGGGCAGAGGGGTATTTTTATGAGGTGGTGGGGACGGAGAGTATTGCTAGGCCGCCAGATCCTTAGAAAGGTTAAAACATGTCAACATATTTTTCACTATCATTTATTCATTTTGGGTAGGTATACCAATAAAATTAATATGAACGCAATTAATATTATCTAATGTGTGCCGGTAGTAAAATTATAATGTTTTACGAACCATTTATTCTATTTATCTGAGCCCAGAAAACCCACAACCTGACCCCTGTTTTCTGGGACTTGATTATGAAAGCGGAATGCTTGACAACAGCGCGGCGCGGCGCCACAGATTCCGTTCTTGCGGTACTGCCAGATCGTCCAGTCGGGAGCCGGTAACCAAGGCAACCCACAAAAATATAATGCAAATTAATTTAGTATAAAATGAAATCGATGATAATTTACTTATAAAAATGTTAGTCCTTGATAGTATTTTGGTTGATATTAAATTGAAGGCGATAAAAATAGCTAAATGAATTTAAGGAAATTGTCAGGCATAAAAGCTGAAGAAGTCCGGCAACGTCGTTCGTGGCTTACGGCTGACGCGCCACCTAACGCCAGACGCCAGACAGCGTCAGTATGTTCAATTGAGGTTAAACTCCTTATAAAACGTAAACAATAAAACGAAAAACGATTACCAATTTCTAAGTAAAAAAGCCCAGTATTATTATCATGACTGTGATAAAAGTATCCAAAACAGGGACCAGATAAGGTGTACAATATGTATTCAGCTCAACTTTACTGCTTGTGTTGTTACTTCGAATACTTCGTTGCTGTATTTACACTAGTGCATTGTGCCCCAGAAAACCCACTTTGTGCTTAGGTTTTGTGACGAAATGGCCCCGCAATTATTGCTGTGTTCGTGGATGTTCTAACAACACGAGGAATGTTGGGATAAGTTTTTTCAAAATACCTGCTGATGAAAACAGGTAGGTACCTTATGTGTAGTCTGTCCCTACCTTGTTACCACATTATTATATCCTTAGGTATTATAAATTTTATGTCCTACGTAGGTACTACCCCTTTTACTGGAGTATTACCTACCCCAGAAAACCCACAAATGGTTTCCTACTGATAATACCTACCTAACTATGGTTTTTAATTTTTTTTTCAAGGTGTTATGCATGGACGAGAAAGTGTGGAAGGCAGGATTTGTTAGAAAAAACACCCACACAGCTTTTTATTAATTATAAAGTTTGTTCAATGCACTTTGAAAATAGTATGTTTGCAAACCAGTCGAAGTCTGGGCTAAAGAAAACAGCAATACCAACTGTGTTCTCATCATGTAAGTACCTTCATTGGTAATTATGGAAATTAGTGTATGCACCGCCCGATTTTCTTGACATTTTGACCCCATAATTACCCCTTCATTATTAGATAATAATATGTATTTTTTGCTGATACTTGTAATTTTGCTGCATTTAATTTTTTTTACTAGGTTATATCGATGAGGCTTCTTCACAGAGTCCTTCTGTGTCTGTATGCAGCAATTTGACTTTGTTAGAACCTCAACGAGAACTTGATCAACCAGTCTCGATCGCTCAACCTTTGGATCAACCAAGTACACCCCATCTGTCACAGTCACCTATAGGCGATCTCCACAGCATTACCGAATTTTCAGTTGCATCAAAAGGTAATGATCTATATTCACAAACTGTTATTATAGTATACACACCCAAACATCTCCATCTCCTGAAAAATATGCTAACATGGTTAGCGAAACTCGTCTGCAAAATCAAAGTTTTCGTGTGTGGAATTAATAGGCAAAAGAAGTATTACCTACACCTACCTAGTTTATTTTACCATTTTATTTGGTATGGGCATAAGCAAAAATCATGATTTAAAATAGTAGAAAAAAACCGATATTTTAACCGATATTTTAATTTTTTTTACTAGGTTATATCGATGAGGCTTCTTCACAGAGTCCTTCTGTGTCTGTATGCAGCAATTTGACTTTGTTAGAACCTCAACGAGAACTTGATCAACCAGTCTCGATCGCTCAACCTTTGGATCAACCAAGTACACCCCATCTGTCACAGTCACCTATAGGCGATCTCCACAGCATTACCGAATTTTCAGTTGCATCAAAAGGTAATGATCTATATTCACAAACTGTTATTATAGTATACACACCCAAACTTATATGGCATCACGCATTATTTGCGATAATTTTTTTTGTCAAAAAAATTATATGTCCTGTAAAGTCAAAAGTGTTTACTAACAAAAACAGTTAAATGTGAAAAACCCGACAATATAAATTGTAATAAATATTAAGTGATTCCATATTATAAGTTTGGGTGTGTGTATATTGTAATTTTTTGTATTACTTATTTTGTTATTGAATAATTCTATTTTTAGATGCTAGTCAACAAACTTCTCTTAGTTTGAGTGCACATAGTCCGAGAAAGCATTCATTAAAGTTACAAATAAAAAAACTCCAAAGAAAGTTGCATCCGAAGTTGGAGCAAGCTGTCGACAGTGCCGACACTGAAATAAATGACGAACAATTTCTTGCCATTTGTGAGAAAAAACTGTCTGCTTCAATGCTACTATTTGTAAGGCATTAAATCTCAAAAAAGATCCACAGGGATATCGTTACTCTTCAGATATGAAACAATTTTCCTTAACAATTTATTTTCTAAGCCCAAATGCTTATAGATTTTTAATGAAACCACTTTATTTGCCATCTAAAAGCACTCTTCAAAGAATAACTAGCAAATGGCATATAATTGCAGGTCTTAACAGTTTCATTTTTGAGGTTATTAAATCAAAAGCTACAAATTTAGAGGGTTCTTCAAAACAGTGCATTCTTTGTATTGACGAAATGTCATTAAAAATGTTTTTATTTTACAATAGATCTTCCGATACCATTGTTGGCTTTCATAATACATTGAAGGAAAAAAGATATGCTCCTGCTAAATATGTTTTAGCTATTATGGCTAGAGCAATATTTGCTAAGTGGAAGCAACCAGTTGCTTATTTCTTTATTGATACTTGTTCAGGGGAGGAATTAAAATTTATTATTTTTGAAGCAATAAGGAAACTTAAATCTGTAGGATTACTAGTAAGTGCGTTAGTGTCTGATCAAGGATCAAATTTTGTACAATTTTCAAAATCAGTTGGTATCTCTCCAAACTCTTCACATTTTTATGTCGATAGCGAAAAAATATTTTATATTTTTGATGTGCCGCATCTCTTAAAATCAACACGAATTAATTTTTTCAATTACACATTCGAAACCTCTGAAGGATGTACAAATAAAACGTATAGGTATTGACCAAATTTATAATAAACAAAAACATAAGCCTTTGGCTCTTCGGCTGTGTCCAAAATTTACAGATGAACACATTAATTCGAATCCTTTTAAAAAACTGAAGGTTAGTTTAGCCGTCCAAGTTTTCAGCGCAATGGTAGCTGCGGCACTTAATTCCTTTATTGAATTCGGACAATTCCCCCCTTCGGCAAACGCTACAGTGTCATTTGTAGAAAAAATTGATAAGTTATTTGATATCTTAAATTCCTCAAAAATATCAGGCAGTAATACAAGTACAATAGACCTTTCAAAGGAGCAGATTACCAAGTCGATTTTTTAAAGGAAATGTTTACATATTTTGAGAATATTAAAATTTTAAAACAAAATATAGAGGTTACCAATAAAGTTAAATTTTTGAAAGGGTGGCAAATCACAATAAATTCATTTTTAGGTCTTTGGGAAAAATTTCATTGTTTAGAGGTTAGTTCCTTATACACTCGACGCTTAAATCAAGATTGTCTCGAAAATTTTTTCGGCACTATTAGGCAGCAATGGGGAAATTGCTTGAATCCAACCCCCATCCAATGCGAAAGGGCTTTCAAAAAATCATTTTGTTTAACACGCGGATGGGGCTAATTGTATTGAGGATTTTGATTCATTATTGTCATACGTAACCACCGAACATACACAAATTTACAACAAAGTTGTTGTGGGAAATACAAGATCTATTTTTTCTGATTTAAGTTCGGTGGCACCAGATTATATTGATTTCGAACTACATGAATCAAATAGTATATCATATGTTTGTGGATATTTATTAAGAAAGTGCTTGGAACAACATTCATGTGAAGTTTGTATTAAATATTGTAAACGTCATACATTAGGGGATACTGATTTGTTTACTTATTTTAAAGCATACAAATCAAGTGGTAACGAAACCTTTGGACATTTATTTTCACCTCCTGATAATTTCCTAAATTATATTAAAACTCTCGAAGTTAATTTTTGTACCCTCTTTCCAAAGTTTGCTTTAGAAGAAAATGTTGGTGTGAAATTAAAAAATAAGCTGCAAAACATTTCATATCAACTTCCATGCCCTAGTTTTAATCATGCCTATTTCTTATCCCTTTATGTAAGATTTAGAATCTATTCTTCTTTAAAATTTTTAACTCGTGATATTGTTTCTAATAAAACTAATAAAAATTATAAACTTCGAAATTTACATTTATAAGTGCTGCCAGGGGTCATTATTTTTAAAAATTAGGCTAAGTTGATAATGTATAGTGTGCATGTGCATAATATGTACGTAAGTAGTTTATAATATCTTTTGTATTTATAGGTATTATATTTTATATGTGCTATTGTTTTTGAATTTTTTTTATAGATTTTAGTAATAAACATTTTTGATAAATAACCTTTTTTTACTACCAGTGATACGAAGGTCAACCAATTTTGCAAATAATAATTGTTATGGATCTATATAAAAAAACAAATTAATTGCCAAGCTATGAGTTTGGACGCAAGTCGATTGAAATATTGTAATATTTCAACCACCCAAGTAGAATAGTTCACTTGAACCTAAATTATAGTTGTTTCTAATTAATATAGGTAAGTATAAAATAATAAAGAGGAAATATTGTGAAATTTCCATGTACAATAAAAAAATGTATTTTTCTCTTTAGTAAAATATTAATATTTATATTTTTTTCGTCGGTAAAATACCTACTTAAAATCACTTCTGGAGATTCAAATTTAACTAGATCTAATCCCAGAAAAAAACTTTACTATTCTAAAAATTAATTTTGCTATATAAAACACAAAATTTTCTATAGCCCGGACCTGATCGTGCCAACGCAATGGGCAAGTTCTACTCTGTCCAAAATACGGTGGGCGTGGCCAATGCGCAGATGTCAACGGCGGAGAGTTCATTTCCTATGCGCGAGAGCGGAAATTGGAACCGCGACATCAAAGGCGCCGAAAGCAAGTGCCACTTCTGATTCGTCCTTTTCTGGGCTAAAATTAAATAAAGGTCGTGCCTCAATGCGGCCCTGGCGAATATTTCAACTCACGTGCTCTTGTTTACGCCAGGCGTAAGTTGCTCGATTTTACTATAGGTAAATAATGAAAAATTTTCTATGTGACATCAAGGTTAGTTTATCTTGTGTGACATTTAAAAATTAGTGTCATTTTATCAGCTTGACAACTGAACTCCCAGGCTACTTGATATTTTGTGAAGTATTTGAAAAAAACAAGAAATGACTAAAATATGGCAATATTTCAATGATAGTAGGGTAAGTAGTAAAAAAATTCTATATAGGTACACTTCGGTTGAGGCCATTATTTACCTCGCATATTATATCCTTCGGCGCTATGCGCCTCAGGATATAAAAATGCTCGGTAAATAATGGCTCACTTCTCAACCTAGGTGTATAATATACTATTTTTCATTGCGGTACCTACCCAGCCGTCATAGATATTATATTTTTTTTGTCATAGGCTCCCAAAAATAACTATTTTACGGACTCATTTAAGTCCGTAAAATGCTTTTCTTTTCAGGCCTAGTTCCTAAATGAACGAATGACTTGACAAAATTATCAAATAAACAAACTTGTTGCTACGATATCAATTTCTAAGCCAACTTTTTTCGAACATTACGATTTCAAAAATTATGGAAAATTTGCAAATTTAAGCGTTCTGAAGAATTGTAAAAAGCGTAAAACAAAATTTTGGGAGCGTATGACAAAAATAGTGTTTGTCATAACGTACCTACAGTGTGTCCCATTTGGAATGGATACACCTCTGTAAAATTGTTATTTTTGCTCCGATTTAGTTAGATAGGTCTCTGAAAATACCATTCGTCACACCTTCCAATTGTTTTGAAAACCAAACACCTGGCTAACTGCGACATTTTTTATACCCCCCAAAATTCAAGAAATCATATATATCATATCATTTTTTTATTGAAAAAATTTACTAAAAAAAGTTGTTTAAAATGAACCGAAAATCCCAAATCCAAAGTTTTATCAAAATCAAAAAAATCCGAAAAAATGAATTGAAGGTCCAAAAATCACATTTCAATCAATTTTTAACGCTTGGCAAAGTTAATTTTTTAACTTCAAATTTCCATGGCACACTTTGCTATCCGTAGAAATTCATTAAAATGTGATTTTTGGACCATCAATTTATTTTTTCGGAAATTATTTATTTGTTGATTTTGATAAAACTTTGGATTTCGGATTTTTGGTTCATTCTAAACAACTTTTTTTAGTAAATTTTTTTGATAAAAAAATGCCTGTGATTTCTTGAATTTTGGGGGTATAAAAAATGTCGCAGTTAGCCAGGTGTTTGGTTTTCAAAACAATTGGAAGGTGTGTCGAATGGTATTTTCAGAGACCTATCTAACAAAAAAAAGTTTTTCAAAATCGGAGCAAAAATAACAATTTTACAGAGGTGCTTCCATTCCAAACGGGCCACACTGTATATGAAGTTTTTCAAGACTCATCTGCTATTCAGCAATGATCCGTCCTGGAAAACTTCATTTTAGGTTCTTGTAACAAAAATAACTATTATTATAATGTATTTTTTTTAGGTTTTTTTTACAGAATTTTTTAAAACTAAGTTCTAGAACCATCAATACTGTAACAAAGTTACCAGTTTTAAAATTTTCATTTTTATTTTAAACCAGCTTAATTCTTTCGGTGCGCTATTTTTAGCGGCCGGCGTCCGCCGTTCTTATATTCACACAAATGATTCTTTTTTTGCATAGGAGACCTGCATTCTTTATATTAATTGCATTTAGTTAAACTTTGGGTAATACTTTTCGGCTTTCCGCCGCTTAATAATTTCTTGTTTTATCAAAAGGATGAGGGACATTTCAATTGTAAGCTAGGATCGCCGTTCTTTTTTTGAAGCTAGGTATTTAGGACTTGCCCGTTAGGGACCTGTCCGGGGTGCGTCAGCCCCCAACCACCTGTATAGCCTCCAGCTGCCGTTTTGATGCCCGAATGATGAGGTCGATCACCGCACTCACCGCTAGGCGGCGCCACCCAGTACCCAGTCCACATAAATAGGCTGCAGCTGCCAAGGAGGCTCTCTTACTTCCCACTTAGTTCCTGGTGAGTATACTTATACTAAAATCGAGCAACTCTTACGCCTGGCGTAAACAATAGCACGTGGGTTGAGATGTTCGCCAGGGCCGCACTGAGGCTGCACCTTTATTTAATTTTAGTTTTACATTTGTTTACATCAAAATATTTCGGAAAAGAATTATTGGCTTCATTAAAATGGTTCAAAACATCGATAAAATTATTTGTGGCAGTGTCTAAATAGCTGCAAACAACAAGATAAAACTGCATAACTACACTTTTGCGATCGAGTACGTCCCTGTTATCGAGTCGGGTGAAATTTTATAGCCTACCGACCAATCGCGGAACGTCATTGAACACGTGGTTTTATTTACGCCAGGCATACGGATTGCTCGATTTTAGTATAGGTTTAGATTGTTCCCACCTACCTTACCCCACTTACCCTTTCTAACATCCATTAACCTGTTGGAAGTACGAGTGATCTTTGACCAACATCCATCTTACGTGGCCCTTAGTTTTATTTTGCCAAAAGATAGGAAACAAATCTAACTAGGATAGTGTTAGGTAATTGTATTTTCTTGAAATCGGCAGTAAAGTGTTCCAAAATCGTCATTAAAAGCACAGAAATCGTACAATAATGGGCTACATTATTGTACGATTTTTTCAATAAGTAGGCCTTGGCGCGATGTAAACATCAAACGTCAGACACGGAGAAATCGCCCGTCAAAAGTGACCAAATATTCAAAACCGGCCGATAAAGGCCCATTTAACTTTTCGTACACATTGCGAAATTGTTTCCTATAGAAGCGCAATCCTTCAGTGTACATATTTTAGTAAATTTGAAGATAAATAGATTTGTTGTGTAGGCTGCACAAGAAGCAGCAGTTTGGTTTTTCTGTACGAAGATGCCGTGTCTTGTCTTACTTGATCTAGGTAGAGCGATCGTCAAAGTCAAGCAACGCCGCGCGTAGTCGATTCATGGACGGGTGATCCCTTATTATTATTTTCTTGCCTAATAAAACAATTTTTTTCCGATTTCGAGAAAAATATAATATGTACCTCGGCACTGAAGTTATTTTTATGACTCATGTGGTTTATTTGCCTCGGCCAGAGGCCTCGGCAACTAAATTCCACATGAGTCATAAAAAGTTGAACTTCAGTGCCTTGGTACATAAATAACTATTTTCTGTTTCTATTAAAAGCTTGCTATTTGACAACCCGAATGTTTTTGAGCTTGCTAGCAGCTTGAATCTAACTTACTGTGTTGTTAGTTGACTGGCTGTTTAACATAGCGGACTTAGATTATAGAACTCAACTTATTTGCCTGTTTCTTGCTTCCAGATTACTCGTGGACCTGTCTGGGCTGGCTACCTATATTTAATTTTTCGCAATACAATAGTTTTATATATCCAACGAAATTGGTACATGATTGTTACAAAAAAAAAAAATGAACAACAAACGGAAGATGTGTGGCAAACAGCGAGGCCAATGCTACGAGTGATTGGAAAATATGGGTAATGAACATGAACATGAAGTGCAATTGGGCTTTTAATTGTCGAAGCATATTGGTTTAAATTCACCAATCAACGATTGTATACTTCAACTTTGGATTTGAAACCTAAGGGGAGGGGGGGCTATCTGAGGAGTACTCACAGATTTGGGTTCTAGTTTGGCAAATAAAAATCTCCAAACGTGACAGCTGTTACTTGTGTAATCTATTTATAATGTTTACATTATCATTATACTATGGTATGAATAATAATTATTACTTAATGTTATTTTAGAAATAATGACAAACTAATCTTTTCAGCGTAAAATCCTTACAATACTATTTTCTGGAGAAAGAGCCAGGAGATGATTACATAGCATTTTACCGCTGCTGCAGCTACACCCAGATCATTTCACAATGTATAGAAGCTTCTTTTACACAAATATTCATTCTTATTAAAAAAAAACATCAAGAAGGCCTATCGCAACTTCTAGGTATCGTTCTCCCATAAAAAAGGACCTTAATACCGGCCACTGCGTCCAGACCTGTGCTTTGGAGATCTTGAACCCCCTCTGCGTTCACGCGATCTCGACCGGCCGCGTTTGGGCGACCTCGACCTGCTCCTGCGGCCCCCTCCAATGTGGGTACCCGCTCGGCCACCCTTTCTACGAGAGTACAAGTACCTGCAAACAAACAAAAAACAATGCTTGTATAATTATGTTCAAAACACTTCCCAGCCACAGAAAATATACGCTACGCGGACAGAAGTGCCAGTAGCATCGGGCTCGTAAAATATGTATAGCACACCGAAACTTGGTTTTGCCTTGGCCTAACAGATAGCGCTCGGATGCAGAATCGTTCGATTTTTAAAACCGTAAAATGCCCTCCGCTAAAAGTCACCGCTAGAGGCGCCAGCAGTCAGCTGAAGAGCCTAACCGTGTTGCCGGTGGTTTAGGAATAAAGGTTTCATAAACGCTGTCTATGCTGGCGACCGCTTTCGGTCATCAAAATCTATTTCCCGGCAGATGGTCAGAGGCCTTGAACTATACGAAATAATAGTGGGATTTATTATTTGCTTCGTATTTGCAGAAGTCGTATGGCGTATACTAAGTTATACAGAGTGCTTCAGAGCTAATCATTATCTAATTAAAATATACCAAGATGTTACAAATAATATATTTTATTCCTGCCTATTTTATTTACTAATTACCTATACACTTAGTATACGGTAAATATTTGTTCTACAATGTAGAAAATATGTACAGGATGTCAATGATGCCAAATTTATCGGTTTTACTATTTAATTTTGGGACTTAACTGAATACTTGTTGAAATTGAAATATTCATTTGATATCATGATCCCCGCAAGGACGTTCCTAATCATTCCAAATGCACGAATTCGTGGTTGAAGAAAATTGTTGGGCGAAAACTACCTCCACTACCCCTTAAAGAAAAAAAAATGACAACTTTCATGGTACGATTTTTAGCTAATGATTCCAGATGTTCAAATTCGTGCTTTAAAAAAATTGTTGGGCAAAACTATCCCCAGCACCGCCCTTTTAGGAAAAGAAATGATCACTTTATTGTCGGATCCTCGCCGATTTTAGAAAGGACGTTCGTAATGATTCCAGATGCACTAAATCGTGGTTGAAAAAAATTTCTTGTGCGAAAACTACCCTCCAGCACCCCTTTAAGAACAAAAATGATAACTTCATTGTCGGATCCTCGCCAATTTTAGCAAGGAACGTTCCTAATGATTCCAGATGCGCGAATTCGTGGTTGAAAAAATTTGTTGTGCGAAAACTACCCCCACTACCCCTTAAAGAAAAAAGATAACTTTCATGGTACGATTCCCACCGTTTTTAGCAAGGACGTTCCTAATGATGCCAGATAATGCACAAATCTGTACCTACTTTAAAAAAGTTGTTGGTCGGAAACTACCCCCAGCACCCCTTTTAAAAAAATATAACTTCATTATCGGATCCTGGCCGATTTTAGCAAGTACGTTTTTAATGACTAGAGTCACGAATTCGCCGTTGAAAAAATTTCTTGTGCGAAAACTAAGTATACCCTCAGGACCCCTTTAAAAACAAAAATGATAACTTTATTATTGTCGGATCTTGGCCGATTTTAGCAAGTACGTTCTAAATGATTCTAGATTCACGAATTCGCGGTTGAATCTAGATGTGCGAATTCGTGGTTGAAAAAATTTGTTGGGCAAAAACTACCCCCCACTACCCCTTAAGGAAAAAAAGGAAAATTTCATGGTACGATTCCCACCGTTTTTAGCAAGGACGTTCCTAATGATTCCCGATGCACAAATTTGTACTTTAAAAAAATTGTTGGGCGAAAACTACCCCAGTACCCTTTTAAAAAAATTATAACTTCATTGTCTGATCCTGGCCGATTTTAGCAACTACGTCCTTATATAATGACTCTAGTTTCACGAATTCGCGGTAGAAAAAAATTCTTGTTCGAAAACTACCCCCAGCACAACTTTAAGAACAAAAATGATAACTTATATTGTCGGATCCTCGCCAATTTTAGCAAGGACGTTCGCAAAGATTCCAGATGCACAAATTCGTGGTTAAAAAAATTGTTGGGCGAATAATACCCCCAGCATACCTTTCAAAAAACGACAATAATCAAATTAAAAAAATCAATTCGGGGTGGAAAGGGGTAGTTTTTGCCCCGCAAATGTTTTCAACACGGATTCGTGAAATAAGGGATATAGTGAATGTTTTTTAAAAAAACGATAATAATCAAATTAAAAACAAACTTTCTGGGGTGGGAAGGGGTAGTTTTTGCCCCGCAAATGTTTTCAACCACACATTCGTGAAATAAGGAATATAGTGATTGCATTTTCAAAAAACGACAATAATCAAATTTAAAACAAACTTTCTGGGGTGGGAAGGGGTAGTTTTTGCCCCGTAAATGTTTTCAACCAAGGATTCGTGAAATAAAGGATACAGTGAATGTCTTTTCAAAAAACGACAATAATCAAATTAAAAATAAACTTTCGGGGGTGGGAAGGGGTAGTTTTTGCCCCGTAAATGTTTCCAACCACGGATTCGTGAAATAAGGGATATAGTGAATGTCTTTTCAAAAACGACAATAATCAAATTAAAAATACGCTTTCGGGGGGGAAGGGGTAGTTTTTGCCCCGTAAATGTTTTCAACCACGGATACGTGAAATAAGGGAAATAGTGAATGTCTTTTCAAGGAACGACAATAATCTAATTAAAAATAAACTTTCGGGGGTGGGAAGGGGTAGTTTTTGCCCCGTAAATGTTTTCAACCACCGATTCGTGAAATAAGGTAGGTATATAGTAATGCCTTTTCAAAAAATGACTAAATAATCGTCTCAAAAACAATATCTCTGGTGGAGGGGGTAGTTTTTTCCTGACAAATTTTTTCAACCACTAATTTGTGCATCTGGAATCATTTGGAACGTCCTTGCTAAAACGGTGAACATCGAACTAAGAACAATGGAATTATCGATTTTTCAGGGGGTGCATGGGGTAGCTCAGTGGCGTCGCGTGACTTCGGAAGCAGGGGGGGCACCTTAATTTTTTTTTCTCAAGACAATGAACAACATTTCAATATTTTTTTATCGCAATTTTAGTTGAACTGAAACAAAAATGGGAAAAAGAAAACAATTAGGTACTTGTTTATTTTCATATTTTTAATGAACCAACGAGACAAATAATACATGAATCAAAAACAAAAAAAAAACTTCCGAAATTAAAAAAAACTTGTACTGTCACTGTCAGAAAAAACTTCCAAAATAAAATAAGTTGTATGTACTGTCCTATCATTAATACAAACAAAAAATAAATAACATCTAATAAATAAAATAATGTAGAAAAACTTTTTTATTATATTTCTTTGAAAACACCTTATTTTCATCTGTTTTAGCAATAATGAAAGATGGGGTTTTTCGGGGTATCGCACGGAAACAGCGCATGGAAAAACTTTCCGTGCGCTGAATAAAAATACCGAATATATAGCTTTAAAATAGAAATATACAGCAAAGTAACTAAATTTAAGAAACTCTATATGCTCTATGATATTTAACATATACCTATTTTGTATTTTAGTTCGTAAGTGTTTCAATATTTAGATTAATTTCTGTAATATTGTTGACGTTTTATTCACCTTATCTGACAATAACGAATTTACAACAAAGCGCACTTTTGAAATAATTTGAGAGTAACCATGGAAACGCATCAAACATACCAAACACTATATTGTCTGCATTGTTTATTTTTTGTCAATTAAACTTATTATAATATGCCGATAAAATGTTTTAAGTTTCCGTTTTCAAAGAAGTATAATAAAAAATATCGTTCATTATATACGTCCCGAAATAGATTTTTCCGTGCTTGCATGACTTCCCGTGTGAGGCGCAGCCGAACACGGGAATATGTCACGCGTGCAGGGAAAAATCTTTATTTCCAGACTCGTAATGAAATATACTATTTAAAAAGAAGCTTTTATTTAAGCCATGTACTAAAATGAATAAAATAAAATAAGTATATAGTAAAATCGAGCAACTCTTACGCCTGGCGTAAACAAGACCACGTGAGTTGAAATATTCGCCAGGGCCGCACTGAGGCATGACCTTTATTTAATGTTAGTTTTACAATGGTTTACATCAAAATATTTGGGAAAAGAATTACTGGCTTAATTAAAATGGTTCAAAACATCGATAAAATTATTTGTGGCAGTGTCTAAATAGCTGAAAACAACAAGGTAAAACGGCGTAACTACACTTTTTCGATTGAGTACCTCCCTGTTGCCGACTCGGGTGAAACTTTATAGACTACCGACCAATCGCGGATCGTCATTGAACACGTGGTTTTATTTACGCCAGGCGTACGGATTGCTGGATTTTAGTATCGGTTTTTGTTAAGATAATTCAATGTCAAATTGCGACAAGTTCTTATAAATCTGAAAGCTTTTCGCGCGAATTTTAAGGAAAATACATACTTTGGCAAATAGGTACTTGCTTATCAACCAATCACTGTCCAACAAAATTAATTGGTACTTACGTTAATGAACATCTCGCGCGACATGCTTTTTGATTTACAAAAACGCAATTTGGCATTGAATTATCTTTACTGAAAACCTAGACTTATTTTATATTATTTTATTCGGTTTAGTATATGGTTTAAATAAAAGCTTGTTTTGACAAAGTTTTTTTACCTTTTATTTTATTTGATTCTCAATATCAGGAGGGTGGTAAAGAAATTTAGTCCACCATCTTGGGACATCCGCTATATTGGATTTAGTCGCCACTTATTTTTTTGTACTCGTCATTTCATACCCATGTCAAATAGGTTGTGCAGAAATAGCATTGACTGACGTATTTATAAAGACTTCTCACGACTCGACTATAACTTCATGTCCCTGAAAGAAGTTGGCGCAAATAACCAACAATGCCTTTTGCATTGTATTTTGTCTCGGAAGGGCGCATGGTGGCCCAAAAAAGTGTCAGACGCGACAGTCGTGAGCAGTCTTATTGATGCGGACAAGTTAAATAAAAGCTTGTAAAAATATCATGCATCTTTTACAGGTCAGGCACATCATATTTACTCAATAAAACTTCATTCTTCGACTGCTTTTTTGGGTAAAACATTCTATCAAGTGCGAGGCGAGTCAGGTTAAGACAAATCTATGCACGCGCGGCCATGCGGTGCCTACCGTAGCCCATGAGGCCAAAACTATAGGCACCATCACACCACTCATGTAATTAATTAAGTGATTGCTGTGAATTATTTCCATTTTTACCTTAGGTAGGTAGTGTTATAAAATTCCCACCTAACAAAAACTGGGGGGGCCCGTGCCCCCCCTGCGCCCCCCCCCCCCGACGCGACGCCACTGGGGTAGCTTTTGTACGATGATTTTTTTCTACCACGGATTCGTGAAATAAGAGTTATAGTGGCTAGGCTTTCAAAAAACTATCATAGTCGGACCAAAAGCAATCTATCCGAGGGTTGGAAGTTGGAAGGGATAATTTTTGCTTGTAAATTTTTCTACCACGGGTTCATGTTCATGCATCTGGAATCATTTGGAACGTCGTTGCTAAAAACGGCGCAGATAATCGGACCAAGAATACAAGAATAATGTAGTTATTATTTTGTTCCTTGAGGGGTGCAGGGGTGGTTTTTGCGCAGTAATTTTTTTCAGCCACGGATTCGTAAAATAATTATTGAATGCCCTTTCCAACAGCGTCACTGTTAACCTTGGATTCTAAATGGGCAAGCTCATTTTATTAAAGATCTTCTCTTTATTTTTATAGTTCGGTAAGTACCACGGCCGTCAAGGCAGAACTATGGAAGAATTCTTCTATAGACACTGCTGAAAGCCAGGGTAAGCCGGCTTTCGAGAGCCGGCTTCCTTTCGGGCTGCCAAATAATTACATTGTGTGGAACTTCTGTCCGCGTAGCGTATATTTTCTGTGTTCCCAGCTATTGCATAGACTTTGAAACAAACATTGCTCAATAATAATTATCAACCGAAAAAATATTGTGAAGCTGTACCTACAGAATTTGTGTCTAATGAAATGTACCATCTGACAGAATCAGCATTCCAAAGGAATGAAAGTGCTCTTCGATGCCAAGAAAATCGTCACAGAAAAATTACTTTAACAATTATTATAGCACAGACCGAGGCAGAAATTAATGGACCTTATAATTGTCTGAAGTATTCCCTCTAGCATTCCTTATGAAATTATTCTTTGTGTTGCATGAAACTGACAGTCTATAAATTGGCGAGCAAACAAAATTTTATTTTAGAACACCCTCATCAGTGTTATGAAGAAAGCATAGATTGGCAATATTCCTTCTCGTCTGTAATGTCTGCATATTCAGTGCCAGACGTGTCATCGTACCGGTATTCACCTTTTTGGTAACCACAACGGTAAGCAACAACTCTCAGAAATCTTCTCTGTACCCCTTCAATCGCATCAATGTGAACCTGATAACCAGGGGACCAAAAAACCAAACCAAACACACAGGGACAATACAGAACTCTGAAAGTCGCTATTAAAAACTCAGTGGATATACGTTGTATAAATCCCAGGACCTTGTATGCTCTAGTAACCATATTATTAATGTATTCGCTGAATGCCAACTTCTGATCAAACATAATTACAAGATCTTTCATCTTGGTGCACAGTGGCAACACAGCACCCCCAAGACTGTATCGAAAATTCAATGGTGCAGGTGAGCACTTTGACAGATTGGCATGCATACGGTTATTTTCGCACCACTGAAAGACACCATTAAGGTCACACTGAAATTCGGCACCATCATATGAGCTACTCGCTTTAAAAACCTTTAAATCGTCCGCAATCGTTCACATATTTTGATAAAACAAATGAATAACAATATTTTACCAAGACGTTAAATGTGTTTCCGATACTTCCTTAGGCAAAGCTACACATAGACTGTTATATGACACATATATTGTTGAAATTTCTACTCGGCACACCAAATGTCTTACATAACATTTTATATAAATATTGAATTCTAGGACTTTACTGTTGACTGACGTTATAAAAACTTCTCACAGCTATAGGTTCATGTCTCAGAAAAAAGATGGTGCTGATGGTTAACAACGTATTTTCAATTGTAGTTTGTCTCCGGAAAGCGCATAGTGGGCCAAAAAAGTGTCAGACGTGACAGCTGTGAGCAGTCTTATTAATACGTCAATGAACTATGTTACAATTTATCTGTTTTAATTTCTTTTCATTCCAAAATGCTAGTTTAAAAGTTGGTGTGCTGAAATGTTTTGTAGACGGTTTCAACAATGCTTCTATAGTGTGTGCTTTTTCGTGTTAATGCCCCTAAAAAATCTCAGTAAGCCGAGATAATCAAACGGGACAATTTTTTTATAGAGATGTCTCTAAAAGGTCGTCATTTGCGAAGAATTGGTGTGGCTTTGCCATGACACCATAGGATTAATTGGTATTCCTCAAAAAAAGTCATGTAGCAATTTGAAAAAATATATATTTATTATTTTTCTGTGCTGTGCCAAACTTTGAAAAACAAATAATTCAAATTCGTGGTATGAGTATAGAATGCTATGAAATAAAAAACAAATAAGTGGCCCAAATGTTTAATTAGTGCAATCCAAACAGAAAATATTTCGTTCGAACATGACTTATTTTGAGGGATGCCGAATAATCGTACGGTGTGTTTCTAAAAACTAACTTCTTTAAAAAATAGCAGAAGGCCAGGCTTCAAACAAATACTTCACAAACGATGGCCTTTCAGGGACATATCTATACACTGTATATCCCCTTTATCAATCAAAATATCTCGAACTTTCAAATTTCCAATACCTTCGCAGTTCCCTTGAAATGGGCTTCAGGTGCATGAAATTGCAAAATCCAGATCGAGTGCATTCACCCATTTCATACTGACGGCAACATGCTTCTCGAAAATCAGTAACTGGGCTTAGTTCAGCATATACAGGCCGCCCACCAAACCAGCGGTTATTCAAGTCATTCACTGCCCTCTCGGCATCCTCTTCTCGGCGAAACTAAAAAAATAAATAGCTGCATAAATAGGTGCCTACTTAAAAATTCACTTTAAAATCACCTAAAACATAAGTACGGTAGAGTTATCCCCAGTGCAGTAACTGCCTTTGACTTCAGCGGTAGAGATTAGTTCTTAAGATTCGCCTACAGAATAGCACATTTGGAGGGTACGCACCAGGTACGTTTATTAGAAAAAATAACGACCCTCCAGGTATACAATATTGGAGTGAAGATGGCAAAAGCATGGGTATAAATGCAAAAACATTCAGTTTTGTCTGGTGTGGAACATTCACTTAAAAGTGGAAAGGTCAGTACCACCTGTCAAGCTAAATCGACACCATGTTTCTAAAAAAGTTAAAATGTGTGCAAAGAAATATTTGTCGCATGTTTTTATATTTAAATAAAATCTGAATAAAATTCTTGATGCAATCAATTACTTTTGCATTAGTTAGAATTATTTGAAGGTAGATAATTAAAGATTATTCACCAGAGCACTGACCGATGGGATTTACAGTATATTCGAATAACCGTGGTAACGAACTTCTACCGCCAATGGCAGCCAGTTAATTTACTGGGGATTACTCAATGAGGTTTTATGACAGGGAGTCACTATCACATGACCTACAATGTAATATCATTGCACAAAAAAGGAGATATGGGGAAAGTTCAAAACTATAGGTCCATTACCATTATCTAAGTTATTTGAAAAGGCTACGGCTAACCTTTTTACTTTTTTTTCGACAAATATAAAGTTGTTGCTTGTTACCAGCAGCAAGGATTTAGGAGTCAATTTTCAACTAACACAGTTGCTTTTGAGCTTACCCAGTACCCAGTACATCTATGAAGCTCTCGATTGAGGTGATTATATTGTAAAAAATTCTTGTTTAATCTTACTAGAACTTTTGACGGGCACATAGCGATTCATACCGCTCAGGTAAAATAAACCAATATGGTCATTTCTACTAATTTATTCATATTGTGATTCGTACCGGTGTACAATTTTTGGGATTTCCTGCACCCTACCTGAATGGGCGGGTGGGGCCACCCACCTGACTACCCCATTAGTATCATATTATTTTTCCTTGTCTTTAGTCCCTTGTTAGCTCTTGAAAATGGATATCAAGTTTATTCAAAGTAGCCGTGGAAAACCAATGTTAGTTGTTAATAGTTATAAGTATAATTTTAAAAAAGTGCTTAAAACAAGTAAGGAACATGTTTGGATGTGCATAGATCGCAAATGTAAAGCTACAATTTGTACCCTTGGTCCATTCGACCAAAATGTTGTCCTGAATAAGTGTGAATTAAAACACTGTCACGAAGCTGATGTAGTGTCACTTCAAAGACAAATTGTAAGCACAGATTGTAAAAGAAAAGCTACGGAAGATATTGGTGAGAAACCTTCAAAATTATTCGCAAAGTTCTTCAAGAAAACCTACCACCTACCTTTACTGCCACTGACGTTGCACTTGTAAGGAATTACATATACAATGCTCGTAGGAAAGTTATTCCCTCTCTTCCAAAAAACCTTTATGAAGTTCATGAAGCTGCTACAAAGCTAGACATCAAAACCAGCAAAAATTCACAATAATAAAGTTAAAAAACTATTAACCGATACAAAATCAAAGAAATCAGTAGATTACATTTTTTTAAATGTATTTATTTTCATGCCACTCCCGTCTGATTTTAATTTCTTAAAATTGTTTTTTTATACCTATTGTGAATTTCTTTTTCATAAGATATAGTTTTGTCTTTGTGTTATTTTTAATTGTATCCGTGTTATATTTTATATTATAAATAAATTTGACAACTATAACAAGTATTTACTATTTCTTTCCCTATAAGTCATAGATATTACCTGCCTGATGTCCGGTATGAATCACAATGTTGAATAAATTATGAAAAAGGTGTGCAGTACGAAACACATTATCCAATTAGTACTTCTATTACCTTCGGTACGAATCACATAACACCCCTTTTGACTGTGTAGTTATGAACTTTTTGGTGAGAAAGATGGAAGCTGTGGGAATTCAAGGTGAGGCCAGCTTAGATCTTTCTGCAGGATAGAAGCGCATACTTGTAAAAATTGATCTGGCTGTATCTATCTAATACATTTAGCTATGGAGTGCCCCAGGGCAGTGATCTTTCACCCCCTACTGTTCATATTTTTCATCAATGATATGGAGAAAAACATGTTCCAGAGCATACCTGGTTCCAGAAACTGGTGCTCCATGCTTTCGACACCACAATGAGTATATCAACAAATTTCACTGTTGGTGTAGGAGCAACAAATTTATTATAAACAAAGAGAAAACTCATTATATCATGTTCTATAAGAGAAGAATTGTCCCCGATTTTGCTTTTCAGGTTGCCTCTGGGCTATATAGTTACTATATATAATTTACTACTAAATTCTTCTATGATATAGGGCATAGGCGCCGGGTTTTCAAAAACTGTGTGGGGGCAAGGGCAAGAAAAATGTAAAACATGAAACCAACAAGGTTATAATCTGAACAGTAACAAATTTCCGATTATTAAAAGCATTTAAAACCATTAAAAGCATTTATTAATATGGTTTAAAAAAAAGCAAATTCAGTGATAGATAATGTGATATTAGGATGTATTGATCATTTAGTAATCAATTTCAACAAAAATATCTAATTTCTTAGTAAAGTTTTATAATAATAATGTTCCCCGGTCTCTTTCAACAGAACGTATCCGGTATGTGCTTTCCCCTATCGTGTCATATGGATTTATTCGCCTTGTTGCCAGCTATCTGCGGCAGTGATTGGCTTATGACTCAGGTGTCTAAAGTTCAACGCAGGAAAGAAAACATTTCTAAAGAATGTGGGCACGTTCATCCTTCCTCCATAGTCTAAGGCATCACCGTTAAGAATAATATTAACTATAAATTAAATAACAAGATATAAAAATTAAGTCAACGAGTTACACAAAATTGAGCTACCTGAGCGCCTGAACTGTGACTAATTCCATAATATTTACGAGTTCTTCCCCCTTGCGTCGCACGCATTCTGCTGTAAGGAGGACTATACATGTACCAAAGTTACCTATTACCTACCATAGTAATCTGGATGTAAACGTATATAAAAAAATTATGCTTTTTGATAGCTTTTAGAGGTTTTCACAGAAAGATAGATGTGCATGCAAACGGAAACAATTTTGGTAGTAAATTCAAATTAGTGTTTTCGGAATTTGTAGTAAAATTTCAGTATTTAATAAAATAATTATAAGGCACATTCAGATTTATAGACTTCATTTAGAAACACAGGTACATAAAAATAATAAAATGCATATAAACACCACAATTATAATTTTCTGGGTTTTTAAAATAAAATAAATTATAAAATGGGTTTGCTTATTTTGGAATTGATATTTCACATAAAAAAAAAAACATGTACTGTGTAGGTACGTTTGAACAAGCAGGGATAATGTGCTATAATGAAAATTCTCATCTTGGAAAGGAAATTTTTGGGATTTTTCAAACCTGGGAGTTTTCAGATGTTGAATGATTATTCCCTCACTCAACGTTTCAGAATAATGATTCATCATTCTAACTTACTGTATTCCTTACATGTTTCCCTTTAATTTAAAATTTGGGAATGTTCCCGGGAGATTTGGAAGTTTTTGAGTCCTTGCTCGCATTTGTTGGGAATATTTCCTATTTCTTAATGCTCCCATCACGGTAATCTTCCTGGGAATATTCCCAGAGACCCATCTCTAATTAAAAATATTATGACAATAAAATATTGATATTCAACGTTTTTCTCAAATAATCACTTCCATTAATTCCAAGATGAGATAACACTGCAAAACCCATCATTCACATTTTATTCCACTTGCTACTGGCAACGCTGCCTTGCAGAGTCCAAGCAATGCGTGGACCTCTAGCGTCTTTTTCGATTATTTGCAAAGATAAACTGTAATTTTTCTGACACTGTCAAGCAAGCGTCTGCTTTGCCGACTTGACACGAGTGCAATCTCTTGGACCAGAAACAAAATAAACATGTGTGCACGTAAACCTTAAGACAAGTCTTATGTATTTCTGTAGTATATAATATAGTATATAATTATTATATAACACTCTCCCTAGATCTATAAGTAATATTTTCATAAAAAAAACATTTTACAGCTTGACCCCTGTTTTTATATTGTTAACAAATACTTGGCTAATCAATATTAGATTGTGTTTTTATATTCTGTTAAGACCTCTAGCTGTGTTAGATGCTTTTATTTATTTATTTATTATAGAAACTGTTTATTAGAGTCCTTCATCCTGTTCTTAAGACATGCTGACAATACTCTGTATTCTAATTGACAATAAAAAAGTTGTTAATATTATCATTAATTTGTATTCACCTAGATGTAGATGGCAAGGCGCAAAATTTAAATAGACAAATTGTTTTACTTTCCCTCGGTTAGTAAACAAAGCAAACAACGAAAAATGGTTTAAAATATAGGGTACTTTTTAAGATATGAAAAATAAATAAAGGCACAGGGGTAGGAAACTAAACTTAGGTATCCTGTTACAAAAATATAAATGGCCCCACGTCCACTCGCAGTAAGGCCATCAACAGTATAATATAGTGTATTTATGTGTAGTGTAGGTATGTTTAGACAAGGAAGAAGAGAAAGAACGTGCAACTGATCAAACTGAGGTTGCCAACCAAAACCACCAAGATTACCATCATAGGATATAGGATACCTACACATAAACATACCACTAGTGGTATTATCGCTGAAATCATCACCTGATTGGTTAATATTTCAAAAATCATATCATTTCATTGGTTCATATTGGCAGGTGTTGAATTCTCATTCGAAGAATTGACTGACATGAACTTTTGTTATGGGCTTGCCAATGACAATAATAAACATGCGGAAACGCATAGTTGCATGTATTGAAAGAGACGGCGGTCATTTCGAACATTTAATAATTTTCTAATAGCATTACGTTTCTTTTATTGTCGTTTTTGCTTACGAGACATACTTTTTGTTAACCATTGGATTCACTATTCAAAACAAAATAAAAAAATGCGATTATTCATATTTTTCTGAACTAATTTATTTTAATAACACCCTGTATATTCGCAACTGGGGGCCTCAGAAGCTTCAAATCAAGCTTAAGTTTGACGGCTCATCCTCTCGAGTCAAGCCAAGTTTGAAGAAAATATCTTGTATACTTCTAGAGATACTAAGAAATATGTGTATTTTTCTCTAAATTTCTACGCTTTGTATAAAAAAAACTATGGCCCGTAGGAGAAAAATATATATGAAGAAGTGCCCTTATTTTGACCCCAGTTTAATTTTAATATCACCCAGTTCAGTGACAGTTTTGCGTTGTTCTGATTTTGGCATGGCTAACTTGATGTTAATAATAATTATTATTTTGATAGACATTGTCAATAGCATAATAGAAAAAAATTTTGTATTTTTTTCTTATGCGACCCCACTAAAATTGTATTGTATCGAATTCAGAAAGTTCCAATGTATTAATTTTCACCAAAAAAAGTATATGGTGCCATTTAAAAAAATTAAATCGGTTACCAAGGTAACCACATTTTTTGTGCTACGAAAGATTGCTTGATATCACTAAACGGGAAATAATTTCCCATAACACCTTTATTAAAACATGTTTTTGATATGAGGAATATTTTAAGAAATATAAGCAATATTACACAATTTCTATTCACACTGTATACGAAGCCTAAAATCAGTTGGGCTGAGTCGGATTATTCCAGATTATACACGGGTTATGGATGATCATCCGTTTGCTGTAGTATTGTCACGGTCGGCGGGACACTACACTGATTTCGGATTTCGGCCACAGAATAAAATTATTGTTAGTTCTGTGTTTCAGATACATTTTTGTAATCCGTATTTGAAATAATATCGGATGACCCGGCATCGGATCATTCGAATCCACGGCTGGTAGATAGTTAGGTTAGATTCAATTTGGTTAGATTAGATGTGACAGCTCGCGGCTTGTAATGCGAATTGCATAATTAACTACTGGGTAATGAATACAATAAAATATTACCGTACAGGGTGTGTCTGAATAAGTATCCGATATTTCAGAGAACGTTTTTTCCTCAGGTATTTTCAGATTAAAAATTTCATATAAACATGGGTCCGCAAGGCCTTCATTTTGAGATACAGGGAGTTAAAGATTTATTTTATTTTTCACTTTTCCAATGAGAGAACAGAGAACTATTCTCCCTACTTGCCATCCTTCATAGATCGGTTTTAAATCAGTAGATGGCGCTTTGTTTTGTGTTGTAAGTCCCAGACATCATCCATAATCCGTGTATCCGATTATGCCCATCACTAATTTTGCCACACTACTAGGTGTGATACTAGCGCTGCCCCCGATGCTGTTTAAGCTTGTTGAAATTATCATGTGTCAACTTCCCACTTACCATCGTAATCTAAAAATGGTCTTTAATTGTACACTAGAAATGACATTTCCTAATTTGGTAATACAAGGTTGGCAGCATTGTTTTGGGTGCCTCCGTATTTGGCATGTCTGGCAGAAATGTCAGAACTTGTAATGGATGCCTAACCTTAACCTTAATATTCTGTGGCTCTAAGCTAACTTCAAACAGGGAAACCAAATAGGGTACATGACAATATTTTGAATTGTACTCGGTTTACAGTAGATGCACCAACATAACACGTAATAAATGAAACAACAGCTTTTAACCCTTATTTATTTATGATAATTAAAGATGAAGTTGCACAATTTTGTTCGGGCTAAAATCTAGAGTTTCGTCGTTCTATTGTCCAGAACGCCAAACGTGGCAACTCTGTGCCTCTCAGGAGAAACGGAACTGCAACGTTGCCGGTGACCGTTTGCAATAATTCGTGGAACAAAGGCAACTTTTACTTTTCTATTCAAATGTCTCCAGCTTGCCTATGAATATCTGTTACTTAATGTATTGCAACCTTTGAGCTTTAACTAACGCAATTGCACAAAAAAATGTTGAGGTTTGCAAAAATGAGTGTAGCCATAATTAATTTATTAACTTAGTATCGATAGCTGGCTGAGAGAACTCTTATTACCATAATATTACGTCTACCGTCCACTAGATGACACTATAGAAAACTAGGAACTAGGCAACACTTATCACAGCTACCAAGTCACAATCTGACTAGTTGCTTCAATTTTATAGGTTATTTTTTCCCTTTTGTGGCCTCTGCTCTTTTCGAGCAAACTAGCCATTATGAGGCATTCGCCACCTTCGTTATAATTGGGGATATTTCCTTAAACCTAAAAACAAACACACAACACACCCAGGGCACTGCCGCGGTGGGAATCGAGCCCACGAGGTACGGTGCCAAAGTGTGGGTACCACGAAAGACCCACTCGTGCACCACCGCCCGCAATTTTATAGGTTATTATATACTCCTGGACAAAATTAACGCACCAACATATAAGATTTCAAATTAAATTTTAAATTATTTTGCGTGTCTACCAAGAATATAAATAGTAGGCTTTTGACATTTACTACTGTTAAACTAATTAAATAATGCAATTTGTGGCTTTTCATTTAGTTTCCATTAATTTATTTTTCGATTAATTTATTTAAAAAAATGCAATTTTTGTGGGGCTTCATTATGTTGGTGCGTTAATTTTGTCCAGGGGTTTATAATAAATTATGTTGTGGCCTCATAAAAAATAAACATTGAGACAGTCAGACAGTAAATCAGTGTTGTGATTGTCATGTTGTGTCGTAGGTAATGGAATGTAGTTGATGCGATATATTTTCATTTCTCACAAATAAAATAGTATTTTATTAGATATAAGTTGGGTTTATAAAAAAGAGGCGAGACCTTTTTTAGAGTTGCACTCTTTTCAAATCGCCTTATCTGTCATTCCGTATGTCGCTAAATCAAAACGTTAGTAGATAATATCTGTGCGATTTATTATACGAGCCCCGTCCCATATTAGTTGGCCCAGCTCCCTAAAAACTATAATTCGGTATTTTAATCCGAAACCAGGATTCGTAAATTTACTAAAACGTTATTTACTACTTGCATTTGGCCAGCTTTATATTATTTTAGACATTTTCTAAATAATTCCATTGTAAGCAAAGAAATATTACTTAGAACGTATTTTATAGTAGATGCAGAGCCAATGTAATAAAAATTTAATATCAAGATGGCTTTGAAATAAACAAACTCATTGTGACAACTAATTTCATTTGACATTTGTAAGTTATTCAGTAGTCTCACACACCCAGTGTTAAGTCAATATTACTCTTAAAAAATTGTTAAAATGACGCGAGGAAAGGCGGTTAGTGAGGATGTACGGAAGATAATCATTTCTTTGTCACGATCAGGCAAATCGGCATCAGAAATTGGTAATATTGTCAATTTATCTCGATATACATTTCGAAACATCATACGTTTATATAAAACAACAACCTCTATCGCCCAGAAGCAAAAAACTGGAAGAAAGCGTAGAGTTACTGATATCAATAAAAGAGCTTTAAGAATACTTGTTGAAAACCGCCGCTCTAATTATGGAGAAATAAGTATTTTATGGAATAGTGCAACTGGTAAGAAGTTTTCTGGAACAACATGCCACAGGGTTGCTATGGAATTGGGTTTTAAAGTTTACAAGGTAGATTTAAAGTTTATTTGTATCTGCAGTTTTAAATCATTTTTTTGAGTAATCTTGTAGGCAAAAGAAAAACCATTACTCACTGACACACAGAAAAAAAATAGGTTGTTTTGGGCAAAACAATACAGACACTGGTCTCAGCAACAATGGGATTCAGTTCATTGGAGTGACGAATCCAGATTTGAAGTGTGTGTAGGTGATAGCCGGAGTAGGGTAATAAGAAAGAAAGAGGAGGCGTATCATACAGACTGAAAAGAAAAGTCAAATTTCCTGCATCGGTAATGGTTTGGGGATCCATGTCTGCTAAAGGAGTAGGTAGCCTGCACTTTGTAGAAGGTACTGTGAATGCCGATAAATACATTTATATTTTGGAAACATACCTAAAGCCTACGTTAGAGGAATGCCGAAGAACTGGATGTGAATTTATTTTTCAACAAGATGGTGCTGCATGTCATACAGCAAAACGGGTTAGAAACTGGCTGTTGGAAAACAATATTTCGCTTTTACCATGGGTATCCAGTAGCCCAGATTTGTCCCCAATTGAAACTTTATGGCATATCATGAAGAAAAAGTTATGATTATCACCTGCGAGGACCGTACCAGAACTAAGAGCGAGGCTACAAAATATATGTGACAGTTTTACCCAAAATGATTGCCAGGAGTTAGCCAATACCATGTCTAGACGTGTGCAAGCTGTTATAAGTAGAAAAGATGACGTAACACAGTGGTAGCATTGATTAAATAGTAGGGTGCCTTATTATCTACAGCCAAAACTTTGCATTGGATACTACTGTTCTTATGTTTTCTTAGTTTATCTAGTAAATTAATACTGTTTTGTATATTTCGAAGTTAATTTGTTACTGATTTGACTAAAAGAAACCATTATTTTCTTATATTTTATTTCTATTCAAGTTTATTGAATAATTGCCACATTTAGATTGACTGGGCCAACTAATATGGGACGGGGCTCGTAGTTTGTTATTGATATTTATTATGATATATTGTTTGCATAGTTATCGTGTTGTTAGTTGTGTAGAGAGGAGGTCAGTTAGTGTAAGGTATCATGGACCCTGAAAATGCAATCCGTAATTTGCCGAAATTCATGGGATAAAACTGCAGAGATTTGTACCTATATGTTGTAGTAATAGTAAAATTTGAATACGGAATTTTTCAAAAACGGAAAAAGATAATGCCACAAAGTTAAATACCATTTTGATTGCCTTGATAAGCAGATTTCAAAAATCCAATAATATACAGGGTGTTCCATTTAAAAAAATTAAGTTGCCATTGGCCCTACTTTTTTGGAACACCCTGTACACTAAACGGTCATGGCATAAAAAAGTATTCGCCCAACCATTGATTTTGTTTTTTGAATCACCCTTTTATCTTAAAAAACAAAAAGTTAGGTGGGGGGCTAATTCTCAGTGAATAACCCTGTACTTTGTTTATGGTGCATATTTGTTGTTTTGGCTGTTTTCGGTTATTTCTTCGTTTTAATGTTTGTGCAATGAAATAATGGACCTTTGTGGAGTACGTTGGTGCATCGCATGTTTGTTTTATGTTTGTGTTTTTACTTTGTTTTCGGTTTTCAATACCCGTGTCCCTTTTGATACGCCATTGGCATCAAGCTGAAGGTCAACTGGTGAGAGCGGCACCGTCGCACGATGTTGCCGGTGCAAAGGGACTGCCTTTGGTTTTGTTTAAGAGTGGGGGTATGTCCTAACCTTCCTATAAACTAACCTTGCCTAGACCCAAACTTGCCAAAAAAATTGCAGAAAAACGCCATTGAATATTTAAGAAAAAACACTTCTTGACTAAATGTGGTTTCATGGGGCATCCTAAATATGGGGGTTTGAGGTTATAATTTTGAAATTTCAACTTTCCTTGCATCTTTCACTGCAGATTAAGGTTATGTCTCAGAACTGGGAACACTTCAGTGGTATCGCCATGTTGCCAAATTGCTTTTATGAAACACTTGTGGCGTCATAAGTAATTTCCTGCCAAATTTCGAAGAAAGTCTAATAACTTGCTAATTACGTAAATATATATTTTTTAAATAATGGTAGGGTCTTACAGGAATTGTTTTATCAAGTTTGTAAAATTTCGTCAAGTACCCTATTAGGTATAGCCTTTTTCTGTGCTCGAAAGAACAGAATTTAATGTTAATTTCTATCTATACGCCATATTAGTCTGACGTCACATAGTGGCACTGTATCCAAACAACCTCGTAGATATACGGGCGTTTTTGTGTTTTTGACTAAAAAAATTATTTAACAAGATTTAACAAGATTTTGAGTGGAGCATGTGAACGCAGATGTCAAAAGTAAGGTTAGAAATCCTTTTGGTCAATTTCTACGAAAACTGGCTCAAAATGTGCACTTAATTCAGAATACACTTACCTTATCGAAGATGGATAGTTATTGTCGAAGAAACCTAGGGTAAATGCGCCAGTAGTCGGCCACCTTAACCGTTTTTTTGAAAGATATAACATATAAAATATATGTTTTTCAAAGCTGCCAGCTATTGTTTTTTTTGTTATGTACTTTTCTTATTATATTTTTATGTTCAATACATAGTTTTACAGTATTATTATAAAGGTTGAAATTAAAAAATAATATTTAAGAAAAGTGACATATTCCCTATAGTCGGCCGTTAAAAATCTAATGTCGGCCGGCTTTGTTCCAATAGTCGGCCACTCGTTTAGATGTGCACCGTGCACCACACTGGCACCACTGCTTTACAAACCACAGAGTTATTAATTATTATTCAGGCAATCCGATTTATGCACAGGACCGTATTCAACATTTCTGTTTATTGCGATGTTTCAATTTTTACAACACAAGTAGTACACAAATTGGAACAATAAAAACATTAATATAAATGTATAATGTACACGCGCGGCCCATGAAATCGGTCCACTAGGCATGAGAAATGAGCAAGAAATCAAGAATTTCGGGTAAGTGTGGTAACATTGCGCCAAATTTTACTCTGTGGTACGGCTTCTCAAATCAACAGCTTCCCCTACATACTCTCGCACCACCCCACTCCTCCCCGTACCGTTTAGTTGAACGATGGTTGAACTTCTTTTCTACCTCACGTATTGGACCGATTTCAAGGGTCGCGCGTTATTTAATTATTAAATTAACTTAGCTTTAAAGTAGAGTCATTGAGTAAAATATGATATGTGAAGAGAAACAATAGGTGTCAGATGTGACAATTCATTGTCGCTGAAGTAGCATGTCACCATCTATTCAAGAAAAATGAGTTAAAACACAATGCAAAATTCATTGTTGTGTCAACATTTTCTTCAAAGATAGATGGCGACATGCTACTTCAGCGACAATGAATTGTCACATCTGACAGCTATTGTTTCTCTTCACATATAATATTTTACTCAATGGTAGAGTTTAAAGTAATTACTAAAGTACATGTATATAGGGTTTATGTACAAAAGAGGCATGTAAAATTTTTGTCTTCGACATCTTCAAATTTCATGCCCACAAATTCAGTACACATAAGGTGAAACCACCTAATGCATTTGTCGCAGCCAATATTTTTAAAATCGTCTTCTTCCGCATCGCTATCGAGGTCTTCCTGACAACTTCCACATTTTTCCTTTATCTTTATTTTAGATTGTTCGCCGTTTTCCTGAGTTTGTATTATTATTTTTGGAGAGGCATCGGAAGAGACTTTACTTTTTTTAGTTTTTTTTGTGCATTGTTTGGAAATTTTTCTTTTTGGCTGATTGTTTTCTTTCTGCTTTCCTTTATTTTCAATGAAATGTCTATAGGCAATTGAGGATATTGCCGATGGTGCTTTTTCTTTCGGAGCCCGTTTACTTGCCGACATTATGGGACCAGGCCAGTATAAATGATTTCTAAAAGAGTTGGAAGCATCAGTTTCGTCTAAATTTTCCTTTTCTTTTATTATATCTTCTGTTGCATCATTTTCATTTATCTCGTCATGCGTTTTGCCATCACCAAACATATGTGTCACCATATCAATTTCAGCTTCTCTTAAAAACTTATACATCGCCCTATCCTCTTCTGCCCTAGTATTCCCTTTGTTTTCCTCTTCTGTTCTAGTATTACCTTTCCTTTCCTCTTCTGCCCTAGTATTACCTTTCTTTTCAACAAAATTAATTATAGTATTCAATTCTTTATCTATTTCTTTTTCTATTAGTATTTCTTTACTCGGTTCCAGCAAATAATCCATTTCTATGTCACCTATTTCATCTTGTTGTACTGGTATTAAATGCCCACCTTCTCTTAATTCAAAGGTTTCTATTATCACATTGTCCTGCTCTTTGTATTTAGTACAACGATTATCATAAATACTTCTCATTTCTTTAATTATGTTTCCAATGTTAATCCCTTTGTTCGCTAGATCTTCTTTAAAAACAGTTAGCACTCTTTCTGTTGTTTCCAGATCTTCAGGCAATATGTTGATATCTTGGTCAATGTTTCCTTGCTGATCTTTTTGATTTGCTCCTTCAAGCACATTTTGGATGCACTTGGAGTAATCCACAGCTTCTGGATTCAGGGGAAAAAGTCCACATCTGCGAAAACCATTTACTATGCTAGTTGGCAGAGATGGCATCTTAAGCACCTCCGCAAGTAATGGGCAAAAGGTTATTTTCGTAAGCACACAGTTATAATTTTCAGGCTTACTTTGCCATTCCCTAACAGTTTGTTTCCACTTGCTCTTTAGTGATTTAAAAACACTTACATCTGCCGGTTGCATAATGTGAGTGGTGTTTGGAGGCAAGGCATAAAGAATAACTTTGTTATTGTCACACCACTCACTCAGCTGCAGAGACAAGTGTGACTTGTGTCCATCAACGAAAATTATAACTGGCCTTGGAACGGCGTTTTCCTTTAACCATTTGTCGACGGCATTTACAATGTATTCATAGAACACATCGCTTTTCATCCATCCGGAATCAGATTTTCCCAAAAACCAATCGTGTGGCATGGATTGCACCACTTGAACCGGAGGTCTTATGTAAGGGAACACAACCATAGGAGGCAATATTTGTCCGTCTGCAGAAAAAACCAATAAAACTGTAATGGTTTCTTTTTCGCTCCCTTTTTTTAGTTCGTATACATTTTTCCATCCTCGCGGAGCCAACACTTTTCCTGTCTTTGGGCACATCATGAAACTTGTTTCGTCCCCATTTAAAATTCTCCTAGGGTCCTCCATAATATCTTCGTGGCCAATTTCTTTCAGGTACTCTTGTAGTTCCATAAACCATTTTTTAATATACTCTTCTGTTACAATAGCGCGTGACTTTGTTAATCCTTCTGGATCTCGAAGAGATAAGTCTGGATGGCGCTTGAGAAATCCAGAATACCATTTCTGACCAGGTCGACCACTATCTCCAAATTTTGTTTCCCGCTTATCATCTAACACAATTTTTTGAACGGTGTTCAAAAGGTCGGTTTTCTTCTGAGGAAATCCCGTTTTTCCAAGTTCTTTTAACCAGTTAACTAATTCCATTTCTTCGGCTTGGGTTAAAACAGTAGGTGGCCCCATTCTTCTAGGGCCTTCCTTAATTCTCCCGTGGATTCTGTCTTGTATGGTTGCTCGAGGAACGCCAAAATTTCGGCTAGCTTCACGAATGCCTAACTGGTTTTCGCGAATAGCCATTAACGCAGCTTTCATAGACTCTTCGGAGTAACTAAGTATCAGTCTTTTTTTTATTGCAGCCATTTTCTGAAATAATAAACCCAGAATATCTTAAATTGTGTTTTTGGTAGGTAATTAAAAACGCATAGAAATCTAGAAAACTTTTTAAAAAATCGGAAAGTCCGGTCCTGTTACCTACCTACCTACATGTGGGTATAGGTAGTAGGATGAAGGATCTAGGTAAATTAGTTTCCCATTTTTATCCCAACCGCCCAACCCAATTGTCTATTAAAACTTGGGGACTACTGGAATATTCACATTCTAAAGTCGGCCACTAATTTTCTTGGGCGGCCGACTATTGGATTTTCGCAGTTTTGGGGAAATATAATTACATGGATCTTGTTGCAATTGTAAACCGTATTGTTCCTGCCAATATGACTGAAATTAATTGATTTTGACAAATTCCTAAAGTCGGCCGCACCGGCCGAACTTATGGAATCATGACAGATTTCATTTCCTATGGTCGGCCTCCAAATAAATTAAACGCGCGGGAAAAAAATATGTAAAATTTCATGAAAAACAATAATATTAAAGCAATACAAGCCCATAGAAACCAAATAAATAATAAAATACCTTTACATAAGTCAGTTACAACCTATTTTCTTATGGTATTTTCCATCTTCAAATGTTTAAATTCTACTTACCGCCAGAGACGATGTGAAACACGGGAACTGTCAAGCACCAGTCACTAGACACTGTTGCCAATATTAACGTAAAATGGTGGGTTTTAGGCTAAGGAGACACGGCCGAATATAGGTAACACATTTATTTTAATAATAATATGCCATTTTTTGTATTAAACTCATTTATTCTGAAAAGTGGCCGACTATTGGAGGTGGCTGAATTAAGGCGCATTTACCCTATTTAAATATTTTTTTTAGTCAAAAACACAAAAACGCCCGTGTATCTACGAGGTTGTTTGGATACAGTGCCTTGACCTACCCCACTACGTGACGTCACCACTATTATGGCATATTCAAATTTAGGATTCGTGTGTGTAAAACGTAAATTCTGTTCATTACGGCCCTGTCCTCCGTCACCTATCAATAATATCAATATGGCTGCCCCTGACAGAATTCTAGGAACATGAAATATTTACCTGTCACAATCTAGTGTACAATTAAAGAGCGTTTTTAGATTACAACCTCATTGGGATTATCGGTTCCAGTATTTACCTACTTATTAGAAAAATAATGTTACTTCTTACCTTAATGTACACGTTTCCTACTAGGTGATCTCCAAGGTTGTCACAAACATTCATTTCCTCAATTTCCCCATATTTGTCTTCACACTCAACAAATACATCTTCAAAGAAGTTGTCGTAATGTTCCTGCATTTCCTCGTCAGACACATTTGCAACCACTAAAAAATAATCAAGCGGATCTTTTAGATATTACATTTGAAAGGAATAGTATGACAATTTTAAACATTGTGAGTTCGTGTCTCAAGTAACCATCATACTCTATATGGTAAATACACACGCTTTAAAGTACTTACAGTGACTTCCATCTGCGGATTTAGCAGAATTTTGAGGATTTACATACAAATTCTGTAGCAAACAAGTTTGAGAGAACGTCGGTTTGTTGTGAATTCGGGAACAACGGTCCCCATGTCGGCACGCACCGATTTTGAAATAAAACGAACAATTTACCCTAAAAAGAACAAATATAATCAATGGGATAATTGTTAATACAAATTAGAACTTACTTGTCTTTTTCTGTGCCGAAAATTGAAGCCAAATACTCGGCCATTTCTCCCAAACAACAAAAAAATTCTTGCCTAGCCTATCCAATTTTCTGCGTTTTCTGTGTTGTGTTGACCGTTGTGTAAAAAAATTGTCAAATGTCAAACAATCTAAAAAAATCCCAACCTTGAGCGTCCCAGACAAATGGAGTAGAGTGAATTATCTATAAGCCGCGCGAACTGCCTAATAAAAGTGGCGGCCATATTAAACCAACTTCATCCATGGGCGTATCATTGTTAACAGACTTGGCACTGCAGACTGCTTTAGAGGTCTTCGTCCTCGTTCGCCACGATGCACAGTAAAGGCATCAGCAGCAAAATGTTTTGAACAAACAAATTTATTTGGACTCAAAGTCTAATTAGTCACCAAGTTAAGAATTTTTAACCATATATTCAATCATTAAAATTATACAGGATGCGCAGTAGGTCAAAGCGCGTTCTCCCTACTAAAGATACATATCTTTATGTATATGGCGACGCTCCAGAGTAATGGAGTAGGGAGAACGCGCTTTGACCTACTGCGCATCCTATTTCCAGGCAAATGTAATGGCTGCGATATTGTCGTCACTTTGGCGTTTGCAGTTTGTTGTCAGCGGTAGTTGTTGTATTTTCAGCAGAGAAATGGTCAGTGTTTTTGGAAAAGATATGTATCTTTATGTATATGAGCGTCGCCAACCTTTTATAAAATTTAACAGCTTGCAAATCACAAAATAATATAGGTTAGGTGTTGCAAATATCAACGGCCCTCGTAAAATATACTGGGCCGCTCTTGGGCTATAATCCCACGAGAGGATAAATCCCACTTAGGGTTCCACGTTTTCATTGGTCGACTCAAAGTTACCTGAATATTAATTAAGCCTCTGGTCTTGTATTCAATAGCCCGTTGTGACATAAATTATGCAAATGAATTAAGAAATAACGTCAAATCCGGATGAATTTTTATTCTATGCAGCTCAAACTGATCACTACCCTATTTTGAACCTTTTGCAACATCGAAACTTCGCGAATACCCGCGGAAAAACCGAAATTTTGAAAGATTTGTGCCGTGTTTACGTCCGGCCCGGCCGCTGTTCGGCGCGCGCCGAATTTCGGGCGAAAACAGCGGCCGGGCCGGACGTAAACATGGCACAAATCTTTCAAAATTTCGGTTTTTCCACGGGTATTCGCGAAGTTAGGGTTTGAGCTAAATTCATCTCCATTATAGAGGTCAGATTCGTGTTCAGGGTTCTCGAAAATGTGGGGGTAGCCAAAATTTCAAGAAAATCGCTCGGTTCATACGGTATGTTCCATAATTACCATATGTTCTTCAGATAAGTGTGATTAACTAAGCCATTATTATGCTGGAAGTCTGGAAGGAAATTTTGCAATATGATTTCTAAACAACCTCACAAGCCTACAACCTTCAAATTCATCTAACCTTGAGTCGACCAATAAAAACTTGGAACCCTAAGAGGGATTTATCCTCTCGTGTAATCCCTACACCAATTTTTACCCAACCGGCAGAGGGCGCTGCCGTACGCCAGGAGAGCCGCCATATTCTAGTGGATTTAGAGTGCATTCTAGGGGAAAAGCGAAATTTGTGATGGCAACACGAAAATGACATTTGACCACGACCAACCCAGGCCCTCGTGCATTTGACATGATTCAAATTTGAAATATCTTCTAAAATTCCGTATTGTTAACAGCTAATGACGTGTGCGCACAATGTGGACGACCTTTCCATAGGAAAACGCAAATTCAATGACCTTGACGCCATTTTGGGGTAATAAAAATCAGAGATGGATTCAGGGAAATCAATTCAGAAATACAGAGGAGTATCGGGGCATTTTGTAATTTATATAATATGGTATATGGTAGTAAGATACAGTTCAGCATGTAAAATATGTCAGGAAGTAGGCTAATTCGAATGAATAAAACCACAAAACTTCCTGATTTTAAGGAGGTTGGTGGTTACGTTTAATCATGTAAAATTGTTAGGTATAACCGTTGACTGACGTATTAATAAAGACTGCTCACGGCTGTCATGTTTGACAGTTCTCTGCCTCACCATGCGCTTCCCGGAGACAAAATACAATGCACTAAAATACATTGTTAACCATAGGCGCCATCTACTTTCCAGGACATGAAACTATAGCCGTGAGAAGTCTTATTAATACGTCAGTCAACGGTGTAACACTCTCCAAACAGACGAAACCAAAACCACGTTTACCCTGGAAGACTGTGTAGGAACAAAATCTCTTTAATCGGGTCTTTCGGGAGGAAAAAGCGGACACTTAAGACCGCCTTTGTAGTTTCTCTTGTAGTTGGGAACGGAACACCGTCCACGGCATGATTTAAATAAGTCCGAAACTATAAACACAACCTAAAACCTATAAACTAAAACACAAAATTCATTTTTTTACTTTAGGTAAAATGTATCCCACTATTGTTAATAATTATTATGTTGTTATTTACCAAAAGAATTTCAAAATATGACCAAGATATTGAGTTTAATTAATCCAGTATAGGTATTAAAATAATGATCACCTGTTATAATTAGAATAGATTTGAAAAAAAAAGAAGAGAAAAATGCATAGTCCTGGACCGTATTAGTTTTTTTCTTAGTAAATGTGCATTTTAGCGGCCAAAACGAAAAAAACATGTGTGTCATACCTGAACCAACACTATATGTTGGTCCAGGTCATACATTGTTGTACTCAAGAACAATGATTCCTTTCGAAATACTAAATAATAATCCAGGTTCGTATTTAAAAAGATGAAGATGATCCCTCTATCTCAAAAACGAAACGTCGCCCCGAAAATCTAAAAATACCATGACGTAGTACAGAAAAAGTTGCAGTAAAAAAAGTATAATTTATTTATCAATATTATCGCAAATGATGGCAGAAAACAATAAAATCTAATTTTCAAAAATTTAGTTTTTCTTAAATATCTCAGCAACCCATCAAAATATTTTAAAACTTTCTTAACGGCATATTGTTAGGTGCCCAAAGGCGCACCTTTGCCCCCATTTAACCGACTTTGTGTCTGTTACGGTTTCCGAGATCCCTATGTTGAGCTGAATCACCCTGTATAGGGTTTGTCTATGCCAGGTGGTACCCCAGAAAAGGACGGGGTGGTACCAAGGTTAGTAGCTACTAACCTTGAGGTGGTACAACGCCACGGCCGCGTTCGGTGGCACCCGCTTGGTTATTTCTCTGAGGTGGCACCACCAGGCTGGCACTTGGCAAGGTTAGCTCTCTATTAAGAGAGCATATAAAACAATTTTATATGCTCTGCTACTTGGCACTTGGCACCACTTCTAACGATAGTATCGATAGTCTAGAAACACTATCGATATTTTCGATAGTCAGAAATTATCGATACTCTACAGTCGATTGACCTTGATGTTTTTGGGCAATTTTTTTATTCTTCTGTTTTATTCCCGACGCACAGCAGTCTTTTGTCTATGATTCTATTTTCTTTACTATTCAAAAACTGCTTTTCCTGAAAACCCCTTTGCTTTTCCCTGTTTTATTAAACGAAGACAAAAGTTTGATCAAGATGTAAATTGTTGCAGTCTTAAATTAGTGGCAATACTGGCAACTGGAAACACTAAAGTAGTAAACGAAAAAGGGGGGTGTCCATGTCTCTGTTAACATTTTGAGAATTGTATATTTTTTAGGTATGCTTTTGTATTTTTTAATATGTATAGGTATATAGTTTTATTTGTACATTTTAGGAAACAACATGAACAGATTGCTTGCAGAGTATAACAGAAAGCCCACTTACCCAGTGGGCACCGTAAATGGATGTATTATGGGCAAAACTCAATACATTGATGAAGACTTTTCTTCATCGGACAGTGAGGAACTCCATGATGATGGTGACGGTCTCTATGAACAGGAGTTTGTTAAAGACGAACTAAAGAGATATGCTGAAACAAGTGCCGTTGGTCAAAATTTACCTGATGATGTCGTAAGAATAAAAAGTTTACTTGTAGCGATTACTGACCAGATTTTTAAAAATTGTTCACTGTTGTCAAGTCTGACACTTCTGGCTTACCATGTGCTTTCCCGAGAAAAAAATATATTGTTAGCCATCTGTGCTATTAGTTTTCCAGGACATGAACTCATTTTGCCAGATTATGGGATCACATAATTGACACAATAGTCGAATTCGAGCGTATGACCGGTAATGAACTCTGTTAAATTAAGGTTATGCCCTTGGATATACCAACGGACCTCCTAAATTTAGGAGATCCGTTGTTATACCCTTCAATGTCACCAGTGCTATAACTGTTTTAATGTGCAAAATTTCAATGACGAAAAGTATAGACCGGACAGGACAGACAGGTACCTAAAAACTTTTGAATTTTACTATTCCAAGTCCATTTTAGATTAACACGTTGACCGCCATGCGAAGCACATGTGACTCGCTTGACTTCTTGCTAGATGGGCCGCGCAACTCACGTTTTTCGCATATATAATTTTACGCCAAGCCATGTTGCTCACAGTTGCTTCGCGCTATAATAACAGTCTTATGAGCGATCGACGGGAATGGCCTGGAAGACAAAACATTTGTATTGGCCCAGCTCTAAACTGAATTGAAATGGTATTATATTAGTATTATATTTAGTAATCATACTAATGCATATTTAATGAGTTTTGGCTTTTTTATTGAAATATTTCATATGCATCAAAAATAAATTCAACATATATTATTTTTTGTTTGAAAATATGTGCATCGCATGCCTTCAATACGAGCTTCAATATACATATTTTGTACAGGCCACGTGACGCACATTGCATCACACTCAGAACAAAGGCTCAGAAAGTAAATAATGCCAAGTGTGGACATTTTA